>JAWWMP010000001.1:42206758-42251642 GCA_035047865.1 Dendrocincla tyrannina | reverse complement strand
TTCTTTTTTTTTCTTTTTTTTTTTTTTTAAATAAACTACAGTTAGTAGGATAGAACGTGATCATAAGTAGCTTCCATTAGCATTTGGTAAAGAAGCAAATGCTTGCTTGAGAGCTGAACTTATCCCAACAAAGGTCAACTATACAATTTCTGAGGGTGAGAGGCTGATTCAAACAGTGCATCTAATACACGGATGTGGAGTCTATCACAAGCCACAATAGTGGAGGAAGCTTGAAAAGACTAATTGGTTAGTCATCCATCACTACATTTCATTGTAACCAAGTTACAATTCACAAAACAAGTGAAAATAAGATCAGTAATAAGTATCATGCACTTTTGTTCTATGAGGAAAATAGTCTAAAATATCCATTAATTTTGATGCCAGACCTGACCTGAAGCAAAATATATATATGTATTTTACAATTTCAGACTTGTGCAACTGTCATTAAACTTAGATAATTTTAGGCTCTGAGAAGGAGAACACTGGTTTTTAGCAAGGTCAGATGCTCCACAGTGCAGTTTTGGGAAGAGTGACTGTAGTGAAAGCTTACAGACTTAGGTCAGAAAGTTCTAAGATTTCAAGTGTTGTGTTCAGAAATCTAGTTTGGGAAGCAGCGAAGACTTGTTTCAATGTATTAAGCCTGTAGTTTGGAAATACAAAATATTTGCTGCAAGCATTGCAGAGATGAAAAGGGAGAAGCTTCTCTGTAGAGTCTTCTGCAAACATTTGTATAATTTAGAAAAGATGACCCTATTTTGATGATAAAATTGACAATCTGGAAAACAGATTATGACCTTCAAACCACATGCTAAACAACGATCGCCACAGAATCCACATTGGATTTATAACTGAGTGGTTATTTGAAAGCTGGAAAGGAAATGCCTTTATATTTCAATGAGCTTACACAGATTGTCTCAGCCAAATCCCATGAAAAATACTTAGTAAAGGAAGTGCCATTACATGTGCTGAGAATCCTGGAAAATTCTCTTGGCAACAGGATTTATTCATTCATTTACTTCCCAGAAATCAACTTTACACACACTGAATAAACCACTTATTTCAAAATCCACTGAAACCAATAAAGTCCTTCTCAATAATGTTTTTGACCTTCAAAGTGATTGAGAGAAAGAACAAATACCTTAGGAGAAAAGAGGAAGAATGCTTTCACATATCCAGCTGTGCTCAGAATTTACCGTTGTCTCAAAACTTCTCAACACTGAAGGGATATGATTACCACTAAATTAATTTACTGGACACAAAAAGAAAATATACGGAGTTATTTTCTTTAGTTCAGCTAGTTTCAAGGAAGATACTTGATAAAGAAGCCCTAAATTTTCAGATCTAGCCAGGCAGAGATTTCGCCACTGTGGAAAGGATGACAAATGGCAGAAGGCAGTACAGCCAGGTCTCCGATGTTGCACCACTTGCGTAGGCGTGCTGGGAGGATGACTTCATGGCCCTCATGAACCCATGTCCCTTTTTGACCCCAATCAAATGACCTGGATTAAACCCGTGGGTACTTTTGATGAATAATGTCAGATTTGATTCTGGGTTTTGTTGAAGCTGGATTTGCTGTGTTTGAACCTAATTTATGAAATACAGTACTACTAAGTATGAGAAGGGCATGAACTGACCACACTGCTTTAATCTATGAGAGCTTCCAAGCACTGCCACCTTCATACCTGCTTTCCAGCAGGAAATGTGGTTTAGTCATCGCTCTGAAATGCTAATTCCTGCCCAACTGGCCAGACTGGAGTGTTTTAATTGAGCTAAATGATACATTATGGACAATGATCATTATGAATTTGGTTCCCTTTCTGGTATGTTACTTTCTGAATGCTGACACTGATGTTCAGAGAATGTTTTCTGGGGCCATCTCCACAGCTGATGTCAGTCAATGATGCCATGCAGTTGATGCTGGTAAATTTGTATACATCAGCTGAGGATCCTGACTAAGGGTTTTTTTAGATGTTATAATACTGTTAACTCATTTTTCACATGGTACCACATGGGAGCAACCTCTTCCAAAGAGACATTTCTGGAATGTGTTTTACAGTTATTTATATCCCTCTATTGTTGTTTTGTTCTTTTTTTTTACTAGGCTTTTGAAAAAGGAAGAAAATTTTATTTTTATCCCTCGTTCCCGTGAAGAGCTTCCAGAAAACTTTCCAAAGGAAATTCCTGGGATCTGTTACTTCCTTGAGGTCAGAAGTGGTCAGAAGCCGCCAAAACCCTCCATCACGTCTGCCAGAGTGAGAAAGGTTTCTTACAACATTGGCACCATGTTCCTCCGGGAGACTAGCCTATGAGGCCTGCTGCAGATCAAAGACTTGTCAAAAAAGCACAAGCCCAGAACTGGGTCATGACAGGGGAGTTGGAGGTTCTTTGTATTTCTCTGCCTTGTTCTGAACAGGCAGTAAAAGCTCCATGTAATGTCAGGCAATAATCATTTTAAAAGGTGGGTGACTGCTGTCAATAAACAAAGTGGAGATAGGGAAAAAATATTAAACAATGTATTTCCACTTCCAGAGGAATTTCTTTCGTAAACTTCAGCCTGGCCCTTCTATGGCAAACAAAACAAAACGAAACAACACCCCAACTCTCAAATTAGAGGTTGGTTTTGTTTTGTGCAGAAAGGATGGTGGTTCTCTGTAGATTTGCACCAGCTAAGCAGAATTGAGAGTCAGTTCTGATTATGCATTCCTACATTTAATGTGTCCTTCAGTAAGGTAATGATGTTTTTTAACTTTATGAACAAGCATTTCATACATATACTGTAGAGCTGTTGTAACCTTCCTGGCAGGAGGAATTATGATTCAATACAAATATTGTAGGAATTTTACCTATTTTTATACATATTTCACTTTCTGGATAAATGCATTCCACATACTGTAAGTTGAGTGAGCTTAGATAGCTTTTCAGAAGTTACTGTATATTTCATACATTGTATCTATCAAACATATTGTTATACAAGTAGGAAGAAGGCATTTCTTGACTTTTTTGGGGCAACAAAAATATCCGTATTTTACAGGAAAAAAACAAACCACTTTGGTAAATCTCTTTACCTGATGTTTATGCTAAAGCTTTAGATGAGCATCATCTCCTTATATAAAATAATGTTCAGTCTTTGTCCTACAGTGCTGTATGTCCAGTCCTTCCAGGACGATGCTAACAAAGTGCAGAAGATCAACTTGTGGACAAACAGAAAAGTTCTCTTCAGTGGAGCTTGTTTCCCCTCTAAATTATCAGCCAAAATCTTTTTTGGCAGAAGCCCTGAATTTCTTTTTAAAATTTGGTCTTGTGAAAACTTATTCTGAGAAATTCCAGCAGACACTGGAAGCTCTCTGGATACTGGTTTTCCACATTTTTTTTAATAGGACTTTTGCTGCTAGTCCAGATTGATTATTGAAAATCCAATCTGTTAATTATGATTGCTCATTTGGAAATTCCCCCTATTGCCGGGTTGGCTTGAAGGGCCCCTGCTTTATCTAATGAAGATCAAAAAAAAACACCAAAAAGAGAAGGGCAGTACTTTCCCAGGTTTAATGCAAATGACAGTCCAAGATTTAGGTTAGTCCAGGTCAATTTAAAAGAAAAAAAAATCCATTTCTTTGCTGTTGAAAATTAATATAGTAGTATTGTCTTCAATTAATGCAGTTGAAGCAAGATGTGTATCTGTCCCCTAATAGGCATATTTTCATCATTGTTTATTTCTCAGGTTTTCCTTTTCAAAAATAATGGCAGTTTTGCTCTGCAGATGTGCTGTCTTTGGGGTCATACTGAAGTGGGCTGATGTTGTTCTGCACTTCCAGACTGTTAGTTAAAACTTGTGCAGTGATTCCAAAGTGGCTTAGCTTTATGTGGGCCTACTCAAAGCTCACTGTAATCAAAGGTAAGATTCAACAGCATTGGGAGGAATGAGAAACTGCATTTCTCTAATCTAGATGAGAAATGAGTTTGCTTATGGATTTAGTAGCCATAACATGAGGCACCTTAGGAAAATAAGTAAATAACTTTCACCATCTGTCCAGATTATCCAGTTAGATCCTTCTGTTGGTGGAATGACAGTTCTGTGTTTCACCCCTTTGATAAGTGGTCCGTATGAATGTGAGAACAAGGCAGCATGGCAGTGCTAGCCTGTGCTGAATGTTTCCAGCTTCCTTTTCATGAAGCCCTTCTGGATGAGAAAGGACTATACAGACCTCTACAGACTTCAACACATAGAGGACATCTGAGCTTATTATGCAGGGGTGGATTTTTTCTTGCCAGAGGAGTGTAGATATATGAGAACTAGCCCAGAAACTAACTTAAATGGAAATTCACTCACTACCTAGAAAAACACTGATGTTAGAACAATGATATTAGAGCACCCTTGAGATTGGAGGAGTTGATCTTTTATCTATCTTGATAAACAGTATCTGCAGCTCTTTGGCCTGTCTGAAAAATGACTCATAAAAACTATTCAAGTTTGAGGTTGCAGGATTTCCATTCAAACTACAGATCTGAGAATTTTCTGCCCGGGATGGCAAGTTTTAGCCTATAGCCATTAGTTTGCACATACACAGGATGTATCATGCATTTTTTTCCTGGGAATACCAGTGAGACATGCAAGAATCATAAATGGATCAAAGTTCATGTTTCACCACTGAAAGAGGAACCCTACTTCACAGTTAATAAATAGGTGGGTTTGATGTCTATACCTAGTTCCCTAGAGTGAAAATTTTCCAAAGAGCCATCAGTAGATTGAGATTTCATTCTGACTTCACTGGCACATCCTCGTTGTTCAGTAGGTGCTGATGTCAGAGTACCAATCTCTCCAGCCAAGATCTTTTTCTCTTCTCACCACCCATAGTGCTGTGTGATGAGAACACACATAGAGGTTCAGACCAAAATCTTGTGACTCAACAACTTGTCTCTGGCAGTTGCCAATAGGAAATGCCTTAGGTTAATTCTGTGGCTGATCTTAGTGGAAACATTTTCATAGAAAATTATGGAGAAATGCTAATTCTACTAGCAAATTGAAGAAGCAATCTAAACCAGTTTGTATCACCATCCTTATCCTCTCATAGAGTCTTTATTGCATAAGGGAATTTATAATCACAGAGATCAGTGCAAAACCTGAAAATTGGTGTCAGCATCACCATGGAAACAACGACAATGTTTGCAAATAAATCATCTAACTCCCCAAACTAGAGCAGACTTATTGTATAAGAATATACAGTCTCTGCTTTTTATAGACTTGTATAAAGGTAACATACCTAGAACTTCAGCACTGATTCAAAGTATTATGTTATTGCTTCTGTGTTATGACAAGGGAAGTTAATAAAAAAATGTGGGCTCTCTAGGGACATTTTTCTATGTCAGGGTGAGAAAAGTACAAAACAAATTCTCAGCACTTTTTAAGTTTGTAGTTGCATCTTCTGCCTTTAATATTAGGTTGCAAATTTATTTTGTTGGACACCTTTATGAAGTTAAGTGGAATTTATTATCTAGATTGATCCTGAGATGTCAATTGGGGGTAATCAGACTCTACATCTCTTCAACAACACTTACTTTTAGTGATAGGAAAAATGTTCTCATTTGCCTGGCATTGTCTTCATAAATAAAAAAGTTCTCAGAATATTATACCTTGGGATGATGCGGTGAAGAGGTTAGAGGTGCTGAAATGGATGCAGAAATCATATACTTTAGCTGGACTTTTCTGTCAATATTTTCCTTCCCTGAAACAGCTGATCTTTTGTTCCTCTGAGTAAGAATGTACATGCTTGTGTGTGTTCACATAGCTGCAAGTAGCCACGTCTGCTCTCTTTAGTTTCTATGCAGAAAAAATCCACCCCTCTGAAGAGAGAGGGGGGAGATCTACTACATATTGCCTGTGCAAGGCAAAAGAGAGCTGATGTGAGGACCATAGCTGGGGTCAGTGGTCTCTTTTCCACAAACCTGTTCTGTGCAGCTTTCCTCTGCTCCAGGCTCAGAGAGCCGAGAGAGCATGAACTGATCACAGAGACAGATCCAGAGGCCATTTATTTTTGTACAAAAATCATGAGACCTAAAAGTAAACAGTGTCAACAGTTATTCCCCCAGAGCACTTTTTACAGATCTTGTGTCAAATTTTTCCATCTGATTGAAGCTCCCCATCACACAGGCTTTTCTGTGATGCAGTGCATAGAAGTCAGGAACGCAGAGAAAGAAGGAAATAGGGATGGAAGCTGGTAGAATGGTGGATAAATTTTGTTCTGCATCACTTTGGCAACATTAGCCATTCAAAGACAAAAACGTCTGCATGGGAGAATTGCCTCTAAGCCAGCAGTGTCTAAGTGTGGTTTTCTTGCAGGATCCCAAAAGATATTTCTTTTTTAATTCCAGAGAGCAAATAGTCATTAACTGTGATTGTGGTTTTGGCTTCACTGCTCATTCCCACATCCAGTTTCAGATCTGAGTCTGTTTAGAAAGGCATTTTGAAGCCTGGAAACATGCCTCTGCAAATAGAAAACCAAAGCTTTTAAAACCTGGGAAATCTTGTATGGGAAATGCCTGTCCTGAAGAAATCCTTGCGGTTGAGTCATTAACAGGTCCTACTGCAGTTCATGAATGCATATGCCAGTTCACAATGCTATCTCTTCCTGTGCTTCTGATGTTCCCTACCAAGCCTAACAGCAGGATCAGGCGTATTTGGCATCACTCTTTCATTTTTTTTCCTGCATAAAGGAAGCAGTGCAAAACCATGGCATGTTGCATGTATTTAGAAGTATCAGCACTGCACTGAGGCTTAAGCTCTGATAACCAATTTCACGCTGTATATTTCTTGCTCTGAACAGTACCTTCTCCCAGGTCAATTAAAAATGAAAGGAAAAAAATACCACACAAAACTGCTGCGTTGAATTGCAAATGAGTCTGAAACTTGCATCTGTTGTTGGGGTAAGTTTAACTGCTGGACAGCTTTAAGATTCTTCAGCTGCCACAAGCTGCCGCAGTTGCATGCTTCATGTGGACTGTTCTGCCAAGAAATCTGTAATCCAACAGCAGCATTGCAAATTTAGGACATTTTCTGGGTTTTCCTCTTCAGGTCTCAGGCAACTACTTCACTTCTGTTGAGTTCTCAGTGCTCACTGAGGAGAGCTAATTCCCTGACCTACTGCAGTCTCAGAGCTTCTGGCTTCATTTTTTTGGTCCTGGTGATCTTTTGCAAAATTCTACATGTGTAGTATTGGAAATAGCAACGTGCTTAAATTAGCAACAAAACAAGAGGCTTAAAAAAGCTTGTCAAACTCAGAAACAGTTGGTTCTCTTCTCTCAAGGTAATACATTATTCATAGCACTGTACTAGGATTGAGGGTGCCAGTGATGGTAGCAGCTGTGGATGAATTGAAGATGCTGAGCGTGCAGGAGACTCAACAGGCAGGAGTTGATCACCTTCTGCTACAGTTCATAATTCCATCATCTTGCATGCTATGTCCTACTCTTGGTCAGGCTTCTGCCATTCAAAAGACCTCCACTTCCCTTAACACACTGTATGTGACATAGATGGTGAATAATTCCTATTTTGTTCTTATTAGCATATATTGTTGACATGGTTGCTTATACCTAAAGAATAACTGGGATTAAAGGGCTGATCTTACTCTTTCTTGCAGCAGAGACAAAGTTGCTACAGTGACATGGCAGGCACTCACATCTGTAGAGAGGGAGAAGACTGCAATGCTTCTGGTTCTCCCTGGTGGATTTGGGTGAATTCAGTGCATTAATAGTCCATGGCATGTTTTTAGCTTTCACAAGCACCGAATTTATCTGTGCAGATAGGAGTTATAACAGCGTTACTAATTTGCAATGCATGAGCAGGTTTGCAACAAAAATCTGTAAAGTGTTTAACCTCACATTCATGGTTGATCTTTTGTGGCTTGGCTGTTAATCAAGCACAAAAGCAAGAAAAATGGTGAAACTGAGGAATGCAACAATTAACTCACAAGCAATAGATCGTTCACCTCTGCAGACGCTCACTTGTTCCTGTGACTTAGAAAGGTTGACCTCCAGTTATCTGTGGTCCACTGTGTCACTATAGCAACACAATGGCCTCTGAAAAACAGCATGAGGCATTTCAGTCTGCTTACCCCTGGGGTGGGGTTCCAATTAGAGAGGCCAATATAGCATGTGATGCAAAGTGGCAACTTTGCTGGCAGCCTTAGAAGAAGGATCAGTGAAGACAGATGTTATACCAGCTGCTTCCTCCAGGGATTTTAGTTTCCAAAGGTAGAGTAAGGCTGAACGTGTTTTATTTTGAAAAAAAAGATAAGACAGAATTTCAGAGAAACCAATGTCTTCCCTGGCTTCCAGGGAGACAGCAGAATTAATGTGAATCAAGAGGGACATGCTGACTACCTTGGCTGCAGCAGTGGCTTCAGCTTTCTGGCCCACTTTGGCATTCCAGCAATCAAGTTTCCTCTGAAGACTGTGGGACAGGTAAGTATTTCAAGAACTTGTCCCTTCTGCTCTAGATAACAGCATGAGGCTGCCTAAATCCTTGAGCATGCTTAGCTTTCTCAGTGACCACAGATGCAAACTTAGACTAGACATCTATTTTTTAAGATGGCCAAGATAAGTGAGATTGATCCCACTAAATTACATTCTTTTCAGCCCAAGTGCTGTGTCTTAGATCTTCTAGGCTTGCTGTTTTCCAGCATTTTGCACGGGCCAAAATAAATCAAATCAAATTAAGTGTCAGAGGGGTAGATAAGAATATTCCAGGATAAATAAAGGTTTGATATGGTAGCCATGGTGACTGTCAAGAACATGGGCTACTGCAGTTCTGCAAATCTCTACTTCTAGTGTCTGAACCCTTTACACATGATACAAGCACTGCCAATCAAAACTCCTGGATGCCATTAGGACTGTGCTTTAGAAAAGCTTTTGAGCTTTTTGCTCCTAGTGCAATTATGCAAAAACTCTGTGCCAAGTTCACCTGAACTGTATGCTAGAATGCCTCCATAAGCCTTGTTAGTTATCCTGTAGCAAGGATGGTGATAACGTATAAATTCTAAAGAGCAGAGAGATAGTTGCCAGGTTATCATTAACATACATTTTTTGTGCTTTTGTGAATTTGTAGGCCCAAAATTAACTTTCCATTAGCAGAAAGTCTCACATTGAGCTACTTGTTTTCTAGGTAATTATTCCTTAGCAATACTCTCTAATGACTACACTTGAAGCAATAAGTAAAGCCATGCTAATTTCTTCTGTGTAGACTCTTGTACAATGCCTGTCACCTTGACAAACTGCCTTCTAGCAGAACATTAAATGCAGAATAATGCCCTGGCATGTACCGTTTGTCCTTCCATCCTCTTCTTCGGGGAAGAAGAACATGCAGTGGAATAATGTGATTTTATGAGGTGGTGTCTTTTTATTAGAAGCAACATATATTTTTAGTAAACTCACTTAAATAAGGAAGAACTATAGACCAAAAAAGGGTTTTGGTTGTAAACAGAGTATTTTGAAACACTGCCCACTGAGTAAGACTGGTCTCACATCCTAGAAACAATAGTACCAGTAAGAGATGTAAGACATACCCAGGAATGATAAATTTGAGCAATAAAACAGGCAGGTATATATAATGGATGACTTCTGCTTTATACACAATAGTAAACAGATGCTAAAACTGATTAATACTCAGAGAGGGCAAATACTGTTTAATCAATTTTGGCATTTGTTTATCATCAATACATCTCTAAGGTTTTATTCTTTTCCTTCCCTAATGAGATTGGGACATACTGTTAAATCAATATCAGATTTTCTGAACTTTTTCTGATTTACTGCAAAAGAACAAGGTTAGGAATAAATAACTATCAAGGAGAGATTTTTTTAGAAGTGAGCCATTACATGAGAGAAAAAAGTCACTGACAGGTATATTTATATTAGGAGTTTCTGTGGTACTTCTGGTTGATTAAAATCATTCTGAAACTGTACACTTAAAGCATGGCTGCCCATGTTCAGATTATTTGCATTTGCTGAGAAGAAGGAGGTAAAATTTTTAAAGTCACATAAAGGACATACTTCTCAATCCCATTTTCTCTGCTTAAACAAAACCTCTTTCTGAAGGTTGAACCAAACTTTGCTGAATGATCCTGAGGTTCTGAATGCCTAGATAACTTTTGGAAATATGGGTTGTAAATCCATATAATTTATATTTCTTTGAAATGTTGTTCATGGCGTTGTATAAAAGCAAATTCTAAGTATCCAACCAGTGGCAAAGGTGCATTTTTCTATTGCTAACCTGTGCTGGATGATTAAATGGGGAATTGTTTCTAATCTATGCAGTTTTTTACACCTTTTTTCAAGGTGATGCCCCCAAATAAGTTGCTGTGAGTGTATGAATGTTCTGATCTTCAATGGGGATGGGACACATTACCCACATTTAAAATGTTCTGAGGGATTGTAAGGGAGAAAACACTGTTCAGCCAAATCCATCCAATTTAGCTCATCTACTGCGAGAGTGTCAAGTGAGTCTAAGATTTACTTTCTCATTACAGCTCTAAGTTAAGTCCCATGTGCTTCTCAGTGTTTAAGTGTGTAAGCATTCCTCTCTGGAAACTTCTTGTAGGTCCTGCAAGTGTATAGATAAAGAAGCTAACAAAGTGTCTGAAGAAAGCAAAGTATGTGTGTAGGAGAGAGCAGGTGTACATGGAAGCGTTGCTGTTAACTTTCATCTGTTTGGAAGCTGGATGACCTGGAGATTATTCATACATACTGCAAAAAAGTACCATACCTAATGTCATGAACTCTCAAGGCATAAGGATAAATTTTAGAGACCATAAAATCCTTAGATTTTTAGTGGAATTGCATGAGAAATGAACTAATTTTTAGGTTTTTACTTTAAATAAGGGTTGAATCTCTAGTTGTAGAGAAAAATTGTAGTGGAAAAAGAAAGTCTAAGAAGAGTAAATGCAAAATGCAAAGTGTTCTGCTTTTTTGTGTTATTTGACTTTTCTGGAGGTAGGATTAAGAATTCCTGTGTGAGTTTCAGCATTGAAAACAAAACTAGATGTGAAACAGTGTAAGTGAGGAACTTTGCTGACTGCTGGAAAATTGGACATGGTAGGAAGATTGTCTTTTAAAAGGTGTGCAGGGATAAATGTTAGCATACTAGAACAAATGGAAGCTCTTTTGTAAGCAAATAATGTTTAGAAATACCTAAACTGAAAAAAAGCTTAGAGTACTGTTGTGTCATAACAGGTAAGGTACAAAGTCTGTGAGTTAATCCACAATTCACACTGTTCCTTCCAAAACAGTCCTATATATGGAGTTTTCAAACACATATTCAACCAAGGGTTGTCTGTAGTTAATTTCCAAGGGAGCAGTATTTCACCAAGCACCTTCTGCAAAAGTGCCACACAGATTGTGTTAGGTAAGGCCAAGATTTAACTCTGCAGGTTTAGAGTCTGTTAAGAGATACAGTGCATCCCAAAGCAAAGCTTTAAATATGCTTACTGACAGGACAGCGTTGTGCCTTTTACTGAAGTCTAAACAAAGCCCATTCTAGACAAAATTCCCACTACATTTATATTGCCTTGGTGGAAGCGCTTCACTAAGTTGCAGCCATTAATGTCTTTGATACTGAAGTACTGCTTATTATTCTTGTATCTCACTATGTCAAAGTGGCCCTGGGATCCATTATGCTGTAGAACACCAATGGTTTGGGGAATTGCTGTAAATTTCATTGAAATTCAACTAGTCTAAATATAGATATCTAAAAATTAAGTTATTCAGGTCAGCTCCCTCTATGGTCAGTGCAGAAATCCTGGCATTCAGAGAATTAGTTTTCCTGGAGAAAGTCTTCAGGATGAGATAAACCACTGCCTCAGATGTGCTTTTGTCTTCTCTCCTGTCTACTTACTGCTTGCTTCCTTCCTGGAATAGTGGCAATTAGCAAGGTACTTAAGGGATCCGTCCCTTACAAGAATGAATATCTGGGGATTTTTAACACTGAAATGATCGTTTTTCCTCACCATTTTTCTCCCCCCCGAAACAGTATTTAAGTTGTTCTCTGCAATCACTTGGGAAAGAATAGGGGAGAAGAGGGCGACGTTCTGGCTGAGCATGCTGTCACTATGATCATATTTACTAAAGCTTTTATCTGACCTGTCTTAAATTGTGTTAGTATTGTTACACGCTTGGAGTACCCAGATTCTCTGACAGGATCTTGTGTCAGGCTTTGAAGCAGACACGAGTGGGAAGGACCAAGGCTGCCATTCTTCTATACTGCTCCCATACTTCCCTCTTCTGTTTGCAATTGCCAGTCTGATCCTTAGATATCTGTGGTAATTTTCACTGCAGTCATGGTCATGGAGGCCGTGGGAAACTTCTTGGGAAGCATCAATAGTATGCAGTCCTCCACACTGTGAACTGTCACTCTCCAGAGAAAAGGGATTAGAAATAGTATTGTCCTCAGGAGCTGAGAAAACTTGCAGATTTTCCATGTACAGTGAACAGTTTCTATAATTACCAGGAAAACAAAACAGAGAGGCAGAGTGGTGCAGCAGGGACATCCCATCTCATACACACTGCTGTGATAATGAAATCCAAACCCTGCGGAATTGCAGGCACATTATTCTCACTTGCTTTAAAGGTCAGCTAAGAAGCTAATTTCTCAAATGGGCTCATAGCTCTGAGACAATGTAACACTAGTCATTTCTTCCAACAAATTGCAGTTCTCAGAGAAACTGGATTAGTAGCTCATGGAACTAAAAATAGACACTATGGACTTGTCAGGGAAGGATGAATTCAGTAACAAAGGTGAAGATACATCAAAATGTCAACATCTGGAGAAAAAGCAACAAAAAAAATGCTCAACTGAAAGCAAGTTCCCCAATAAATTTACATTAAAAATAATCTGAATCACAAAGTAGAAGAACAACAGGGTTTATGCTTAATTCTGTTTTATTCACCTTCTAGATCCACCTTGCAGTTTCTGCTTTATCAACTGAATCAGTTCGGCCACAGTCCTTTCAAAGTCATCTACATCAAGTTATGCACTGACAGTCATGTTAAAGCCATGATTTGAATACTGGAAAAGAGTAGCCTTTGGCTTGACATTTTTATCTTCTTTATGGGAGAGAGGGGGAGATAATTTACTGCAAAATTTATTCAACCGAAAAATTAAAATCTCCAAACCCAAATCTAATAACAGAGCTCACAGGGAAAGCAAATTTCCAAACCTCTGCATACCTGTACTAAAAAGTGGGTAATTATTTTCCATTGCCTCAAACATTTGCATTTTAAAGAATTCTCTTTTGTGTCATGATTTTGAAAATTCATGTTGCTATATTGCTACTTGCTTGGATTTAACAAACTGAACAAAACAAACCACTTCTTTATTCTTCTTCAGTTACCTATGTTCCATAGCAGAGCAATTCCACTATTCTGCATATGACCCTGAAGGAGCAGCAGTGCATTGCAGGTAGGGAACCTCAGCCTGTCTGGTCAAGGTGGAAGGTTCTGCAAGGTACAGGTTGGGTTTCAGCTGAAGACATGGCTGGTACTAGTTTCATGCAGTTTCAGAAGCAGACCTATGCGTAGCTCAGGACCACTTGCTTTAGAAATCCTTTCTGTGGTATGTGTCTTTTCTGCACAGCTGCTATAAAATCTCTGCATTTCAAACCTAAGGCATCAACAAGTGTAGGGTATAAATAATAACTTCTGTCAACAAATCAAATCACTGTGAAAAATATTTATAAAGTATCTATGCTCATTGTATTTTAGATATCCTATAAGATACAGTCCTTTTTGCAGATTCTGTTGTTGTAGGAGCCTTTGGTCATCGTTGTAAGAGAGGTCAAGACTAATCCTGGTTTTGGGATTTAATTAGCATCAGTGCCATTTATCTGGCATTCACGGTGCACCATTATCATCATGGCATTAAGGTTCAGTGGTGAAACAGAAATGTCAGGATAAGCAGCACCAGCAGTTATCTGCATTGCACATCCTACGCATTATGTACACATTCCATGGCATACTTTGTATTTTATAGAACATGATATGACTGCTTAAATGTGTAGAAAAATAGTTAGGGATAAATAATACAAAATATGTGCCCATTCCCTCATAGCTGTCTTGAGATATGTTATCACCTACCCTTGGGATTGCTCTGTACTAAATCATGCACCTTTGGCATCCATCCTTACTTCAGTGAAAAGCATGACCATCATCATCCCTTTAGTTGTTAAATTTCAGTTGCTTTAGAGCCCAGAGATTAATGACACAGGTACTTTTCAGCCAAGTATTTTAAAAAAATAGTAACTGTTTGGGTTTTTTCTCTGAATATGGTGGGCTCCACTTCTAGGACAGACTACATTCCTTCTTGATTTGATATTAACCTCTCCCAGTTTACTAAAATTCTGCTAAAGTTCTTTGCAAGATCCCCTAGTGTTTTGAAGATGCTATGTGTATTTAGTTTGTACAATTCACTGGTGTAACATAGAAATATTAAGGCATTTTCAGACCACCATCCTGAAGACCCCAACCAATGTTTCATAGCCACAAATGATCCACTTATTCTCTTTGCCACTGTGCTCTGCCTCTGTGACCAACTTTAGATAAGGAACTGAATGCTAAATACTAAAAATTATCTGGTGGTTCGTATGTATATATTTCAGTAGGATGAATTCCTGTTATGGAGATACTTTTGCAAAACATGCTGGTTTTATTGGCATGAACTTCACAGCCTAGGGCCGTCAAGTCATAGTTCAATCTCTTCCCAAAGCCTTTGAGAGCAAATTGAACTTTGCATGTGATATCTCGCCTAGAAGAACTAATAACAAATTTTCAATTGTCTGTCACTGTGATCCTGACTCTCCCATCTAATCAGGAGTCATGAAATTCATGAAACCATGAATAGAAAATCTCACACTTCTGATACTTGTATAAAAACTTTTTTCCAGAAGCCAATTCTGAAACTGGTGATTTAACTGGCAATTCATTCAGATTCATCTTCATTTCCTCTGCAGGTAATGCTAGAGGAAAGCTAACTTCGATGCCTTAGAGTTTTATCTTTCAACTTTTCCTTTTAATTTCACTGTTGCCAAAGTAAAATCTGAGGGCTAATTCATGTCTAAGGTGATCACAAACATCTCTAATAACAGAGACAGACATATGTGAAGATAACTTGGATTATTGTAGGAATATGGATGCTCATCTGAGTTCATGGTGCTCAGTTCTAGAAGTCAGAATTTTAGGAAGAGTTATGAGCCACACATAGTTGGTGTGTCATTTACTGAGAGCAGACTGAGGGATGGAAGTGCAGTGGAGTGCAGTTTTATTCTCAGCTTTATGAATGCTAGGGATTGCTACTTGTCTTGTTTCAAACTTCTCTGTTTTGGACCCTGGATAAAAATATTTGGTACTCCTAAAATGTGAAGAATGATTTCAAAGTCTGCACTCCTGTGGAATGGAGAAATCTTCCATGGGTGCAAATGCTTTTTGTGTAACTCTGTAATACTTTTTAAGTGTTGTCTTGTAAAGCTGCTCTGAAAAGACTTGTACAAGCATTCTGCACTAACAAGATTACAACCTTGCACTATCAACAATGGTTGCTTAGCATTAAAATAATCTTGGATGCCATTAAAGAATACTAGAGCTCTATCAGGGTTTAGAGCACTGTGATGTTTGTGAACAGAAGCTGTTTGTATAAAATTTCTTACAGATAAAGGATAATCTAAGTATTTCCATTTTAGTAATACACAGAGGAAGTAAGGTGGTGTCCCTAGACATTTCTGTCAACTTAATGGTTAAGATATTAATTTTAGTACTCTGTAAATCTGAACATTATTTTAAAACATCAACATGTGATCTACTGGAAAAGGATGTGGCAGGTTAGATGTTTTAAGGTTTTGCTGTCAGCTGGCATGAACAGAAAAGCTCAGAAAGCATATAAGCCAGTATCTTCCCACACGGAAACCAAGGGAGTAATTGCCAAATTGAAACTGGTTACTTGTCCTGTAACTAGGTGTTCAGCAAAGGAATGCATCTACCAGCAGAAGCAGAAGCAGAGTCCATACAAAACTATCACATGCTGCATTTCAGTTTTTTTATTCGGATTTGTTTGGCAGACTTAGTGGTCTAGAAGTTCCAGTAAGTACCTCTGCTTGAAAGTTGCTATTTCAGTTATGATTGCTTCCCCAAACCAACTGAATTTATTATTAACCAAAGACTTACCTACTTGAAAAAAAAAAAGAAAACAACAAAACAAAACAGTAAAGTTTGGTTCTGTCATTTGTGTCTTTGACTGTGAGCAGTTGAAGTGCATAATGTGTGTACTAACCAGGCCTGTGCTGTGTCACTGAGCAGGCTATTCAAGGCCACAGCAGCAGTATAACAGCAGAATTCAGTATTAATCCCTCCATGGGAACACAAGTCTATGTAAAAAATCGATGTGCCATATGTGTAGGCCATGGGAATATTGTGTGTGCAGTGAACTATATATGGTCTTAAAAGCTTTAACATTTGTACTGCTCTTCCTATAACAATGTATGTCTTGATAGCTGTGACCCTATGAGCTTCAGAAAAAAAGTGTAATCTAAAGTTTATTCTTCTTGTTTTAAGATCACTGCTTTGTGAGTTACTGTTTACACAGCCCTGCATACAGCAAGGGGTCTTTCTTCATGTGTTGCTGGGAAATGGAAAAGCAGATGCTATTTGTAAGTCTGGCAGGCTTACATAAATCTGTGAATGCCTTTACTGAATATCCTCCTGATAACCCACTTTGTTTTTCTAGCAAATGCAAACAGTGCCAATAGCCTGGGCCTTCTTTAGAAGAAACAAATAATTTGTTAAATGGCCTTGTTTTGTTCTGCTTCTATTGGTACTTCTTGGTTTTATCTTTTTGCCTCCTTTTGAGTAGACTTTGGCTTCCAAAGTGTAACTGAGGACAAACAGTTTGCCTTTTTACCCTTCTTTTTTCAAAGCCACTGAAGGCCTCAAACAAGAAGAAAAAACTTTACTCGTGCAGGTGTGTTGTTAACAGGTAGCAGAAGGATAAAATAGCCTTCCAAGAGTACTTCAGACTATCTTTTAACAGCATGCCTGTACTGTGTTGTGACTTGACATCTTGCTTTCATAGTGTGACCTTCTATAATGGTGTTTGTTACAATGAGGTCCTTTTAGTTTATTCTAAAAGATTTTACTTGTTTGTCATCATATTAGCAACATAATGTGCACTCTATAAGAAAAGCAATATACAATATACTATACATCTATTTCAATGCCTCTAGTTTTAGGCTAGTATTCATATAAATGTTTATAATCGAAATACAGGTTTTCTCGTTCTTCACAGGACCAAGCAAAGTTTTGCCTTGTCTAAATACTAACAGCTGTCTAAATACTAACAGTTACATTTCTATTCAACAATTACTCTTTTCTTATGCTTCTAGTCAACTTGTGGTGGGCTCCATCCTACTGATTCCCCGTTAATGCATCTGAAAGGGAAAAGTAAGAGCTATTTCAGTGCATGACCTTTGCACAGTACCTGATTCATAAAGAAATAGATCCAATATTTCATTTATGAGTTACCGGTGATCAGCAAAACCACAAAACCCCTTTGAAGTTCGGCTTAGTAATTTCTGAAGCTTCTCCATTGCTTATTCAGTTCCTCAGTTTCTTGAGTAATTACAACAGATATATTTGATGAAGTCTTTGCCATAGATACTGACACTAGCCTCTGTGAAGAAATTGTTCTAAGTTTTGATTCCCATTTTATGTGGAAGTGCACTGTAATGGAGAAATTATCTGGATTAAAAAAAATTATACAAATTTTCTTCAAGACAGTTCTCATTTTATTTGACCTCGCCTTGTGGTAGGTAGCTCACTTTAGTTAATTTTTGTCATATTAGAAACACAATATCCATTAAAAGTGTTCTCCAGAGAAACTCCACTGGAGAACATTTTGCTCCTGATTGTGACCAGGGTACCTCTGTTTCAGAGCTAAGTCACTGAAGAGGTGATCAATGAAAACAGAATATTAAGGCAAATTGAGACATTTTACGCAGAAGAAATGTGGATATATGGTTAGAAACATGCTACAGCAGGGAAGTTATTGACTTGGGTTTTTTCCTCATTAACATTTGCTGATACACATAAGAGCTGCTTGTGAAATATTTATTTCTTCATTCACAATCTTTCTTTCGAAGCCGAAAGAGCGCTTCAAAGCAAAAAAAAGTACCAGGTAACTTTGTATGAATTACTTAGCAAATGCCAACCAGATGCCCAGTCCATCCAGACTGGCTTTAGTTGTCACAGAGGTGGCTAATTCATTGGAAGTCATTGACAGAGTTTTTGTAAACACTGACATTGACAATGTTTTGTAAACACAGTAATAACATGATACAAAACGCACTACTTCACTTACTTCCTCGGCTGCCCAAGATGCTGCGCAGACTAGTTATTGTTCTTCTCCCGTTGCTTAGAAAGGCAAAAAATTAGCTTAAGTCTGCGTCTTTGCATTAATCAAGTTCTCGTATCTGAGGACTCTATCTGATAATATGTTGCAGATTTGTTTTCCTGTGACAGGGAAGATAGTTTATCTCTTTTGTAATAACTTTTTTTTCTGTCTGGAATTCTTTGACATCTCTTCAGCCATGTCAGTAGCTTTGTTTGGTCTGCTCGATGGCTGGAAATCCTAGATAAAGGCCACACTAAAGATGTGCAGAACAATTATTTATCTCAGGTAAGAAGTTTCATATGGATATTTTAGGTTTACTGCTAGGGGCAGACCAACTTTTCAAGTGCACTGGGATCACCTTATACTGTAGAGCTGATGTGTATGGGCACAACATGTTGACATACTGCTCAGCTAGTGGAGACACATGGTCATGCATTTCAGCATGGCAATTCCTGAGGAAAAATGGAATTTGCAGCATTTGGATTTTCAGATGT
The DNA here is from genome assembly GCA_035047865.1 of Dendrocincla tyrannina. Lineage (NCBI taxonomy): Eukaryota > Metazoa > Chordata > Aves > Passeriformes > Dendrocolaptidae > Dendrocincla > Dendrocincla tyrannina. The sequence goes on along the minus strand of JAWWMP010000001.1, from coordinate 42,232,733 downwards.
TGGCGGAAGTACGTGATTTGTATCACCTGCTCTCTCTTGTGTCATGAAAACTGGATATATAAGATAATAAGAGGGGAAAAAAACACCAAAAAAACAGATGAGGGTACTTGTGAGGAAGAGTTAATTTATCAAATTTCATGTTCCACATGAGTAATTAACACCATTAAAATACAGTGGTCAACACTGATCATCCATCTCACAGGAGTTGCATCATTAGTTTCCATAGATAAATTTTTTGCTGAGTAGCTATAATACTGCCATGGGGCAGGAGGTCACTGTCCTTTTTATTAACCACTGTTTAAAGATTGGTTGCTGAAATGATCAATACCCAAATACCCTGCTGGAACTTGAAAAGTAGGGTTCACTTTCCAGCAAGGTTTTGTGGTAGGAGCTTTGAATGCTATTGTAAATCAGGACTGAATCAGTGGTGGTCCTAAGCCTTCCCAAATAAAGCAGATTGTTGCAGCACAGTCAAAACCCTGGTCAGTACTGCCGTGCCAGAAACCCCGAGTTCTGAACAATTGCAGGCTTCCTACCTCCTGGCAATCCTTGCAAAACAAAACCATGTGGCTCCTGTTTTACATAATAGGAATCCTTGTTTGGGCTAAAAGTCTGCAAAGAGCTCTGAGACCATATCCTACACCCCTTGCTGTGCAAAACCATCATTGGTCTGATTTTGCAAGTGTTATATTTACTGGTCAATGCTTAGTCTGTAAAGAGAACCATGGTCCAGCATGCTGACGTGTAGCACATTCCATCTAGGAACAAGACAGCGCCTTTCCCTGACCTGCATTTGCTTAGTTCCATGGGCCGTTTAGGCTGCAGTCCCACACGCGAGGGCCAGGCTTTGTGCAAAGGCTGCGAGCCAGGCTGGGGGCACTGCGGCCGTACCTCATCAGGTGGTCATAGCAGGGGCTCGCACACCCAGTGTCTAATGCAGCATTCCAGATATCTAAGGACTTATTTTTCCACGCATTCTACACACATGCCTACGTATTTTATGAATCAGGTCTGTGGTCAATGTTTTGAACTGCTCATTTGCCGCAGTTTCATGGGGTTATTATCTCTTTGGTTTGCAATGTAAATAATATTGTATATCTGCTACTTTATGATACAAATGCCGTGTGAATTGCTTATTTTTAAAATGTTACAGCTCTGTTATGGTTTACTTGCAATGCCATCTGACAGTATTGGTTTGATATTCAATGTATCTGTATGGCATGAATGAAATTGCTTATATTTTGCAATGTCAAATATTTTATTTTTGTTTTTTAAAATGACTACATTTCATTCTATGCAGTTCCATAAATGTTCCTTAAGCAGCTCATTATGTCTGAAAATATTGCTTCCTCTCCAGTAGTGCAGGCATAAAAGTAGTATTCCTGATCAAAATCACCAGATATATATCATCTAGCAATTTCAGACTAGAAATATATGTACAAATATGTAAGCATTTATAGTTAACCAGAACATCTACTATACCTTCCTTGCTTTTCACGTAATTATACACTTTAATGATTTTGTATACTTTTTATTTGTAATTACTTGTAATTCATACACAGTGTAAATAACATATTTCATTATGCAAGATTTCTAGAGATACAAGATTAAAAAAAAAAGCTGAATTTGTATATGAAAAGAAATTGACAGTAGATTGGAATAGCATAAAGTGGTGATGACTGTGTTCTATTTAAACGGTTCATTTCCAAATTGTCTGTTAAAGAAAAAACATTTATTTGCCCTTTAATGTCCAACCATTTATTTGCAGTATATTTACATCAATAAATCATGCAAAAGTCTATTAAAAGTCATGACACATTGTTGAAATTTCCCTTTTTCTGTTGATGGCTTGCCTATGGAGACCAAAATTTAAATATATGAAAAACCAATTCTATGGGTACAGTCTAAAAAGTCAGTGAAGATATTTGTAGAAAAGAACCTCTCTACACTCCTGGATCTCAAACCTTCCCTTATAACCCAAATCCAAACTTATTTTTAAACAATAAATCAGTAAAATACATCACAACACAGTGCTAGATGCTTAAACACATTCCATGTGATATGTAAACACATTCTTTTATATGTAAGCTTTGGTTTTGGTGGACATTGCCATGTAAAAACCTTACTAAAGCCTTTGTTCTCAACTGAACTCTTGGGATTTTGAGGCAGAGCTTCTTAAGAAATATAACAGATTGCTGGAAAGAAAATTTCTGGTTTGGGTGACTATGACAGCTGATTTCAGTGATTGTTCAGTTCTTGGTTCTGTAGGACAACAAAGCAGAACCAGATTTCAGTCCCAAAGAACAAAGTGAGAAAGCAGGTGATGTTGCAGTGAACTATTGGCTTATTGCTACCAACACAGGAACAAAGGAAGCTGGCATGCCGTAGTGTCATCAGATGTACAAATGCTGCTCGTGTTGCCCACTCTTTCATTCCTTCATCTTTTCTATAACCCCAACCGAGAAAATTACTCATTCGGCTCTGCTGTTTCTTTTTGCAGAAGACCATTAACTAGAATTGGTTGCAATATTTTACGGTAGAGTGTGCTACTGGGAGAAAATGGAATTTCAATTAATTCAAAATGTTAGTGGGGGGTTGATTTCGACATTTTTGTACCAAGTGTGCTTGGCTTTTACATGACTAAAGCTAAAGCTAGGGAACGCCTAAGCTATCCTAAAATTTCATTGATTTTTGCCCCTGCCACAGCTGGCTTTAAGGCTGGTGAACATTTTCTAAGAAGGAGAAGAATAATTTGCCTGTTACTGTCTTCATTTATTTCAGAAAATTATTTGGAATTTTTAGATGGGAATTTGAATAACCCTGGTGTGTGGAACTAAGGTCTGGTCCACAATATATGTGAGAATGCTGTGTGTCAACTGGGAAATTATGACAATTCTCAGAGTCTTAGCTGGTGAGTTACTCTTCTTTTAACAAAATGGTACATTTTGAGATCTCACTTTGTCCAGTGGAGTTCGTTTATGTGACTTTATAAATATAAGAAGTGTAAGGAATGCCTTCAGCTTAATGCCCATATACAGTCCAAATAATTCCAGCACAAAAGGATACAATAAGAATAAATGATTTTGCAGACAAGGACAACAATTATGAACACTGCTGCGTATACTCCAGAAATTAAATAAGCAAGAATTGCTCAGGTTTGAAAAGACATGACTATGATAAAGATCTCTGAATAGTATAGTGAAAATTATTATTCTGTGTTTCTTACAATCGCAGAGTTAGAGGGATTTTGATGAGGTTACAGGCAGCAGATTAAAAACAAGTAATGAAAGAGAAAGTACCTTTTTTCACAAAGGGTATAACCAAATTGTGATTCTCAGTGCCAACAGAGCATTTAAGAGACTAAAATAGGAGCAATTAGGAAAAATGATGAAGGGTAGATTCTTCAGCTGATTGGAAACATGTTGAACTGTATGCTATTGTCAGCTCAGGATGGCACTAATCCTTTGTTGAAGGAATCTGGGAGAATGTCCCAAGTAGGGGTCTTGTAATACATTTTTATCCTCTCTTTGTCTAGCATTCCTATGGATATTGTTGCAGACCGGTTACTGGGCAGATGTACCTTTTTAGGAAAAGTGTGGGTTTATATTTTAATATGGGAGACACTGGAAGAAAACAGTCCAGGATGATCTGCAGGCTGGGGGAAGAATGAGAGGAAGATAATTTGAAAGTCAGACCAGCATCAGGAGGAGATAATGTAATGCACTGGAAACTTGCTGTTAATATACAGTCTGGACATCAGAGTTGGTCAGGGGGAAAGAGGTGGACTGTTTTCTGGGAGCAGGAAAGATCATCTGATCATTCCTCATTAGGGGACAAATCAAAAAGGAAGATTTCTGCTGAAATGTCTCAGCCCTAACAAGTTTAGTGTGACTTTTCAGAGCACTTTCCCTATTCCTAGGAAGAAGAAAGAACATGTGGACCAAGGAAATAAAAGAAGACACAACAATGGGCCAAGATTATGTTACATGAAAGACTTGGGGGTCTTTCATCATCTTGATGGGGAAAACACTCCATTGTGTGTTGACTGTACCTGAATACCTGGAGCACAGGCATTGTGAGATGTAGTCTGAGACATTGTCAATACCAGCTTTAAGCAAAAGGGATTATAAAGTTTTCTTACATGTAATATTCCTCCCTGATTTCAGTCCAGAGGCAGAGAAAAATAGGTAACAGTACTGAAAAAAGAAGTTATTCTTGTAGGTCAACATACTGTATGTAAGAGCAGATCACATTTCTTAATTTACTACCCTCCTGAGATGTAGGCATGTGTGAGATGCACAGGCTAAGCGGAACAGAGTCTGAAGTTGAGGACCACTTTAATCCAGTATTTTCATTTAAGGTCTTAGCACAGAGGAGAAGTTATATCTGTTGATGGCACAAAACAGGGAGTTATGAACACAAGAGCCAAAGGAATAGCGGAAGAATGGAGCAGCCTCCAGACTACATAAAATAGAAGAAGAATGAAAGGATAAGTAATGTCTGCCAGGATTAATTGCAGGTATTCCTGTAATAACTGAAAACTCATAATTTAGAAATGACAGTAGAAGAAAAAGAGATAGAAGGGTACTGACCAAGAAGTGTATGATTATACCCACTAATGTCATCTGAAAAGAACCAAGTGTAACCATGAGAGAACTGCTTCTGATAGATACATGCCATTACATAAGGTACTTATGGGATCATATCTGGAATATTATATGTAACTCTGATTATTTGCATTCAGAAAATTACTGTATTCTTGGGACTAACAGCAAGGTAAAGCCTAAGGGAAGTATAATTATTTAATTAGCCTGTTTATTTTCCAGTAGCCTATGCATCTTTTAAAGGGCATACACATAAAGCATTTTAAGTGTGCCTGATATAATAGTATGGGTAGAGAATATGGGACCATCAAAAATGTTCAAAGTGCTCACATTGCTTTCTGCTCTGTAGGTTAAGGAGGCACAAAGTGATGCAGCTTAATAATACAGCCAAGAGATAGAGAAATCTGATTTACCAACTGGTCTATCTCTTGACAGATCCAGGTTGTGGTCCTCTTTAGCTTTTCCTGTTTTATGCAGGGCTAGAATGAACAGGCAAAGGGCCTTCAGCTGTTGCCTGTATTACTGATTTTTCTTAAAAATGTGAGAAAGGAAGTTAAATATAATTTTTCTGCAAAGTACCTTGGTGTAGCTTCCTAAACATAGACCTTTTCTGCATTTGAGGTGCCCTAGTTCACCTTGTTTGACCTCTAGTTCCTACATTGCCAAAGATCTTTTATAGGTCCTGGGCCATATTCACCAATACCACATTGATCTCTTAGATGCCATGAAACAGCACTGTATTCAGACAGCTGAATTAATGACATGATGCTGAGTTTATATTGATTTCTCAGATAAAAATATCACAGTTTGAATGAAAAACTAGCTAACCAGACTAAGTTCACAGGTCCTTCTTCTATCAGTGTGTATGATTAATTTTACTGAAGTACATTCACAAATTATAAATTAAAGCTTTGCGTATGTTCCAGATATATATTAACAGAAATTTCAATAATATTCCTAGCATGGTAATATGATTTGAATACCTTTACAAGCAAGTAAAACAGAACTATGATTTTAATTATTTAATTCTATGGAAATAGACATAGCATTGTATAATTTGCATTTTGCCTTCCATCTCAGTTATTTCTGCAAATATTAGTCCCTTGCTCTGGCTGCTATTTCTTGTATAATATGCCTTATTGTAATTACTTTCAGGAAAAAATCAATATAATCCTACAGTGCACAAATCCAGATAGACTGCTTGTCCTATGGTGGCAGTGAAAGAACAAATCCTACTTTTATTTCATTTGTCTGTCCAGAGCTGACAGTTACTACACTTTGCAGTGGTATGGGAAGCTGAGGGCAATGCTCTCCGGCCAAAATGAATCTTGATTGTGCTGCTGGCAAGTTACAATTCCCTGTCACGAAGTCCTGTGATTGGCAGGATGCGGCTGCTCAGCTCTGAGTTTCACAGACCTTAGATGGTCCCTCCACACTGACAGTGACCTGGAGATGTGTCAGGTAAGAGACAGACCTTTTGTCACACACTGAGTGTGAGTCGTTACAGGGGAGATCATACAGGTTGTTACTGATATAATTTCCTTATTCCAATATACCTATAAATACGTCTTCCCAGTTTTAGGACTGAATGTTACATATTTCTTTTATTCCTTTCTTTTTTTTTACTCTTTCTTTCCTTTTAGGTGCCTGGCTTGGGAAACACTAACCTGGATATGACAAAATATTTAGCTTTGTTTCTCATCTTTTTTTCATGACTGCTGAATGATTTACAGGTTCTAACCCCTCCAATTTTTTCAGGTCTGAAGACTGTTAGAGAAGTTGATTTGATTTTTCATTTACATTACTAAGCACCCTATTATCAGAACTCCAACAAGACATCTTGTGCTAGATATCCCAGATTTTAACAGGTTTTTTCTCCAAAAGGATTCAGAGCTTCTGCAGCTCTCCTACTAATGTGCAGAAGCATTAAAAAATCCTCAATGCATTGCAAAAATGCTCTTTCTCACAAGAGGAAACAGAGGGGCAGGCTCTGATTTCTCCTCTCTTATGACCAGTGACCGAACCCGAGAGAATGGCATGAAGCTGTGTCAGGGGAAGTTTAGGCTAAATATTAGGGAAAGGTTCTTCACCTGAAGAGTGGCTGGGCACTGGAACAGGTTCTCCAGGGCAGTGGTCACAGCACCAAGCCGACAGAGTTCAAGATGCACTTGGACAATGCTCTCAGACACAGAGTGTGACTCTTGGGGATGGTCCTGTACAGGGCCGGGAGTTGGATTCAGTGATCCTTGTGGGTCTCTCCCAAATCACCATATTCTATGGTTCTCCAACAGTAGAAACATAGTCATCTGACACAACAGTGCCTCGTTTGGAGTGAAAGCCACATCTTCCTCTCATATGTCTGCTGAAAATATAGCACAGCACAGATGAAACAGGCCAGGAGATTCTCGGAGTATGTGGAAGATAACTTCCTGACAGGCATGAAATCAGGCTTAAGCTGGAATCTAGAAATGAGCTCAAACTGAAATGAGTACAAATCCATCTGAAATAGTCTAGAAGAAAATGGAAGATGATAGGAGATGGATTATAAGCTAAGCTGAGTAGGACTTCCTAAGAGCAAAAGAAGAAAAGAGATGCTGGTGTTACCTGTGGAAAGCTGTTCAGAAGTCTGTTACCAGGAGATGCTGAGCTTCTGTTTAAATCACGAAATAGTAGTATTGCAGCCCATTATATAAATCGGTTGCTGAAAACCCATCAATAGCAGTAATAATAATCTTGAATTCCAGGATAAGCGGGAGTTTAAAATTAGCTTGAACATTGAAGAGTGTAGTTTACAAGGAGAAAAGAATTATCTCTTGATATCTGTGCTGGCATCCAAGGGAGGAAGACAATTTTTTCTGCCAGTGAAGAGAAGGTTATAAGTAGAAAAAGGAAGTCTTATTCTTTGCTTTAGATTCATATTTATTTTATATTAGAATCAAGTAAAATTCTGCCTGTTTCAGAAAAAGCCATGAATTTCTCAGATTCTCCAGAAAATCAAGACCTAATCAATTTTAATTGTATGTAATGGATTATTACCTCCAGGAAGTGTAATATAGATTGCTACTTGGGCGAGTATTTGCTGTGTGCTCTGGGTCAAAAGGAGCTTGTGTAAATGTCAGTGGTGTAACTGATCTGTGACACTGGAAGTGTGTGGTAAATCAATATTTTCTTAATTATGTTTCCTTGAGGCAATTATATAGAAGTCAGAGAAGTATGGCATATTTAATTTTAACATAATTTATAAAAGCTTAACTAGTTCATCAGCATATTCACTGTCTGCAAATCGTTAAAAACCCCTCCAAACCCCTAGAGGTTTTCCTATAATACTCATCTATCTGAGACATTCCTGGTGGAGACTGTGAAAGGGCCTTTGGTCACACCCACATGTCACCATGTCACTGTGGCAAGTACCCAGAGAGATGGTGGCATTGGGGTTCACCATCCCTGTACAGCACCCAGCAGGCACAACCAGGAAGGGTGTGCAGGGGCAAGTACTGTTGTTTTGCACAGTGCTGTCTCCCTTTCTCTTGGCCACTGGAGTATATCTTTGTGGTAAAAATTGTTCATCATGACACATCACGTCAAAGTGGTTATGAGTTAATGAGTGCAGGCAGCTCAGCTTGCTGCCCATCTCACTGCCCCATGAGAACTTCTCTGCCTTAATCATACCAGTACCCTTGCTCATTTTCTTTCCTTATGTAAATAATTAATGCCATGAAAATGCATTCCTTCTTTAATCTGTGCGCTGCAACTTCCATTGTCACTCCGAACAGTTAGGAACTTAATTCCTTAATTACGCTCCAGTGTAGTCAATTTTGAAAAATGTGGGATCTCACTCAGGAATGAATAGATGAGTGAAATGACTCACTGATTACACTTTAGGCATGCTTGCGAATTCCTCCTGCCTCCCCACACACCTCCGTAGATGGTGTGGTTTAAATGAAGAAATGGACCTTGTAGAAAATGGTCTTAGAAAGACAAATGTGGTTGAGAAATGCAGTAGGAAGGAAATATTTATGTAAAGGCTAGGTAAACAAAATAGTTGTGGGAAAAAAAGGGAGAGAAGGCTCCAGTTATCTAAAGTTAAAGTATACAGAACTATTCAGAACTATTTTAATAGCACCTACTGCAGGGGTTAAGAAAGCAAACAGGCGACAAGGAGAATTACAGACAGTAAGTGAGGAAAAGCCTATTCTGCAGAAAGACTATTCCATAGTCACATCAGACTGAGGAAAAATAATGGGGAAGATGACATAAAGACAGGTAACACTGTCCTCCTGATGAGAGGAAACATGCTTTTATGTTTTGTGCAGATTCATTATTTTTTAATGCAGTTTTATTTGCCATTTCACACAGAAAAACGCTATTCATAATTTAGCTTTTCTTTTTGTGTGTGGTCGATTTGGTTGAGCTGAACTTTCTTCAAATTTCTCTGTAGCAACTTCCACCAAATATATACATAATTTTTTTTATTATGTAAACGTTTGCTTCCTGATTATTTACTGAACATGACTCATGACTGCATGTTTTTTCGGTTTTACATATTTGGTGACCATTTCTGCTACTAAGAACATTTGCCATAGACAATTCATTTTCACAGTGATGAAAATATGAAGAGCCATTTCTTGGCATACTCAGAAACTGGAAAAAAAAAATTATTCAGGGGAAATAATTGGGTGAAGTGAAAAAAAGAACTAGAGAATAAGGTTCAAACAGATATGGCTTCAACCAGTGAAAAATACAAGCATAATATGCCAGGACCCTCCCTAGATAGTAATGAGGAGCAAACCACAACCGTATGTGAAGAGACAACAAGGACAGCAGAATTGCCACCCCAACTGGCTGCTTTCAAAATGGCATTGCAAGTTAGGAGGTGCCAGGGAGACAAGCAGTTTAAAGGCTTTGCATGTGATCTGTAGAGTTTAATACAAGCACTTCATCAAGTCTTGTCCAAAGAGCTGATTTGCCTGAAGGCAAATTATCTTAAGCAGAATAAGGTCCAGAGTAGAAATTCACTTGCTAGAATATAGCAAGAGGTGTCAGAAGTGTTAGTGCCTTGGGACCAGACTCATTTTTCCCTCTGGCTTTCCTGTGGACAAGTAGGGAATTTTTCTGCTATGGAGCCATCTCTGGGCTCTTTGCAATTCCTTACCCTGCTTGTTCACTGCCCACTCATTGCCAGGCGGCAGAGAAGCATCCCTAGCTGAGTGGGTGGCTGCAGCAGCAGGTGATATGAACAGAGCCCAAAGACAAACACATACTCTGACATCCTTGTTGATTCTTGCTCCGAGATAATCTATATCACTTAGCCTGATCTTCTTAGTTCTGTATACAAATCCTTATCAAATAGTTTATCATCCAGACCATATTTCTTTTCTCAGTAGGAAATGCCTTACAGAAAGAAAACCAGGTTTATTTTAGAGCCACTAGCATGGACCTCTGCAGGTTCAAGTTAATTTTTCTAGAAAACACCTGCATAAACACAATAATCTGAAGCCTGTAGTACAGCAGGATAATTTCTGCATCATCTTAACTGCAAGATGACACTGGTTCTTTGGAAAAAAAAAAAAAACCAACAACAAAACAACCACAAAAAAATGCATCCATTCTGTAGTTTCAAGACAGGGTACAGAATTCAGGTCTGTCAGCTCTTAAAACTGGAACATTTAATTGTCTTTCCCCACAGGATCAGAGTAAAACCAGGCACAGCTAGAAGCCCTGGTAGGGAAATGATGTTTCAGGCTTTTATTGCAAAGAACTAAAATAATAAATAGTTGGATATTAAAACCACGTACCAGTCACTGTTACATTAGCAGGTTTAATAAGTTTCCTCAGTGATTACTTTGTTGTAATTTGCAAAATGACCATGACTACATTAGGAGTGAGCTGACTACTGTGTTGGTGAGATACAGCTATTGCTTGGTGCATTTGCTGTCACCATGGGCTCACGGATAATAAACATAATTACCTCTATGGTACCAGCCAGTGCTTCTCCTCACATAAATTATTTTGCAATAGTGTGACCCATCCTCAAGTGGTGAGCTGTGCTGTTATTGTATGTCATGATCCTATTTCAGCACAGTATTAGCTGCACTGTATCAAAACCGAGGAACTGTTGAACACAGCTCCTAGAAGAATTCAGCCATTCATTTAATTGCAAAGAAGGATTGCTTATTACCAGAGCTTTAAGAAGGCCCTTGCATTTTTGTCTTGATAATGTTGTACAATGTTTTTCTCTATACCCTGTTGCATAGGCATACTCATAGAATCTGATTTACACTTCTAGATTTACACATATATCGGATTTTCACTTCCACCCCCTCTCCTGGGACAGTCTAGACAGCTTTACAAGATTGATAGACAGGAAAGTATCCCGAAGGCTGCACTTCTCTGTCCAAAGCTGCTTAGGTGTTTAACGCCCTTTGACAATAGCACTTAATCTGGGGACATAAACTCAGTTCTTTGAGATGGCACAAGTTCTTGAAGAAACAGCACTGCATCAAACACACTCAGCTGGAAACTGAGGAGCGTGGTCTTGCACATAATGCATAGTATCAGCAAGCTGTTAGACAAATGTCAAGTTAGCTGATCTGCGGGAGCACAGTTGTTTTTAGGAGAATCCTTTCTTCCCTACTTGCTAGTATAACTTTCCTGCTTCAGACCCCTCGTCTAGTATCAACAGAAATACAATTTTCCAGAGCTGAGGCGGACAGATACACCTTATATTCAATCTGAGGCAAGGCCTGTTTCTAGCAACATAATCCTTATTTCTGATAAGGGAAGGCAATGGTGCCTATCTGACTTTCTATCTCTGTGATGTTAAATCTTCTGAGAGATTGCAGGGCTGCCTAGATCATTCTCTATTAGTGAGTGATCTGTCTCCTTTCGATCTCCAGTCTAACAACTATCTACTTCCTATCAGCACCACTGGGTGCTGGGTGCACCCGGACTTACTTGCCAGTGGCATGAAATAGGAAAAGCTTGTTTTCCATGTCTGGATGTTGGCTGCCTTCCTGAAGAACTGCTACCAGCATTCTTGGTAGGATCCAATCAGGAAGGTTTGGGTGTAACCCATGCTGTGCCTGACTGGGCACCAGCTCTGTACAGTACACAGACTTGACTAGAGAAAACAGACTTCACACTTGCCCTTGGAGGACTTACAAGGAGATCCCTTTGCTTCAAACTGCCTGGTATTCATCAAGGACACACTCACAGTTTGTGCTTATCTAGTGAATTAAATTTTTTGTACTCTCCCTCTTATCTGTTGTGGGGTTTTATACACTGAATTTTTCCTGTGTGAGTCTTTTAACATTATTATTAAGGGCACAAGGCTTCTTGGGAGGCTGCAAAAAGGAAATCTCCACTGGCATAAATAGCCCAGGCACCTTAAGTTCAGGCTGTGAAATGGCTGTCAGCATGTTTCTCAGAGTGGCGTGCCTTTATTGTTTAAATTGATAAGCAAAATCCTAGTTCTTCAGAAATATTTGTGAGTCTGAAATCATGCCTGAACTAGAACAAAAGAAACTAATCAAATAAGAGTGGAGAGGAAAGAAAGAGTATTTTACTACACAGCTAAATAAATGGCATTTTACATTGTCATTAAAACAGTGAAATATTTACTTGATTTTCTTTTGCATCAAAAATTTAGTAGATTCAGTCTGACAAAAGACTCAGATACCAATTTCAGTCCTTCCTTTGAAGTTCTGGTTACCAAATATATCTACCATGGCAAGAGTTACAGTATTTAACTTGTAAGTCTGATATAAAAATGAAACTGGAACTTGCCCTGTAGCTGAAACTGTAGTAGCGGGGATTTGCCTGCGTGCACACCCAGTGCACTTAGTCACTTGCACCCTGGGGACTTCAGGAACTCCCCAAAAAGGCTCTGCATAGATGAGGCACAGGACTGGTTTGGTTCAGTGGACTAATGTGTGACAAAGTGCTCAGCTGAACTACTGGCTTCACTATGAAATATTTGACCAATTTTGACAGCTGCTCTCCAGGGAGATTTGAACAGCCCTGCAGACTCCCTCTGGGCAGCTGCTGCTGTGCACAGACCAACAGATAGAAACTGCTGTTTGCCTCTGCTTCCTGAGTAACATCCCAGGTGGCAACTCCAGCCATCCCAAAGATGCCCTGAGGCCATTCCTCCAGCAGAATTGACCAAACTGTACACAAACAGGACACCCGCATGGTCAGTAGAAGCTGCTTCGGCAGATGCAGGAATGATCACACAGAAAAGTTCTTTGTACATAATGAAGATAGGAAAAGCTTTTGCATAGTTTAAGAAAATCAGGAGGAATGGACCTTGCTTATGTGGGTGTTACTGTGTAGGACCATAGCCCAACTGGATATGAAAAAATCTCCATGGGTACAGTTTGAGATGTCTCACCTGATCCGGGTGAGGATGTTGCTGGAATGATTCCCATCACCAACCAGACAGCAACTGGTCATCCTGTCTGAGAGATTCAATTTCCCTTCTGACTATTATCCTGGGTAGAGATCTCAATAAATCAGTTTATCTAAAAAATATTCTCTGCCAGTATCTGCACCACTGTGGCAGAAGCTTTATCTTCACATGCAGAAAACTAATGAAGTCTTTATGGCAGAGACCTAAAAATAACTTGCAACTCTCAGAAATGCAATAATAACCTTAAACCAATTCATTTTAAAAGCATTAGTAAACAAGAGTGGATGCTTTATTTTCTCACAGGTTGTTAAGCAATGCTGTAGTTTTCAGCACAAACAGTTCCTTAGTAAGTTCAACTATTTATGATATATTCCTTATGATTTCTTCCCCCATTAAATGTCACAGTATCTTATCATACACTTGGGGTGACACTCATATGCTCAGCTGTCAGGACACTGCTACTCCTTTAAAATTTATCACCCCTCCAACTGAAGAAAGGCTGGAGGTCTGACCACAATGGATAAAATGAATTTGCACGAAAATAGTACCAGAGATATTAGCAGTTGTCCCACAAATATTAATTGGGTTAGCTTATTTCTGCATTAGTATTCTGTATTAGTAATGATAAAGGTTGACATACTGCATGAGTGTTCTAGAATCTCACCAGCTGGAACAATGCTAAGAGAAAAGTATATTGAATTCATATAGGTTTTAAGTTGGAAGAAGAAGGAAATGAAAGAGAGAACTGGCACAGATTCAACCATGAAAATTTTCCTATCTGATACATTTGCACGATTTTAGTGTACAGCCAGTCTTGTCGACATGAAGAAGCTTTACAATCTTTTTCTGTGAAAAATGGCTCACAAGAGCTGATAGTGCTGTGCTGACATTTCCTCTGCCAAGTGGGAGAACTGGAGCCACATCTCTGTGTTAGTGCAGGTTATCCGCAACTGCTGTGGAGTTTCTGAGGAATTTCAATGAAGCTTGATGTCTTCAGGAAGGAAGATATTCAAAGCTTTTTGAAGGTTTTCTTTAAAGTGATGAGTTTGCTGTCAGCTTTCTTCTGTTTCTCCCTCAGCTTCTTGTGGCTTGGTGAAAAACACAAGGTCAGTTACCAAGTCAGCCTTATATTTACAGAGTCACCATTGCATTTCAGCAGCCTTGGAGGCCTTCTCAATCAAAAAATTCCTTTAATATCATGTTAAGACAAAATGTTATTATTTATCCAAAGAGCATACACTATTTCTTCCAGCTCCATTCCTGACTTAATCTGATGAGCTCAAACACTGTGCCTGATCAGTGTCCTGTGCCTGTGATTTCTACCTGCATGGGTCATATCTGGAGCCTGAAGAATAACTTTCTAGAAGTGCAGAGCTTTCCTGTGTTGGCTAGGTGCCAAACACATGATAGTCCAAGGCAGATGGTTGGATCCCAATCAGGTTGGATGCACCTTTCAGCAAACTGGTCTAGTAGGTGTCCCTGCTCATGGCAGCATGGAACCAGATGATTTTTAAGTCCCTTCCCAGCTCAAACCGTTCTATAATTCTATGATTCTGTGAGCAAGCCTGAATTACTGGTGTTGATTGCTGGCAATGCAGTCATCTAAAGTCTTCTACTAATGGGCACTGGTTTTCTTTCTTCTGACATATTTTGGTGAGTTATGGTGATATTTCAGGACATGAAAGAAAAACCTGCATTGCTAGGATTTGTGATCCGGGCATTTATCTTGTCCATGTTGTGCCTACACACAGGCTTTCTACTTATTGCTCCCTGCCTGGTCTGCTGTGCCCAGTTGTTTTGATACAGCACTCCACTTGAGGACAAATCGTCTAGTGTTTGATGACCCACCCAGGGACAGCCTCTGTGTACCACAAGTACATCAACAGTGGGGAATGTGGAAGGGATGTCAGAAACAATCAACAGTGCCCTTCTCCTACCCTGTTTCACTGTTTCGGTGACATGCCAAATCCACTACTCCACCTCCCACAAAGCACCATGATGCAGCTTGTCCTGTCCATTCCCTCATTCCGTGCCCTGCACAATGTGGTTATGAAAACCATTTCCACATACCAGTAGCAGATACAGCCCTTTCAGGCTGTTCCACCTGCAGCTGCTGGTGTAGATACAGCTTGATGACACAGCCTGATGTGGGAAGGCAGTCTGTGTGCTTGTCCTCATCTGAGCAAAATATGCGAAGGAACACAAGTTTGAAAAAACTACCCACAAAGGATAGACATACTTATGGGCAGTCACTGACCACATTAACCAGCAAAGCCAGAGCTAGAAGTGCACCCCAGGTTTCTAACAGCTGAAAAAACAGAAAGGGACATATGTGTTTTCCTATCCCTGGTTTGTGGCTTGGCAGTCATCCTTACTGCTGTTAAATCTATGTGGGGTTTAAAACATTGTAGTACTAAGGATATTTGCTACTGATAACATGCTAAATTAATACTAATGGAGTCCAGGTAGTTATTTCCTTTAGACCTAAACTGTTCCCCAAGTCTGAGATTGAGACTGGACTTATCTGCACCTGGGCTCCAATCAGAGGTTAAAGAACGGAATCTCAGGCACATGTTGGCATGCTTGTGGGGTCCTGAGCAGGGTCAGGAGATGGACTCAGTGATACTTGTGGGTGCCTTCCAACTTAGGATATTCTATGATTCTAGGATTTCATGATTTGACATGTGATAATGGCAGTCTTGGGTAGAGAGACCATGAAATTAACAGTGGAGCCATGGAAGAAGCTCCTGAGAGCTGGAAGAAGGCTAAAGGTCTCCCATTTTCAACATAAGGCAGTTTGGGGAACTATGGGGTGATCTGCCTGACTTAGATCCCAGGGAAAATTATTGAGCAAGTTCTGTTTGAGCATATTTCTGGGAACATGGAAGAGAAATGGATGAATGAGAGTCACCTTCAGCACAGGTATCCAAGGGTAAATTTGGCCTAACCAATCTAAATTTTTCCATGAGAGTATGACTACTTTTGAACAACTGGAGAGAAGTCACTTGCTTTGACTATAAGAAGACTTTCAAAACTGTTTTTTACAATATTCTTGTGTCACTCTTTTGACATTATGGTCTGGATGGGTGGACCAGCCGATAGGTGAATGGTTTGGATGGTCAGGCATACCTGATGCTAACAGTTGATAGGACCTCTCTGCCTGGAGACTGGTAACAGGTGGAGTGTCAGAGGGTCTGTCCTAGGGCTCTTCTGATTTGATATCTTTGTCAATAACCTGGAGGATTAGATCATCATCAAGTTTTCTGATGTCACCAGAATGGGGGGACCAGACAATCTGCACAAGGTCAGGGCTTCTATCCAGAGAGTCATGGACAGCCTGGAGGAACAGGCCAATGGGAATCTCATGAGCTTTGCTAAAACCAAATCCCAGCCCTGCTCCAGAGAAAGAAGCAAGCATTGCAGTAATGCAGGCTGGGGCCTGCTGCTTGGGGAACAGCTCTGCAGGAAAGGTTCCAGGGGTTCCAGTGGACGGCAAGCAGGACATGAGCCAGTAACAAGCCACAGAATCACCGATTGTTGACTCTGAAGGGACCTCTGAAGGTCATCTAGTCCAACTCCTGTGAACAAACAGGGCCACCTAGAGCCACGTGCCCATGACCATATCCAGATGACTTTGGAGTATCTCCAAGGTGGGTGACCTTGATACACTTTGATAAGATCCCCCTGAGCCTTCTCTTCTTCAGGCTAAACATTCATGGCTCTCGCAGCCTTTTCCCATATGTCAGATGCTCTAATTCCTTAATCGTGTCAGAGGACTGTCTCCGGTACATCTATGTCTCTCTTGTACTAAGAAGTCCAGTTCTACAGGTGTGGCCTCACCAGTGCTGAATAAAAGGGGAAGGGTCACCTACTGTCTGGCAATATTTTGTCTAATGCAGCCTTCTTCACAGCAAGGACCAGATTCTGGCTCCTGTGTCCACCAGAACCTGCACTGTGTTTTCTGCAAAGCTGTTTCCTGGGTAAGTGGACTCCAGTGTGCACAGGTGCAATGGGGCTGTTCCTTTCCAAGAGAAGGACTTCGTACTTCTCCTTGTTGAACTTCTTGAGGTTGTGCCAGCCCATGTCTCCAGCCTGTTGAGGTCTCTGTTGAAGACAGCACAACCTTTTGGCATATCAACCGCTCCTCCCAGCTTTGTGTTACCAAAAAACTTGCTGGTGGTACATTCTGTCCCATCATCAATGAAGTTATTGACTCATCTTCTGATTCTGTGGTCTTATAAGAACTATGGCTGACTACTGCATGCCTGCTGTCCCCAAGGAACCTTTTTCTCATTCCTTCAATGACCAATTGTACTTTTTATGTCCCCTTTACCATCTTCCAGTGTGGCACTGTTGTACCCATTTGAGTACTTTGAATTACATCTGCTTGACAGAACACTTGCTAAATTGGAGTGTGATTAAAGGTGGGCTGAAACCTGCCTTTTAACAATACAGAAAAGGATTCTGCTGTATTTTATATTTTTTCACTGTGAGGATATACATAGAAATTTGTAGAGCTTGATGTTCATACAAATACGTTTACCTGTGGGAGGGGAATGACTCATCTCTGGATTTTGCAAATGGAAGTGATGACTGAATTGTTTTTTGGAGACAGGCTTTCACACCATCTGCAACGCTGTCATGTTACTGAGAACAGACCCAAAATGCAATCAGAACAACACTGTAAAATAGAATAAAGTGAGAAATTCCATTGGCCATACTGTGGGAATCTTACTAATAGCAGTGAGAAATACAGTTTATATGAAAAATAAAGAAGCCTGGTGCTGAGAGCCTTCTACATGTTTCTAGAAGATAGAGAGTGGGTTTAGCCCTGAAAACTGAGGCTTTATCTTCTTTCTGACATTCTTGCTGGCATTATTTCATGTAACCATTCAAATTGCATTCAGCCTTTCAGAATCCTTGACCTCAGTTGCACCTCTATCAATGTATTTGCCCAACAATCATAATTATCTGCTGTAGGGAATAGATTTTATCAGTTTTCATTCTGCCAGCTTTCAGGTTTCCTAGAATATGCCCTTGGTCTTGCATTGCAAGACAGAGGAAACAGAAATCCTCAATCTACCTTTTCTATCACATTCCTTTGTTTAGTATAGTTATTGCTTGTCTTCTCTTATTCATCTCCTTTCTAAAAGAAAAAAATCCACTCTTTTCAATGTCCCTTCAAGTATTTTTCTGTGTTCTTAATAAGTACGCCCTTCTCTCAAGCCCTCCATAATTCTGTGCAATTTTTCTCAAAAACTGATGGCTAGCATTGTGTAACTAGCCATGCAATTGCATTAGTTTTGCAGTGTTCTTGCACAGCACATTTTTGTGTGCAGTCTGACATATAGTTTGCTTTTTTCCATCACTGTGGTGCATTAGAGAAGTTCTAGCGATCTATCTGTAATGATATGCAGCTTCCTTTCCTTAGGTGGTAAATCCAACAGATTTCTAATTTAATTGTTGAAAGACAAGCAGTTTGGGTGGATTTTCTTATACTCACCAATTTCACATTCCACTTGTCTATATATTGTCTATCCTTCATTATAAAGTTTTTTATCCTATTTTCATGTTCTGAATAGACTAAATAACTTTATCGAGTTTCAGATTTTGTGGACAGATTCTGTGGGTAGAATTCTGTCAGTTCTTTTGTATCATTCTTGTTCTGTGATGATGGTGTTTTCTTGTGCATAGTGAGACTTCAGGTTTGGTTTTCTTGTGCAGGGGATGTTATATTCCTCCTAAAGCAAGCAGACCTACCAACTTCCTCCATTTCCTGTTTTCCACAGATTCACCCACAAATAATACAACTCACAGATGGAGAAAGGAATAAATGAAAGGAGTTAAATGATTTACAGCTTAGTTCTCTGCATTTTCATGTTATCATGTAGGAGACATTAATTCAGGAATTGTCTATAAAATCATCTGTTCTCCATTCTGACTCCCATCCCAACACACAGAAAACCAGGAAAGGTCATATTTAAGTTCATAAATATTTTTAAAATGTGGAATTTTACCTGTAGTGTTAATAAAATTCTAAGAAATATTCATATGATAAGCAGCCCCATTCAAAGGCATTACTAGCACAGTGGGATATTAATTTCAAAGTAGAACTTAAAAAATAAAAAAAAACCCCAAGTGATGGGTTTTGGTTTGTGGGGTTTTTTTTTGGTTGGTTGGTTGTTTTTTTTTTCTTTTTAAATTTAGGGCTGTAGCTCACTATTAAAAGAAACAAGAACTCACCTGATAGTTGTGGAGGTTCAATATGCCTAACAACATATGATGAGGCTTATTGAAAAAAACTTCCTTTCCTTCCTTCTCCTGTGTTCATAGATCAAAACACAGGGACCAGAAATATATGGCAATGGGACAATGTATTGTTTTGATAATGGAACTAACTGAAGGCAGGGCAATGGCATTAATTCAGCCTTCCCTCTCATACTGGCAAGCAGGACCTGATGATAAAACACTGTGCTACCGTGGCTCCACCACTTCTTGTATCTAAGCTTGTGTGTATAGGGGTAACAACTAAAAATATGCAGATCTCACTGCATATCACTGCAGAACTTTAATCCAGTCTGGAATGGTCTGGACTCCCTTTGAGCCAATACAGTGCATCCCAATCCCACTTCAGTAAGCATTAGCGAATCTTCTAAGAGGCACAATGTATCTGGCTTTCAGAAAAAAAAACATGTATTCACCATCCTTCTCTGTGGACCCCGTATAGAAGGAGGCTTGGTCTACATGGGGAAGGACAATATTGTCCTGAAAATGTAGGCAATGTCAGGTGCAAGTTAGGTCTGATAATCTTGCACTCAGAGCAAAAAAAACTTCTCAAGCTTTTTGTTCAACTGTTTATTACTTGTCCATCCATGGTACAGCATCAGACCATCAATATGTCCTTAAGAGAAGGAGGGAAAGAAAAAAATTAAAACATCTAATAGCAACAGTTATGAGGATTTTTTATGTATTACTGTGTAGTGTTTTAATATTATAAAATTCCGGTTGTATATTTTTTAGTAAAAAAAAAATCATGGAAAGGTTTTGAAATTACCCCTTGGAGGTTAACAGTGGAGCAGATATCCACCTGCAGACCATGGAGGATGCCATGCTGGAGTAGGCTCGTGGAAGGACCTGTGGTCCCATGGAGAGAGGAGTCCATGCTAGACCAGGTTTGGTGGCAGGACTAGTAACCTGTTATTAACTGCCTATAAGTTAATTTCCCCAAACTGATTCTGTTTTGTCTATGACAGTAATCAGTAAGGTATCTCCCTGTCTGTACTAACCTACAAGATTTTTTTATCTATTTTCTCTTCCTGTCCTGAGGATAAAAGTGTGACAAAGAAGCTGCTTGGGGCTCTGGGAGTCAAAAAAGGTCAAGCCCACCATGGAGCTCCTCTCTGTAACATCAAAAACTTGACATCTACCAGACATGTACTTGCTAGTAGAGAATATTCTTTCACACTACCCATGGCTTCCAGTTCATGCAGTGATTATATTCAAAAGCAAAATCACCATACATTAACTCTTCCACAAAAAAAAGGCTTAATCTTCCATATATTTATTATGCTTTGCATCTTCATGCCTATGCCTGGTGTTAGCTATCACAGGTCTTTTTGTAGAGAGATTCCAAAGTGTTTCTGTGAAGGATACACTACAGGAGGTAAGAGGACTTTATCTTGTGATACCACCAGTGTGCCATGTTCAGCTGTGCAGCCATTTCTATTTTGAAGATGTGTTCTGTACTAGAAGTTGTCAACCCAAATGATGGAAGCAGAGGGACCGAGTGACTGGGCCCATTAGTCATTCTGAAAGAAAAATTTCAAGGCTCCTGGATGTGAGTTTCTTAATGAAAAAATGATAGAAAAACTTTTCTTGTTGTTCAGGCAGATGAACAGCTGCTGAAGTTGGTTGCTACTAGACTCACTTGATGCTACTCAGTTATGTATTTTTAACACCTTCTAGAAGTATGTTTAAAAGCAGCTTTTTTTTTGTTTTTTAAAACTGTTTAGAAGCTCCAGATGCTGAACAGGTCAGGGAGCTGAGAATGCTGACCAAGACATACAGGAAAGTGTCTTTGCTTTGCCCTCATTTATGCAGACAAGCTGACAGAGTTGAAAGCGTATTTTCAATAACAAATACTAAAACCTGAGCATGGAGTCATGATTCTCCTATCTCTTCTGCCTTAAAATTGTATGAAACAGCAATTTAAGCGTCCAAATATTTGGAAATCCTGACTTCTATTGCCCCTTTTACTCATACCAGTTTCTTCAAAACCCCTTGATAGCAGCCCGACAGAATCAATTTGCCACCAAGAGAACCTGACATTAGATTAGACCAGTTACAAAGAAGAGGGGTAAAGCAGAGGAAATCAAATCACAGAGATCCATCTGAGAAAGACACGATGTGTGCTGTGAAGCACAGAGAGCTAGCAGAACAAAAAGGGCACTTGGACTGGAAACAAAATCTGTAAGGCATGTAGAACCTGTGATTGTTTCTGAAGCAGCTATGTTATATTGGTACTGAGATCAGGAGATAAAAAAGCAATAAAACAGCCAAGGCTGATGGCAATAAGCAACAAACGAGAAAATGACTTTCTGTGCTATGAGCTGATGAGGAAAATCTGAAAGCAAGGCCAGGGACAGAAGGAAAGAGTTTAAATTAGTTTCCTAGAAAATATTTCCTTCTAAGTGAAATGTTAACAGTGGAGCAGATATAAGAATTGCCCTGCAATGGCTGTTTGTATCCGAAAAAAAACTGGTGTGTAGATTTTATTGGGTTGTCACTAGAAAGTAGCATTATTTTTTCTCTCTTGCATGCATTGCATAAACTAGATTCGAGCTTCTGAGCCATGAAAAGCAAAAACCTGTTTAATATCATACTCCAAGAGGAGCAAGCCTCCTGCCATATCATATAGCAAGGAGAGTAGTGGAACGTGTAACAACAGGGATGAATTCTAGAGATAACTGAGAAGTTTTCCACAAGTGACCACATATACCTTTTCATCCACTCCATGTATACTTATCCCCTGGAGGGATTTAAACAGATGCATTTTTCACTCAACACCCCACATTTTATAGAGATCGATTTCATTGCACAGAGACATCCCTCACAATCTCTGTTCTCACCTTCAGGAATCATTTGGCTTCCTATACGAGAGCCCAAAAGTCACTCTGACTGTGCTGGAAAGTATTTGGGAATGTTAAAATTAGAGACAACTTTGGATAACAAAGAATGCAGAAGCTCTACACAACTTTCCTGTTTGGAGGAGAAGTCTGGCTTTAGATCTGTACATACTAGTTTTCCAGCATGCCTACACTTATGTCCATCTGTTGGGTGGCATTGTGCCTACTCTCATACACGTAATAGATGTTTCAAGGAGGAGCAGGCACCAGCCAAAGTGGGGCTGACAATGATAGCCTTCACATCAGAACAGCCCACAACAAGCTGTGTTGATCAGCACTATACAGCTCTTCAAGATGCTACTTCTATGATCCATCAAGACTCTTTTCCATGGGTAAGGGGTAGAGGCTGACAGAAGTCACTGGAGGCACTAGTGGGCACTTCCCTCCTACACCTTCTGATGATGCCTTTCGAAGTAGTCTCTCTGTGATACCCCACTATTTTCTCTTGGATACCCTGTAAACAGGTGGGAGCCACTGAAAAGATTTTTGCTGGAAATAAAAAGGTTGCAGCCCACTTTTTTTGTATTTCTTTGCTCTTCAGCTACTTCTGAGTTCCTCTTAAGACTCCCTACCAAACAAACCTATGGAGATGTTTGCAGCAGGGATAAAAATGTACTGTTTTATACATACAGAAAGGCAACTTGATTCCTTTCTACTAAGGGAAGTAATGAGTCATAATTTAGGAATCTTTTGAGTTGGCTACCAGAGGCAGAACTGCATGAACCCAGGAAACAAACTCCTTTCAAGGAGTAATTTATTGACTCTCATGGGATAAACCATATAATCCAATAGCCTGATTTATTTCTAAGCAGAGAGACTTCTGCCACCATACCGACTTTGAACCTTTGGTATGCAAGCTGGACCTTGATCTCACTGTCTTCTTATTAAAAGCAAAATCCCTAAATAAATAATTTGCTGGCTTACTATGGATTTGTTGCAAGACTGAGTTTAAAAACCTTATTCAAGCTGTAAAGGTATCTTTTCTCTTTTTTTTATGGTCAATGAAATCTTGTTTCCCAGAGGAGTGGCTGCCTCATCTTGCCTCATCTACCCACCGAACTCTCCCTTCTGTATCTCAAAAAATGTTAGAAATAATCTTCTGTAACTTCTTAAGATATCTGATTGAACTGGAAAGGAAAATGTATTCTGGGTAGTGAAAAAACCTTGACACAATTCAACTTGATATACCAGGAGGTCCTTCCCCTCAAGTAACTCTTTCTCTTTTAGTATTCAGGATTTCACATCTGTGATGTACTGTGTTCACTGTCATATGGTATCCCACCTTCTGATTTCATTCACATACCTGGTCAGGTATCTCTGAGTGATAAAACACTGATGGCCAGCATGTCTTTTGATGAAGCTGGGTCTGACTCAACAAGCACGCAGTGATGGGCCAGGGAAAAGACTGCCACTCAGAGCCTCACGTTTTCACACTAGTCATAAATACAATGAGCCAACTACACTTAAGTATTTTTCTTTTCAACAAATTAATATTCTCTGTTGCTCACACCTGATTAACATGCAGTGCCTACTGGAGCACTTACCCTTTTAGGGAGAAAAAATCATGAGCTGCCAGAACTAACAATACACTTATGAGTTTATAATTGAAATTATGAAAGGCATCAAAAAACTAATTTTCAATTATTTAGTAATTGTTTCAGCTAGAAAAATAATTATAGCAATTTATTGAAGTTTCTTTAAAGCAGAGATTGCTTTATAAAAGCCTTCCAGTTGACTCAGAGTAACTTGAAAGAAATTCCTTGCACGACAATTAAGGAAGGAGGCACTACAGTATGGTAAAAATGGACTATTCTGAGTGTTTTTAGTAGCTCTTCTGAAGTGATCTGTGGCTGGACTGGCATTGCGTGTGTTTTTTGTGTCTGACTTACAAGTATGCTTTTTTGTTAAGCTCTAATCAAACTATGCTGTTGGTCAAACCAATGCCTAATCAGCAAAATGATGCCAGGTACTAGTACTGTATGGTATTGACAGCTCCATATTAAGTACTTGTTACATGACACATACAAAAATGGATGAAACAGGAGAATTAACACCCTTTCCTCACCCAAAATCCACACAGAAGGATGATTGTGTCCTAAGTGATCTGATAATAGTTCTGCATCTAGAATGGTCTTTCTTTTTCACAGTTTGTTTTCCCCTTCCCCTTCTCCTTTCTCCAGAAGTCATTACTGTTAGTCGTGACCATAATGAATTAGATGTGTAGTTTTGATTTAATCTTTTAATCCTTAGGTGATAGTTCTTTTTAATGGAGTATTGAGCAACATTCTCTTTCACTTCTGTATTTAAGGGTAGGATTTAGATAAAAGTTCAGACATCTACAGATATGTGACACAACTCAAGTCCATTTTAGAAAAGCCATTAATCAACTCAGTTTATTCCGGTTCTGCTGCATAGGAGGGTTGCTCTCTCTCTCTCTAACTATAGTGCAAAGATTCTTATTGAGACCTTTGTCCTCTAAGTCAGGCATAAAAGCTCCCATTATAATCAAGGGAGATTTAATCAAGTCAGCCACTGGAGTGTAGAGAGTTATTTACCTGTCCAAATGTAGGTGCTTGATTTTAGAGGAGACAAATAGCTCTCTGGAACCCATATCTGTACCAGCCACGTCTACACTGGCTACCATTAAAGGCCAAATTTCGGGCTCATTCAGGTACCTAAATTTAAGACCCTAAATCTTCAGATAAACTGAAGTCTGAAGTCAGTAACCTGTCTGAGTTCAGTAACCTTCAATGTGTCTTGATATTTACTTATGCAATAGACATGCTGACATAAAATAGTCTAATAATCACTTTTCCTTGCAGTATGCACCGTTTTTTTCTGGGGATAAGTTGAGGGTGGGGGTTGCTAACATTGTAAAGTCTCAGGCCAAGCTGTTGTGCTCAACAGTGCACTAGATTTTACAAGAGTCCAGTTTCAGGCATCTATCACTTAGATAAACCAGTACTGTAAGTAGACCTGTATACATGCAGAGCTGAAGAATCAACAAAAAAAAATAGTGGAACAAATCTTAAATGTTTCTTTCACTCTTGCAAAATTGTATTTTTTTTTTCCCTTGTATTGATCTGAACAGTCTGCTGTCTTGTCACTTTTTCGAGGTGGAAAGATGTACATTTGTGGAAATGTCCTCCTTTGCCCCTCTTGTTCCCCCAGAGATCTTCTTCCACAGGTGAATAAATTACATCCTTTCTTGCTCGTTTCTTATTTTCATCTTTTCATCCTTGTAGAACATTCAGTCACATTTTCTGTTTCCTTTTAAATCTAATTCTTACTGGTATGTCCCTTGGTCTCTTTTTTCCACCTGGATACCACAGGGCTCTCTTTGCTTCTCCCAAAAGCAGAAGTGTATCAGCTTGTATAAGCATCTGTTTCTTAAAGATGAACTTTGCTTATATACGTCCCCTCTCAAATATATGATGCATATAATTTTTTTTTTTAGAAAAATAAAAATTTCTACTCTGTTGTTTTTTTCTAGGCTGTCACTTTGTATTTTTAACTCCTTATTTTAGCAGTTTTCTTTTATTGAGTTGCAGTGTAATTGTTCCTCACTGTCACAGTGAAATGTGAAAGCATAATCATCCTGTTGACATTTCTTTTTCAGCTGTTTATTAAATAGTTATATGAAATGCTGGTAATATAATGCAACATGTCTATTGAAGTTAGGGAGATACATATATGACATAATATGTAATATGTTATGTTACACATCTGCAGAAATAACATTGTCAAATATGCTACTTGACTTGTACTGAAACAGT
>JAWWMP010000001.1:42189154-42206658 GCA_035047865.1 Dendrocincla tyrannina | reverse complement strand
CGCTCTTCCGATCTTGTACTGAAACAGTGGAACATTTTCCTATGTATTATGTAAGTACATGGTGAGATTTATGTATTTATTTTCCAAAGAGCTCAATAAACCCGATCACATACGACTGGATTGCTAAAAGCCTATGAATACCTGAGTTTAATTTTTTGCTTTGCTGCATGAAACTACTGGGAAGACTGGCTTAATCTCTGTATCTTTCTCTAGCAGGAGGAATGGAGGTGGAATGACATTACAGTGGGCATCAAGTTAGACAAGTCTAGCTCCTCTTTAGTCCACTTGGATGCAATATCTCTATCTCAGTGTGTACAAAGTCAAGCAAAGGGTGCAGCAGGTCTGCATGCATGAGGAGGGGTCCCTTGACAAACTCAAACACAAACAAGAAAGTATACAAGATGTGGAAGCGGGAAGAGGTGACCCAGGAGGCACTGTCCAGGAGTGCACAAAGTTAGGAAAGTCCAAGCCTGCCTGGAGTTGAAACTGTAAGGGACATGAAGATCAATGAGAAAAGGTGTCTACAGGTACCTCAAGAGAAAAAGGAAAAGGTAAAAGAAAATGTGAGACTGATGCTAAATGGGGCAGAAGATCTGATGCCACAGGACATGGAAAATGCCAAGGCACTCAATGTCTTTGGCTTTGGTCTTTTTTGGCAATATTTTCCTTCAGGAATCCCAGACCCCTGAAATCAATGGGGAAGTCTGAAGTAAGAAATTAGGTTGTGGAACATTTGAGCACAACGAGGCATATGCAAGTCACTGGAATCTGGTCAGATACACCCAAAAGTGCTGTGGGAGCTGGCTGATGTGAGACTGCTCTCACATACCTTTGAAAGCCTGCGGTGATCACAGGAGGTTTTTTGGAATGGGCAGAAAGCAAATGCTTCTCCAACCTTCAAAAATGCAAGCAGGAGAATCCTGGGAGCTACAGAATGGCCAGCCTCATGTCAGTCCTGGAATAATCCTGTAAACTTTTTCCAGATGCATGAAAGACAAGAAGGTGATTGGGAGTAGTCAGCATGAAGACACAGGATAAATTGTGGTCTAGGAACATCAACTCCTACAGTGAAATTACTAACTTGGTATATGAGGGAAAAGAAGTGGACATTATTTTTTTTGGCAATAGCAAGGCTTCTGTTTTTTACTATGACATCCTCACAGACCAACTAACTGGCCTTTAGTTATATTTTGGCCTTTAGTGAAGAGAATTTGGTTTGTTTACTCACCGGATGCGTTTACACTTAGTAGTTCTCAGGCCAGGAAAAGATCTAAGACTTTTCTCTATCACCTGATGAAAAGCAAAGGGGTGACACCTGGGTTACATGTGTCAACACCTGCCAGATTATCTTAAGAAAGGATTTTGTCCCCAAATGAGATTGCTTTCCTGGCATTAAATTTGCAGATGTGAGGATCTGGAGTAGTCTGGATTTTCCAAGTCTTTTGAAAAATGATTCATTTGAGAAAATGTTACAGATTTCAGGGCCTAAACTTAGGCACTCATCATTTTAGTCATGGCCATGGATTAGGCTTCTACTTGAGCTTAATTCTCTTTTCTCTCTTATAGTATTTTAAAGCATATGGCTCAAGTTATTTTGTGTCTTGCTAAATGTGTCATCCAAGCAACTCTGACACTTAAAATGTTAATCAGATGGTACTCTTCTATTTGACAAGTTAGGGATATGACATTGTGAAACTCTTGGTTTCTTAGATGCTGCTAAGTATATGCAAAGTATTGTCATTTTATGGGAATTTCAATTTGCCATCACCATGCATTGCATCAGAAAATATAAACAGATGGATCACCTTGTGATAACTAGGAATAAAATAACAAATGGGGGAGTTATTCTACTTTTATAGCTCTATAAATGAAAGCAGAAAGTGAGTATTAGGGCATTTGCTGTCAGGCTGAAACCTGGTGATTGCATTTCAGTTCCTGACTGTATGAGGTAATGTGTGGATTAACAGCTACTGAAACTCACTACTCACAGATTATGGTTTATATCCATTCCCCACTTGCTCCCTCTGCAGTGTCCTCAGGTTCTCTGTCTTCCCTGAATTCCCATGATACTACCTAGTTTATCACATGCCCAGTATCTCTCTTGCTTCCCCTACTCCCAATTTTTTCTCTTGCTATTGTGTTCCCTCTTTGATTTCTGCTTTCAAAGTAAGAAACAATCAGGCCATCTGGTACTCACGGAAGGTTGGTCCATTGTCTATTAACTCTCAAAATGGATAAACACAATTCTAATCTCTTTTTCCTCATTATCAACCATCTGTTGATTTTCACAGAACTTGTTGTTTCTGGGATCTCATGTGATGCCTCTCCTAGTTTAACTGCAATTGAAGTTAACCAACAGGTTTAGAGGTTTCAAGTAGAGTGGGCTAAGTTATTGTATTCCCATAGCACAACAGATCCCATAAAGATAGTTTCCATGAGGAGACAGGATAAGCAAAGCATAGCAAAGCAAAAAACCTTATTTTTAATGCTTATTTTAAATTTTAGCTACTGGAAATCATTCTTTTCAAAAGAGAGGACTACAGGAAAAGTAGAAATTTTATTGTTTGGGTCTTTATTCTGTTTAAAATTTGCCTTTTTGTGGTGTTAAGGAAGAAAATTGACAATTAGTAGGATTCATGTCTTCTGAATTATATGTTCAACCTTATCTTTCTATGTCATTCCATAATCACTGGAAAGAAGGATTTTGAAAGATTAATTTTATTCCATCACAGGTCAAATGAATCTTAAGTCGATGTTCACCTCTCACAGAGTAAAATTAGATAGCAAGAATCCCATCATACAAGACTAAAAATAGTTCAATCTGATTTTTTCACTGAAACATAAAAAAAAGCTTTTTTACTTTAAGAGTGATCAAACAGTGGAACAGGCTTTGCAGAGAGACGTGAAGTCTCCATCTTTGGATGCATTCAAAATGCAACAACTGGATATAGACCCAAGCAACCTGCTCTTAGTGACCTTAATTTGAGCAGGGTGACTGGACTAGATCATCTGCAGAGGGGCCTTTCAATTTCAATCATTCTATGATTCTGTCATTCTGATTTCTTTTACTACAAAATGCCTGTCTAAGAAAAAGGGTGATATTGATGGATGTACCTGCACCTCACAATGTTTCTTTCAAACTCATTATCTATTCTCCTGCCAGGCTTAGTGCTTAGGTGGTGAAAGACCTGTACAATTTTTATGCATGAACTAACATCATGCTAAGCTGATTGTCTTGAAAAGATGATGTTTACTGAAGATTTCCTAGGTGTTTTCACAAGTGACAGGAATATGTAGTGGAACACACAACAACCTTACAGTAGATATTTAACCAGCCTTTTAAATCTGAAACATTCACTGTTTTCTTTTCCTCTGTGTATCCAAGTCCTCCTGTGAAGGGGTTCAGGGAGGAGGAGTATGACCAGCAGCAAATGAAGACTGAGTCAGGAAATGTTTGCAAGGACTTGACCTGCATGCAGTTCATTGCTCTCAATAGACTGCCTTCAAGGCTACTGAGAGAGCAGAGTCCTTGCAAGTCTGCTCTCTCTCATCTCTGAAAGATCATATATATAGGAGACAAGTCTCCAATGACTAGAGGAAGGCATACATGGCACTCAGGTTCAGAGTGGGCCAACAGACCACCCTCAGGAACTACAGGTTGTTCTGTCTAGCTTCAGTCCCAGGGAAATTCATAGAGTCCTCCTGGAAGACACTGCTGGCCACATGAAGGATGAGAAGATAACTGGGGACAGTCAGCATGGAATTGCAAAGGAAAAATTGTACCTAATGAGTCTGAATGTGAGGATGGTAAGACACTGGAACAGGTTACCTAGAGAAGTTGTGGATGCTCCATCCCTGGAAGTGCTGAAGGCCAGGTTGGATGGAGACCTGAGCTCCTAGTCTAGTGGAAAGTGACCCTGTCCATGGCAGGGGACTTAGAAGTAGATGGTCTTCAAGATCCCTTCCAACCCAAACCATTCTATGATTCAATGACTGCCTTTCACAATAAAATGATTCTGTGACCCACAGATCACTATGAAAACACACAAAAAATTGAGGTTCTGATCATTTATTTGAAAAAAATGGCAACACAAATAGGGAGGATGCTGCTGAAGAGCTTGTTATCTATTAGGAAACACTTGGAGCACATCTCTGTTTCTTTATGGAACGTAAATCTTAACATAAACATGACCTGAGGCAGTCTGGTAAAGATATATAAAGATATACTCTGTTTTTGTTGTTGTTTGTTGTTGTTGTTGTTGGTTTTGGTTTTGGTTTGGTTTGAGGTTTTTTTGTTTTGGTTTGTGGGGGGTTTTTTGTTGGTTGGTTGGTTTGGTTTGTGTTTTTGTTGTTGTTGTCTGGTTTTGCTTTCTGAGAACAGGAAGTGTTTGGATTCTTTTGTGCTTAATTCTAAGTATGCTGGTATATCTTGAATATCAGTATTTTTCTTGCAGGTACTAGAAAGCACTGAAACCTGAGCTGATTATCAGTCAGAGATAGAAACAACAGATGAGGAGTGAATTGCCATTGCCTAAACCCAGCAAATCTGCTGTTCTTCCTAGTTCCTCCTGACATGCCCACAAAGAGTGGGTTCTCACACCTTCAAGTCAAAGGCTTGGAAACCGAGACAATACTTCTCCTCTCCTCCTCTTCTTCCTCCTCATATAAATAAGCATACATCTACATTTTCCGTTCTCTCTGTGTTATGGTTGAGATGCACATGTACATTAACACTTGCAAGATCCATTCCTTCAGGGAAGTAGGCAGAATGGGATAACATTTTTTCATAAGCAGGTTGGATTGGCTAGCATGTAATACAGCTTGAAGCCTTTCTCTAACTCAAATGAAAGCACTGAGTTAAGCCTCTGATCTTTGTTCATCACATTAAGTCCATGTGTTCATCATACTGGACCAACTAATTCATCCTTAATTTAATTATTTACCCCATAGATCTTTCTATAAGATCCATGACTCTCATTTTCATTTCAATATTATTTCCATTGGGACTTAATATGAAATAAATTATTCTAAAATTAAAATCTCTGCAGCAGAACTCTTTGCCAGTGCAATTCTTTCATTGACAATGGATTCATTTGTTCCCACTTCAGAAAAATCTACCATTATTCAAGTTTTAATTTTTTATCTGTACATATATATATCTAAAATACCATGAAATTAAAAAACACCTCACCAAACAAGTGAAAAACAGTGGAAAACACAGCTAAAGAATTGACAGCTGAAGTAGAGAACTGTGTGATTATCTGACATACCAAATGAATAAAAGCTCAGAGACACCCCACTCCCAGTGAAGTCACGTGGTGATTTTCTTATTTCTAGTCCTGCATCTCAGTAATACAATATTGTCATTACAAGTAACAGGCCACAGGGTTTGTACTTACTTGTCAAGGTTTGTTTACATTTTTCTTGACCTGCCTAGGGTTTTGTTTTCATTTAATTACAACAGCAATTTTTCACTGGTTGTGCTTGACTTCTTTCACTTTTGCTTGTCTATATGTGGTGCGACTATAATTTTTATCTAGATGGTAGTAGCAAGGAGGCTTTCTGTGGAGAAAGAAATAAGATTATGACTAATAATATGGTGCAGAGAAATTCCCGTCTGTCAGATAGCAGAGACCTGGAAAAATGGGTTTGCAGGATGCGGTGGAGAATATTGCGAGCATGAAATGGTAAGAGATGGTTCTAGTGCAAGGGTTCTCACGAATTTAAAGAGATGCAGGTGTAGAACAATGAAGACAAAACTGTGTTTAGGAGAAACAAAGAGTACAAAGGAGTAAGAGATCTAAAATGCACCCTATACAGTAAATTCCCATGTAACATGGTATAGTAAACCAATGAAGAAAAAGTGTAGAGATGAGCTAACAATCATATGAAAAATTATGCCAAATAGATCCTAGAGTGAAGAAAGAGAAACTGTCATCACTCCTCCTGGTGAAGGGCTCCTGACGCTGACAGCTTGCTGAACCTTCTCCACTCCCTTAAGACCAACACCATCCACCTGTGAGTCAGAGGGGCAGTGGTTGCATGATCATGGCACCAAGAAAAGGGGTGCTGTAGACGCAGGGATATATGTGGATAATAACTGCAACTGCATTATTATTGTTACTGCAATTTTCTTTTGGTATAATAATATTACTTTTTTTAATTTCTAAAATTGTCTTTTTGTTGGAACTTTCAGCCTATCTCTTCACTAGTTTATGTTAAGACAGAACAACTCATATAAACTTTCATCTACAAAAATAGGAGACTACATACAGTGGTCCCCAAAGCCTAATCTAGTTCGTTGTTCTCCTTTGTTTAATTTAATATAACGGTATGAAAGGAGCTTCTAGGTGATAACGATTCATATTACTCAAGGTCTTTTGTGTAGAAAGTGAGCTTTATTCAGACCCCTTTGACAAAATCTTAGTATGACGAGCAAACTGAGGGAAAGGTGGCCTCCCTCAGCCTTAGTATCTGCACTTGCCAGTGTTGTTGCCAGTGTTTAATTATTGCTTTCACACTGTTTTTAACTATTACCACTCCAGGAAGAGAATAACTAGTTTGAGTTAGGAACTACCTTCAGTGCACTGCCTTTGGTCCAGACAGATCTTAGTCCACATCTTAGCATGTTCACAAGTACAGACTTATGAACCTTTGGTACCTTCACCACCAATCATTCCCTTACCACAGTATATAAGCATCAATCTCTCTACAAATTCAACTAGCCCTTTGGCATGCATTTATGTGAGAATGGATTCAGGATTGTCTTGTTTGCCTGAGAGCCAAGTAATGATGTGATGGAGGTAGGTGAGATATCTGGTGAACAAACTGAGCATGGGTGCTCCAGGCAAACTCCAGCACAGCACTTCCTTCTATCCACGTTAATGAAGTGTGCAGACCTAAGGTTTCTCTTCTAGTGTTTCTCAGAGTACATCTGGGTGTACTGTCCCCAGTAAAATTTTTGTCCCCATGGCAACTGAACCACATCTCTGGACTTCATTGTAGGCTGTACAGAGTACACACATGCCCGAATCTCAGATTTTTCCTGTATCTGGACAGTAACAGTTAAACCTATGATATCTGCTGTTAGTTGTCAGGAATAACCTTCCCCTTCAGAAAAGTTTTTTTTTGCTTTGATTTCAGGAAAGAAGATCAGAAGTCTTTGGGGGACACTTCTGTATATGCTTGCTCATTTGCATTTCTTTGTAGCTTATGTCAGTTTTGCAGCAAGAAAAACCTTCCATCTTTTCTTGCATGGAGTCAGCTTCATACTTTTAAATTGCAGAAATCAGAATCGTTTTGTGTGTGTGAGTGGGACAGAAGGAGGAATGAAAGCCAGCATGTTTCTAATGAACGAAGAATCAACAGAACTAAACCCTTTGTGAAATAATACAGAAGATGCATCTAGTATTTCTTTAAGTCTGCAGGCACAAGGTACCACTGAAAGACGGAACTTGCCAATGTGGAGAAGCATGATTTCCTAGAGAAAATGTGATGTCTGTAGAAGTGACATCTGTAATCTCTGTTGCAATTGATAGATGCAAATCTTCCCACTTTCTGTCCAACATTTATTTATTTCTTCATCTGCCTGACCTTATCACCTTCCAGCACTCTAGATGGCAGGACTATCATTGTGGCTTTCTCCTCTGGTCTCTAGCACAGTAGCTTTTGTTTGTGTAGGACAGTAGTTCTTGTTTAAAGTTCCTGGTTACCACTAAAAATGGGAAGAGTAATGTATTATTTATAATAGGAGTTAGAAATCTTCAATAGTAGTAGTATATCATTTTGGCCAGCCACTGAACTAAACACTTCATGGCCTGACAAGTTACAATGTGGTGATACAGATATTCAAATGGGAGAAAAAAAAGGTATAAATGCTCTGAACATCAATTACACCAGTACATAAACAAGAGTCTAAGACTTTTTTTCTTTTTTTTCTCATTGTTGAATACTTTTTGAGAGATAGTTATGTTTTTCATAGGATAAATTCACCATATGAATCACTCTTCTGTCCTGGATCACAGTCTTGTGAATGTGCCAGGCAGGTCTGCTGCAAGAACTAAATTGCAGACCTTATGCAGATGAGTACAACCAGGGCTAAGGTATCAGCATGTGATATCTAGGAGGTGGCGTGTGATACCTAGGAAGTGGCCATTGCAAGGACCTATGTTTCTCTGAGGGTGCAGTCCTAGGGCTCTGCTCAGAGGCATGCCTCTAACTTTGTGTGTCTCATAAGTTTGTAGCTAAATAAAAGAGCTTCAGGTGGCCCATAAACTCTCCTTTTCTTGGAGAGAAATTGAAGGGGCTCTGGATGTTGACCCATCACCTCCAGCTGACAAAATTCAGGCAGAAGTTTGAAGAGGCAGAACTTTAAAGAAATTAATTCTTACTCTATTTTGAAACAGAAAATTCCTTGCTGGCCTGGAGAGAAGAAAAAGTAAAAAAAAAAGATTTTCCAGGTCACAAATATTTTGGGGTGAGCTAGAGCTAAAAGTATGGGTCTAACAACAGAGAAGTGTAATCCAAGGATAGAGCCTCGTCATTCAGGCCACAGCTTGGACTTTGGACTCACCCAGGAACTGTTATCATTTGTATGCTGGTGGTAGGTAAACCTTTTCTTCTTTCTCTTCTGTTATTCCATTGACACTGAAAAGTGCCTTGTATAGACATCTGTCAACTAAAGCTGTATTGTAAAGCTACACTGAACCAAGGTGGTAAGAGGCAGATGGTTTCCTTGGCAACTTCAAAGCAAATTTTAGAGCAATTTCTCCCCACTCTGGTAAGTTTCAGTATAACACTCAGCACCTGCTGGCTGGAAAACTGTATTTGTGGCCAGTTGAACTCACTAGGCATGATCAGAATAAAAAATAAAAGTGACCCAAACTGACTTCTTCTGTCAACAATCTCATACATTGAGGTAACCCAGACATAACCTCAAAGCTCCCCTCATCTCCAGGTCTCTGATGTTCTCAGATGAAGCAGTTGCCTGACCAAAGGGATGACAAGCCCCTCTGCCATGCCCTCGATCATGTCTGCAGTGGAGATATTTCTGACTAGAATTTTGGGTTTGATCATCTATTTCCTAAAATTCAAATATAACATGGTTAAAACATTAAAGTATGATTATCTAAAATCATTACAGGAGTGACGTGAAATCCAGGGAGACAATCAAACCTTTAACTGCACCTTTACAGGTAAAATGAGAGAATCATTTGGACTTGAAGGAGCTTTTAATGAAGCCTGGAATTCCAAAATTGCTCATACAACCCCGGATCTAAATATGCTGTGTCATTTTTTTTTCTGTTTTGTTTGTGGGAAAAATTTGGAAGCATAGCCACTAAATGAATTTTGTATTGACATGTCTGCAGGCATATTAGCAAACTCACCTTCTCAGACACGAATTAGTACAATAGCATAAAATTATGCTTGTCATGATGCTTGATAAGGTCAATAAAGGCTGTATGCATAAAAGACATAATATATGCCTGCCAATATAAACGAGATCAACAACAAAATCTTCCTCTGGAAATTCCCTGCACAATGTTGCATTTGGTATTGACTTCCGAAGCCAGGAAACCCTTAGGAAGGGCACTTCCAAAGGACTAACAACTTTGCTTCTTAAACATAATCATGGACATCTGTTTTAGTTAAGAATTTTAATTAACAAAAATTAAGTATGTATAATATAATTCATGCAACAAATATAATAATATTCAAACAAGATTTATTCCTTCCATTTTTACTTGATTAAAAATTGTAAACCTGTGTACTGTCAAGCTCTCCTGTTTGCATTCAAGGGAGGAATAGCCTGTATGATCTAGAATGGGAAATGAAGCCCATAGATTAAGATCTGCTCTGTGCATAAGATTACCTTGTAATGAGCTCTCACTGCTGAAAAAAGACTAAATAATAATTAATATTTTTGGTGCTTTTTCCTCAGGATTTCACTCTGTTTATTAATCATAACTTGACAGAATAGCATTGGAGAAAACATACTTGCAGTGCTGCCAGGGCTGGTGTATGGAGCCGCGTATTGTGAGGTGCTAAAGATAGGATTATTTTTTTCCTTTTTGAAGTACAAACAAACACTGCTGAAAATCCTGGGTACCATGTTCAGCAGCTGGGTATTTAAGCGACATATCCAAAAGTGCACACATGTGGCTCTGAAATTTTAATTAATCCACTGCAGAGAATGCTTGCTCTCACTTTCAAGATTCAGAGAACAAAAGGCAAAGCTGTGGTGCAGATTTGAATTTGACTCTCCTTCATGTCTCATGTGACATCCAGAGCTCCCTCTTCTTTTATTACTTGCATTTTTTGATTATTCACACAGTGAGGAAGATAAATACAAATAGCTCTCACAGTCACGGTCAGCTTGATGATATTGAGGAAATGAGATAAAAAATCAGGTCTGGAACAAGAACTTCAGAGGGAGCCTCCCTATAAAAGATACTCCTGCTTTGATATATTTTAGAGAAAACTTAACTATATTATTCTCTTTTGTATAGGAAATTACTACATCAGAATGCAGATACAAACCAGTAGGTATTTCTTCAAGGACATTAAAAAGTTACTATTGAATACAGAGGGGTCAGCAGTTGAGGTAAAGAAAGAATTTAATATAAAATATATTAGGTAGTTAAAAGTTTTTCCTTGAAAGAGAAGATGATGAAAAGTTGGATGGAAAAAAGGTCCAACTTGATAACAATCACTATTGCTATATTAATAATTAAGTGATTGGACAGGGGACATATAAATCTCTGACTGTGTATTGCAGTCTTTATTCAAGGATTTATACCCTAGTCTTCTCTAGTGTAACAGCCCCATTATCTTACTTGGCTCAATTCCTTTTCTTCAGTCCTGCCATTTTACTTCTCTAATGTGCAATTTCAGCCAAACACATTTGACACTCACTCGGACTGATTTACAGCAGTGTAATTTACAGCACTTCTGAATGTTGACCTTACAGTTTACAGTATAACAACCATTATTTTTGTTGCCAGCAAAGGCTGAAAAGGAGTGTCCAGAGAAGAGCACAAGCCTCTGCAAGGAAAAGATCATTCCCCGGGCTAGGTCCTGCCTGTGGAAAAGTCACATATCCCACAATGGTTAGATCACATGGTGCTAAGAAATTGCATTTCACTGTGAAAGTCCTCAAGACCTACTTGGGCGTGTAGTTTGTACACAGGTGAGTTCCCCGTTCTCACTGACATCGGAGCAGCACCAGTAACATTAGAAGTGTTTGAATCCCTTCAGTAAGCTGACAAGCCAAATACCTACTCCTGAAACATGATTAATCACTACTGACAACACTTTCACACTTGGGCATCCCATTAAGCTAACTGTAGTGATGTGTCATTGGGAAATGTATACATGTCCTCAAAGGCTGTATCTGTCTGACAGTGTGTCTACAGGTTATGTGTGTCCTACAGTGGTGGTGCACCCAGTCATACAGACAGGGTGGTGTGTACGAGTACATCACTGGTACATTTCTGCTTGGAAGGGCATGTCTAAGCCTCACAGTGACATGAATAATGAATGTCAACAAAGCATGCAGCCATAGAGAGATGGGAAATGCTTCTGGTTCCCTCAGATTTAAGTTAGCCATAAGAGAACATGCCCGCAGGTGCCTAAGTGGCAAAACTAGAGTAAGTCTTCAGAAGCAATCTTTTCCCCTTGATTTGAAACTTTTCCTCCCCTTCAAGGGGAGTACTCTTTCAAGTTTTTAAGATTCTGGAACTTGTCAAAAGCCAAGCTGAGGCTAGGAAACAGTGCAGCATAATGGCAACCATTTGGAGAAGCAAACGGATTTGAGGACCCAAAGTCTCCAAGGTCTGTGTGCGTCCAAGGCAGTGTCACCTGGGTTAACTGGCTGTGGTCTGGCCCTGTGAATTCAGGGCCCACCACTGGCCAGAGAACCTAGGTGGGCTCCTCGTCTGGTTTAGTTTCAACTGGAAGAACCCATCTATTTGCTGTGAGATCACCACATGGTACAGACCAAAGGGAGAACAAAAGGCTATTTGCTTCCAGACCACACAGCTAATCCAAACTACAATGCTACTGTAGAGGTACTCAAAGTAAGTTGGTATTTCAGAGTCCTACTTGGAGTAACCTAGAAGTAAATTAACTACCATTCTGAGACAATTAGACCCCTTTAAAACATTTCTGGTGAGACAGTTAAATGCAGATTGTATCTAAAATCATCAAACACATAAGCCAGAGGTGACTGCAAGCTAAGAGAAATATAGACAACAGTGAGAAACAGTAATTTCTCTTTTGCTCTTCTTTTTCAGGGAACTATTGCTCACCATCAATAATCTGTGCGGGTTTCATTCAGAGTAATATTCTTCAAGAAAACAAAAAGTGTGCTTTTGGTTTTATAAGCCAATGCAAACTTGAGACATAAAAGAGACTTGTGAATAAACTCAAAAGCTATAATAAGTCAGAAGTCAGAAAGCTGAATGTTAATAAATTGCCTGAGTATAAAGTAAATACCAGAAAAATACCACAACTGCCTGTAGTGAGGAAGACTTAATAAAACAGTCATTCTTTGCAGGGAAGTATTTACTAGGTCAAATAAAGTTTTGCACATTTCAGGTGGCTGGTAGGCTGCTACTGATCCAGGGACCATCAGAAGTTCTAAAAATGAATGTCCTTTTTATTCTTAAGGTTGCCAAGATGCCATAACAACTCTCACCTCTGGGGGTATATCTGTGGTACTTTTGAATGCTTGGGGCAGAAGAGGTGGCGGTTTGGTGGTGAGGAAGAAAGGGATCCAGCGACAGGCAGGGCAAACACATAAAGAAGATTTTTCTCCATTCTGCTTTATTGATCTTTTAGCTGTTGTGGTGGATTGACCCTGGGTGCCAGGTACCTACCACACCGCTCTTTCACTCCCCTCCTCAGCTGGACAGTAAGAAAAAGTAAGATGGAAAAACCCCTCATGGATCAAGACAAAGGCAGTTTAATAAAGTAAAAGCAAAGGCTGCATGCAGAAAAAGAGGAAAACAGAAGGTTTATTCTCTACTTTCCATCAGTAGGTGATGTCCAGTCACTTCCCAGGAAGTGGGTCTTCAGTACATATAGTGGTTGCTCCAGAAGCCTCCTAAGATCTCGGCCACCTCAAGTCTGCTAGTAAGAGGGAATATTGGAGAGACAGTCTTGATGCTGTGCCAGCACTGCTCAGCAGGAGCCAGAACTCTGGTGTTTTATCAATACCTTTCTAGCTACCAGTGCAAAGCACAGCACTGTGGGGCTTACAGTGGCAAAAATTAACTTCATATCAGCCAGATTCAATACAGCTGTATGTAGGTACAAAAAGATTGATCAGTTTTTCTGAATTAGCATTTATGATCTTCCCACTTTTTATCCACATTCAGGTTTCAGCTGTTGTTCATGTAAGATTGCCATTTCAGATGGTCTCTTATTACCTGTCGCCTTATTTACAGATAAGAATTTAATAGATTCAGTTGACTTGACACAATCCTTGCTGGGTACTCCATTTTCATACAAAGGCTCCTGACAGTGCGTCTGTTGCAGCTGAGTCATCAGCTGTGGGAGAAATTAAATCTAACATATTTAATCCATTGCAGCCATCTGATGTAGGAAATGCTGTTTCTTTCACATCCACAGTCACAAGCCTGAAATACTCTTTGATTCTTCTGCTAGCTAAAGTGACAGCCAAAGTAAGGGAAGTAATGAAAAAAGGTGATAAGGTTTTTAATAAACTCCATTTTATATATGGGGAATATAAGATATGTCAGCAAGCACAGAATTACAGAAAATAAGTCTTGAGCAAACTGTTTACCTATTTTTTGGTGCATTTTTAGATTTAGTCAGTAAAAACTGAGCAAATATAGTAAACTTACTGGAGTTTGAGTTGACAGCCCAAGTTTTTGAAAATGTTTAGTATCATGAACCATGCTTGAAATGTTAATGAGGAGGTAACGAAGATGGAAGCTTATGAAAAATGAAATTTTTTAATCTAATTGAGGGGTTTTTTTCTAGTGAAGGTATAGAAGGCTAAAGATAGTCTCATGATACTCAGCATTTTTACGAATCAATATAAAGTAAATATGCATAATTCATAAAATGTCAGTGGCAAAAAGCGATGAGAAAAGCCCAATCAGGGGGCAGACTATAGAAGAGCTAACACATCATAATGAAAAATCCCAGTACAATGGTATGGTAAGAGTGGAGAGAAGCCCTTCTGGCAGAACTGGTTAAAGAGAGAATTTCCTGTTTGTATAAAATCTGCTGGAAGGAAAACTCTGTGATGCTTGAGCATTCCAGGAGGTTTGGGGCACGAATTGGTGGCAAATATAAGCTGTTTCCAAACATACAGATAAGATGTTTCTTGGGAATAGTCAGTGTGGATGTGCAAAAGGAAAATCTTGCTTAACCACCATGATAGCCACCTGTAATGAGATGATTGGCTTATTGATGGAGCGCAGTAGATACTGTTTATCTTCACTTCAGCAGGGCTTTCGACACTGTTGTAATAACTTCCTAGATGAACTAATGAAGAACATGCTATATTAGTGAACAGTGAGGTGGGCTGAAAAACTGTGTGAACTGCCAGGTTCAGAGGGTCCCGATCCCTCTTCTGATCAGTGGGAATTTCACTGGACTGCCACGATTTCTCAAATATGGATAATGTCTTATCCACTTCATCCACCAGTTCCTTCAGGACCAAATGGATGCACCTCATCAGGTCCCACGGATCCCTGCCCTTTCAGATTCCTTAGATGGGCTTGAACCTCATTTTGTCCTATGCCAGACAGTGGTTCTTCATGTTTCAGGTGCCTGTGCCTTCTGTGATTTGGATGGTGTGGCTAGATCACTTGCTGTTGAAGACTGAGGAAAATAAGATGCTGAGTATCTCAGTTTTCCCCACATTCCAGGAAACCAGGCCTCCCATTTCCTCCTGGAAAGAACCAACATTTTCCCCAATCTTCCTTTTAGCACCAGTATCCTCACAGAAGCCTTTCTTGTGTCTCTGGCCACATTTAACTCTATCAGAACTTTAACTTTCTTAACTTGATCCCTGGCTACTTGGACAACTACTCTGTATTCCTCCCAGGCTACCTGATTTCACCCTCTGTAAGTTTTCTTTTTGTATTTGACTGTGTCCAGGTTTCCCTTGTTCATTCATGAAGACCTGACATTTTTGCCTGACTTCTTTCCAAACTCATCTATTCTGTGATTCTATGTGACTATGTGACACATTTATATGTGGCATTGGCCATACACAGCTATCTTTGCATATGGAGATGCCTTTATGGCAAAGTATACCCAGCACTGGATATACTGTGTTATGGTGTTCATGCCTTAGAGTGTATTTTATAGGGCCACGCAGATTTGGGAGGCCAAAAACTACCTGCAGCTCTCTTTGTGAGGAAAGGAACAAAAAGATCTGTAGATTTGGCTGAACTGTTAAATTCCTAGGAGTTCTTTTTAAAGGATCTGAAGTAATTTTTGTCTTATTAAGAATTCTTTTGAAAATTCTTAAATAACCTTTTTCAGTTATTAAGCCAACTCCAAAAATGGCATAATTCTCATGTTAGTTTCAGTACACAATTT
Source organism: Dendrocincla tyrannina (assembly GCA_035047865.1). NCBI lineage: Eukaryota > Metazoa > Chordata > Aves > Passeriformes > Dendrocolaptidae > Dendrocincla > Dendrocincla tyrannina. The sequence continues at coordinate 42,191,076 of JAWWMP010000001.1, read as the reverse complement.
TTTAATTTTCCTGAGAAGGAACATAATTTGGATACATCGCTTCAGAGATTCTGGATTATTTTAAAATAAGCTTTATATCAATATACCAAGTATTGCACAGTAGAGATCAGTGAAATAAAAACAAAGCTTTCTCTGCTTGAGATAAGCTTTGTCTCTTGATGAATGAATTTTAGTGTATCTTGCACACTTTAGAAAATAATGTCTTCACTGGTAAGATGTAAAAGTACATAGAAAAGTTCCAGTGTTCCGGTACCTGAATCACAAGCTTCCCATTGAAAGAAAAAGGATTTTGTCCCTGAAAACCTAAGAGTCATCAAATGGATCAATATGTCTTGATATGTTTCCTAAGAGCACATGGCTTTCAGTTTGAGAAATGTGCTTTTCTGTATCTCACTGGACAGGGACAGATGGGTTTTTTTTGTAGAAACTCAACCCTTCTGTAGGTCACCAAGTAGAAAACAAAAGAGGTGCTTTTATGAAATTTTAAGCATAGCTTTTTTAAGGTCTGGAACAGTCCATTGGACAGCTAGGACCTGACAAAGTTTGAGGCCCCTGACTTCCTCCAACAATATATGAAATCAATAGCCAGACTGGCAAATCATACCAAACCTGCCCTGATTCTATCATCATTACATACAATATGTTGTATTTTATTACTGATACCCATCCACAGGCTGACTGCAGGGCAAGTTCTTACTCATTGTAAATTCTGGGAACTGGATCTAGTCCTTGCATGCTAAATAAATTGATATCATTATAATATCAAATACTCCATAGGATGCTTCCACAGACAAAGAAAAATGTTTGTGGCTTTCTCTTGCAGAATTTAGGTAAGACTAGAAAATCAGATCCCACACTTTTTCATAATTGAGTAAAGGTTCTTCAGCCTTGTTGATAACCAATCTTAAATTACATTAAAGACAAGGATGGAAAATTCTTAGATCTTTTGGGGATGCAGACAAGTCAGAATGACTTCTAGAAGAGGAGCTAGTCCAAGAAAATACTCTGCCAGTTCATTCTGCCAGAGGTCTGGAGTAGACCATCATAAATCATTCAGGTTCACATTTTATTTGAACACAGAAAAGAGAAACATCAAAAGCTGTGAAAGAAACTCTTAAGGAAATTGAATAGTCATGGGGTATTAGTCTGTAGTCACAGATTGAACTCTGTCTATGGACACAGACAGAAATAAAAATAGAAGGGTAATCACCAAGATTGGTGACTGACAGCATGATAGCAGACAAAATTCAGCCTTGGCAAAGGACACATTTTGGTGTGTAAACTGAAAATTTCATGTACATTACAGGGTTCAGGATGAACTGGTAGTTGCAGCTACAAATATGCATATATTTATATACATATACACGTATACACACACTTCTATATTTTAACTTCCTATCCATCACAATACTCTGTTGCCCTATACTAAAATCAGTCTTAATTCTGAATATCATCTTGTTACTCTTTCTCATTCCGATAAAGTTCTTCATCCTTCTATTAGGGAGAGGTCTTAGATTCATCTACAATTAATTCTATGCTGAATAAAAAGTCATGAGTGGAACACAGTCATGCGAAGCTGAACATTTTTCTACATTTTCTTCAGGTTTAATAAATATCATAGAAATAATGTGTAATTTTTTTCATATTTTTCCACTTCCATTAGCAGTAAATGGAAAATAAAAAAACTCCTTTGAATTTGGCCTTGTTCTTAAAAGGATTGTTATGTTCATTAACATGAAAACAAAATGCACTGCATATTTTCTTTCTTCCTTGATATAATTCCCATGAACACACTGGAGTTACATGAGGAATCATTTTGTCTTCTATCTTCTTCAAAACACATGTTAACACTTCTATTCTATTCTATTCTATTCTATTCTATTCTATTCTATTCTATTCTATTCTATTCTATTCTATTCTAT
>JAWWMP010000001.1:42171638-42189048 GCA_035047865.1 Dendrocincla tyrannina | reverse complement strand
ATTCTATTCTATTCTATTCTATTCTATTCTATTCTATTCTATTCTATTCTATTCTATTCTATTCTATTCTATTCTCTCTTTTCTTCTGTTCTCTTCTGTTCTGTGCTATGCCAAGTCATGGTATTCTATTTTGTCCTACTCTATGATATACTATGCCATACTATTCTATTGTATGCTACGCCATGCTATTGTGTTCTATAATCTCAGCACAAAAAGAATACTAATCTATTCACACATGTGGAAACAACCCTAGTTTTAACTCTGCAGAAAAATCACAATGTGGTTGTGTCAGATATTTGAGATAAGATCATTTCAAGAAGATGCTGAAGGACCCTTTTTCCTTGACCTAAATAACAGACTTAGGAGAAAAAGTGTTAAGTGATTGGTATAAAAGAAGTACTTCAGAAATCTCCCTTGAAAGACAGATGTGGTAGCCCTAATATGAGACAATTTTGGTAATCCTTTCACTTTTCCTGTTTTCTGAGGTCACTCACCATCTGCTCAAACCACTTGGCTGTGTGGCTTTACAAGTCAGCTTTTTTCTCAGTTCAGGAGGAAAAAGTATCTTTTAAAGTTACCAGAGCAACCAACTGAATTGCAGAACAATATCTAGGCAAAAGAGATAGTCTTTATTTATATCCTTTCTATTTTTATGAAACATTGTCTCCTCTAAACTGTGGATTTATTTTCTGTCCTTAGTTATGTGAAGTTTTAAATAAATTTTAACTTGCATTAAAAAAAAATAAAATATTGGCACAAATAAAATCAGGGTCCAGAATATTCAAACTTACACCCTGTGGAAGAGATAAGACTGCAATTTGTATTAATTAAACATTTATCTATGGCTAGATTGTCAGCTAGTCTTGATTACCCCTCTTCTGGCTGACGCTCCACACCTCTTCCCAGCTCATCAATTTTGCTGTGCAGCCCCTCCACTAATGCACCCCTATCATATTCCCCTGCCACAGGTATTTCCTGGTCCCTCCATCTTCTCAGGATTCTCATTCAAGTACCAGCTCCTTTTCTTTCCTTTTGCTCAGTCATCCTCCCAATTTCCAATATGGTAAATCTTCTCCCTAGACCTTTTCCTTCCCTTCTTCCCACAGCAGAAAAACTTTTATTCTCTTCCCAACTCACCCATTCACTTGATTTGCCTTTGCCCCACAGCATCTTTCTGGGTTGACAATTAAAACTCATCTTCCAAATGATTTTTTACTTTCATTTCATCCTTATCTCTCTTTTTATGATCCCAGCACCCCTTGTCCTCTGCTTCTTTTTTCTTTTTCATTACTTCTAGTTTGCTTGTGACAGTCTACTCTATTTCCTCCTCCCAGCCTCTTTCTTTATTCCTTCTGGCCTAAAAAAGGAGAAATCCTTCCCTTAAGTAACATTCAGAGAGTTTTAGTGAGAACGGGTGGCTGAAGATGTGTAGTCAATTAGAATCTGGTGGAAAGAAAAAAAAAGAAACAAACCAACAAGGATTCTGAAAAGATGTTCAGTTTGTATTTTTATGCAACTTTGAATTATTACATTTTTGTTAAAAGAGAAAATGTGTCGTAAAATAAAACAAAGCTTGTAATGTAAGAATGTGTAATAGTCTGGCACCAACTAACCATGTCTAAGTCTGGCTAGGATGAATCTTTACCCAAAGTAACAATTTGCTTTTTCATCTTCTAGAATTCCTGTCTTTAGATAATTTGGAACTAATTAACTCAATTATGTCCATTATGTCCCTTCCAGCTCCACTTCAGACCTTACAGGGATTGTACATTCACTCTCTCATCCATCATTAAACAAAAGGCACCATGCTTTCAAACAAGCTAGTTCTAGCAAAAAAATAACCTCCTTAAATTAACTTAAACTACATTAATTGAAGTATAACAATTGGAAAATACTGGAGTGTTTGTGGTATCACATTTGTTTATTCATCTTAGTAACATCTCAGCAGCACAAAGTGCACTAACATCAAGAAGAAGAAAAAAAAGAGAACTTAGATGTTTCCTAGAACTATTTGGGGTTTATTTTATTGTAGTCGTTTTGATACTGAAAATGGGAAGTGGATAATAATTATTATCACACCATGAAAAACTATGTGTAGAACAACCTGGTCTAGTTGACCTTTAAGGTTCCTTCAAACTCAAATCATTCTATGATCCTATGATTCTATGATCATAAGTACAAAACAGTAGCAGCTGCACAGCTAACTGCACTGAACAATGTAATTGAAAGCCATAATAGCAATAATACTGAATGATGCCAGAGTAATTTGTTGATGTAGAACAGACACAAATTTAAAGGCAAGATATAAATAACATTGGAAGAACATCCATAGAGAAGCAGAAAACCAAATATAACAGGTGGCTGAAAACTTAATATGCAAAAAAAAGAACAGGTAAAATACAGTGTGAGAAGTATTAAAGGATTAAGTCTCAAGTTGAGATTTTCCACAGGAGGTGAGTGAAGGCAGCAGGAAGAGAGAGTTATGTGCTTGGGTAGAACTGAGTGATTCCCTCTTTCACAGTAATAAAGAGAAGCTCTAACTGGGTGGTGCTATGACAGTGAAGCTGCACAAAGAACTTGAGTTGGCTAGAAACAGATTAAATGAAACAGCTATTATCTAATTATGCCTGATGAATCAACAATGCTATCTTTCTTCCAAAATATTTTCCATTAAGTGAATTTGTGAGGCCATCTTTAACACACGTGATAAAGAGACTATCCATATCCACATCCACATCCATCCATTTGTATATGTGTCCTGACATGTACACTTTCCTCATCTCAGGCAGAATTAAGCTTTTAAAATCTGTGAGGGTCATAAAAAAGTAGATTAATTTTAGTGGCAGGGTCAGAGTACATCTTGTATTATAGATGCTACTGATAGAATAATTCATTTAAAAACATAAACCAATTCAAACTGGTTGGGGTTGTTTTGTTTTGTTTGTGCAATTTTGTTGTTTTTCATTTTGTTTGTTGGTTTGGAGGGGCGTTTTGGTGGGTTTTTTTGTGATGGCATATTGTTGACAAAATTCAACCTATGAAACGCTTTTTTTTTAAAAAAAAAAGTGTTTCAGTGTGATGACTTGCTCTCTGCTGATTGTGTCTCGCTCTCTGAATTGCATGGAATTTCTGCTTATGGTTGGTGACTGGCATTGTTTAAAGATGGGACTAGATGAAAAAAATAGTGAATTACTTCCATCCCTCTCTCAGTGTAAATAACTGTTCATGCTAAACTTTATGAAATGTTTAGTAGTCATGTAAGCAATTATAAATAAATTGGTGATCATCTAACCACTTAGAAAAAAGAAAAATATTGTCACACAATGAAACTATGCATAGAACTCAGCACGCTCAATTAAAAGGACATTAGAACAATGACTTTTGCATTATCTGATTGGCTCTAAATAATTTTTTCCAGAAATTTGAAATCTGTATTTCTGAACTTATGTTTTCCGTCATCATCTTTCTTTCATATATGTTCATATGGTAAGTGTCCTTTAAATTTCAATGTCATGTTTTGACAAGAAAATGCATAGAAGGCATATTTTGTAAGTGCTTTTTGGAAACAACTTATGTAAAACAATGTTCTATAGTTTGGCCAAGTGTTAGAAATGTTTTGTCAAAATACTCCTTCAGCCAAATCTAAGGTTTTATTTTAAGATGACAGTGAAATATTTAAGTGAACAAGTAGGCTGCTGTGCTAAGAAATGCATTTTTTTGGTTGGCAGAATATATTCACTATCCCTGATTTATTCCTTACACTTATTTTTCACCCAGTTCTATTGAATTTCCTAGGATACCATTCTATTTTAAAGACATATGTGTGTTATAGCAACCCTTAATTTATTAGCCTTTCACAATACAAAAGTCCAATTTGTTATTGGTTAAGAGAGCTGTAATCCTGCTGAATTTTGTTATTTTATTGGCTTTCATTGGATACCTTGCATCTTCAATGCAGTGCTATCATTAACCTTATTAATGAAACAGATCAACCTACAGCTTGGAATAGTCTTCTACAATATGAAGAGATGACTTTTTTATTTCACTTTTGTGAATAAAAATTACTAGAACACTAAACAGTGTAGTTTGTTGTTTTGCATGTAGAATTGCTCTTTTGAAAAGTCAGTGAATTGCTGGTTATTCAGAGCTTTAAAACAATTTTTGCTTGTGTGTGTGTTTTGAGGAAAGATATCTATATCTGATTTTTATCAAAATGTCTAGATTTCTTACCACTTTTAATAAGCTACATCAAAAAACAACTTCCAGTGAATAACTTAAGAAAACAGGGTTCTCACTCAATCTCTTTAATATATCCTTGGGATTTCCAAGGGCCAGAAAAGCAGATTAAAAATTCTTTCATAGATCATATGAGATATTGCTTATTAAAGCATGGATTAATTACTTCTCTGTTGATAAATTAGTTCTGGCACATGTAATTAAAGCAGAAGATTCAATCATTAACTTCAATCAGTGTGAAAGTACACTTAAAAAGAACAAATTGTATTGCACAAAGGCTAATAGTCTAATGGTAAACTGCTTTTACATATATATGTATTTTAAAATATCTTTTGCAGGAAAATATTTATTAAAAAGTCATGGTATATATCCAATTTTTCATATGTCTAGAATCATAAATCACTAAAACAACAAGAAAGAAAAGAATGGTTGAAACAGACTAAAAAAAAGCTTTGGAGGGATAACTGTTTTCCATGTTACAGTACATATATGTAGCACACATCTAGGATGTTCCTTAAATGCAAACAAGCTGGTATCTGACTTTGCTAGTTATTGTACACTCATGAAGAAAAAGGATGTCTCTGACTCAGAGAAAGGTTTGTGGCATTAATAACTGCATCACTGTGTGGCTGCATCACAATGCAAGGCCAAAAATGCAGTGCTTAGCTCAGAGCCAGGCTGGCATCACTTAGCCTAGTTAAATGCATCATTAATGCAAATGTGCACTGATTTTCAGTGACATGACTGCCTTGGAGTATCTTATGCACTGACTAGTCCTAGTGAAGGGGTTCTACTTTGAAGTGGCAGGTAGGAACCAACACTGTCTTTTCCAACCTAGGTTTCAACTCTGAATTACTACATTTCTCTAGTTAGCATCTGAATACTGTGCCATTACCTACTACCTGCCTTATTACTATTCACCCCAGTAGTCCAGATAATTTTCAACCCAAATGAGAATCTGTTTGCCCAGTGCCCTTTTATTTAGCTTCTAGATTACATTTAAAGTATATTTTATTATATCAAGTTCTAAAGGCCTCCAAGCATGACAACTCCACAGCTACCTGGGAAACCTGACAGTGTTTGACCTCCCACATTACAAAGATTTTTTTCCCTTGTACCTAACTGGAATTTCTCTTGTCTCTCCTCCTTTGCTGAAGACCCTCTCTGTAACGTCCCATTGGGTGAAGACAGTAATAAGATTTCTCTAGAGCCTTGTCTTAAGATGGACAAATGCACTTCTTTCAGCCTTTCCTTATATATCATATGCCTTGATGACCTTAGCGGCCTGTGCTGGACTCTCCAGTGTTTTCTTGTGCAAAGATATGGTCTCATTGTCAACAAATGAAGAGGAATAATCACTTAGTAGCAACCTTAACCTATTGCTGCCGTATTGTCGATTATTCCTCACCTTCTCAGAAAGGGCTGATGAACGTGGGGCCTGGGAACAGCTTTCGGCTGTGAAGACCTGCACAAAAAGATGTCACATATCTCATCCATTTTGCAGTCTGTCCTTTTTTCTTTCTCTTTTTTTTCTTTGTATTTTTTTTATTTTTATATTTCATTTCATTAAGAAGTTCTTTTGCCAAATTTTCAAGTTTGCTGCTGTTCTCTGAATTATCTATCTATCTATCTATCTATCTATCTATCTATCTATCTATCTATCTATCTATCTATCTATCTATCTATCTTATCTAATCTATCATCAGCCAGCTCACAATTCTTCTGATGGCAGCTTCAGAAGCAATTCTCTCTAGTAAAGTCTTAAACAAACCAAGATCTTTTTTTAAGGAATTGAGTCCTATCTCTGATCCTCCAATCTTCAGAGCTTTTGCTCCACATCCTCCACGTGGTCACTGCCACCCAAATTGCTGTATGTCACCAAGCTGTTCAACAGTTACCCCTTGCTTATGAGCAGGTAGAGTATTACCCCTAGTTGTTCCCTCTGGGATTTGCATCAGGAAAGCACAGAAGCATTCTGCACTGCTTGCAAAATCCTGCATTTTCTGACCTGTAGATGCCTGTGTCGTTGAAATACACCCTGAGGAGCAGAGCTTGACATTGGGAAACTTCTCCAAGAGGTTTGTGGAAAAGCTTCATCCGCTTCACTCTTTACATGAGGGACTCAGTAACAGACTCCCAACAGGTTGCTCCCCATGTTTCTTTGCCTTCTGTTACAGACTCTCAGGCTCTCAGCAGGGAATTTGTCTTCTTTCTTAACATCTGATACATAGAAATGGCGGTAAATCTGAAGGATCAATGGTCAGTGGTTGGGCCTGATAAATGTTTATTCTGTGAGAGTTCTCATGTGTTTCAGAGATGTTTTCCTATTAAATTAAGAATAGTATATTTATAAATGGTGCTTTTAAGAAAAATGGAGAGAGATCCTTAAGCAAGATCTGTTGCAATAAGACAAAAGGCAATGGTTTTAAACTGAAGGAGGGTTAATTTATATTAGATAAAAGGAAGATTTTTTTTTTTTACAATGAGGGCAACAGAATGTTAGAACAGTTGCCAGGAGAGGTGTTAAGATGTCCTGTCCCTGGAAACAGGCAAGGTCAGATTGGATGGTACTCTGAGCAACCTGATCTAGTTGAAGATGTTCCTGCTTGTTGCACTGGGATTGGACTAGGTGACCTTTAAAGGTCCCTTCCAACCCAAACTATTTTTTTATTCTGCTTTTTTATGCTAAAGTGGAGAAAGGTTCTGACTGTAGTGGTTTTCTGAAGTCTAAGCCTATTTCCAAAATGTCTGGAGTAAGATAACATTTTTGGAAAGGAAAAGTTAGAGTCTGGGCACCAAGGGCAGGAGAATTCATCTGGCAAGGCAGTGAGAAAGCTGTTAAAACATCTCCTGTGGACTGAGAGAAGTTAGAAACAGATTTAATTGTCAGTGCTCAGCATTCTCCCTGAGAACTGGAACATCAGTGTAGGGAACAATCAGCAGCAAGGCCAGGTCAACCAAGAACATGTAGTGCAAGAGTCTGGTGGAAGGAAGTCAGACTGGAGGGTCCACAGTGGCTTGGTTGAGCCTTTGCTGCTCCCTAAAAATCTCAGTGAGGGAATTACATGCTACTGCAGAAGGGAAAAAAGCAATTGCTCAATTTATAATCCCTGTTGTCTATACAATGAGCACATTTTATGATAGATGCCTATCTTTTAAAAGACAAAATTAGGTGAAATGAATGTCACCTCTAAAGGTGAATTTTTTGCCAAAGATCAAAGAGAAAACAGGAAATAAATAGCAGCACATTAAACTAACATGGTCTGCGAAATAGAGGGCGATTGGGAAGAGTACAGCTCTGGCTTCATTTATGGAAATGAAATTGCATCTACTTACATTAGAAGTGATTATAGTTCACCCTGTCTAGATTAAACAGCCCCCAGGTCTCATTTACCTAATGCGCTCAGAGTTCAGATTCACCCAGCCTTCACAACATTTGAAATAGCAATGGTTTCAATTCTTTCTGTTCTTCTTCATTCACAATTGCTAAATTCTAATTACATTTTTTATGGAAGCAGCAGGCCATTGACTCTGTTAAGCATGAAGGATTTTTCCTTTCTGTATTTTTTAATTTTTTTTTAAGGGGGGGAATAAAGAGATCTCAAAAAAGCTTAAAACTTCTGGGTAAAGATATCAGAAGAAGAGTGTGTTATTTAAACCCACTTCTCAGCCTGTTGTTAGTTACATGATCATCAGACATTTTATTCAGGTAGACTTCTTATCTGTACCTGTTGCTACTCAAACAGTTTCGAAGAGATGAGTATTATTATTTTCTTGAGAGAAATTAAAAATAGTCTCAATATGCTAAAGGTATTCTTAGTGACACTGTTTCTTAGAATAAATAGCAAGCACCTGTCAGGATGCATAAGAAAGAGATATTTATATCGGCATTTAATGATAAAATCTGTTCAGGCGGGGGAGGGTGTGTGTATGTCTGTAACATGGCTGTATTTCATACATATAGAGCATAGTTAAGGCACTGCTTCATTTGTTTTAAAGACAATGCTTCTTCATATAGAAAGAGGGTATGTGCATACAAATAAGGAATTTTAAAAAATATTTAAATAGAAAATATCCTGCTGCTGTTTTATTAGATGGCAGCTAGTCTTGAAGCATGTTACCTGAAATATTAGAACAGGTTGCACTTGCAAACACAAGGTCTTCATTTTTAATTTTAGAGTGCAGCCAGGGATAAAAGGATTTAAGGAAAATACTGCAGTTTATATAGACATTACAGATAATTTTTTAAGGTAGCAGTTAGAAACTCCAGTTACTGTGTCTTATGTAGTTGGTTTATACAAGAATACAAAAGATAATATACTTCAGGGAAAATGTATGAATGTAAACCAACTATATCACTTTGAGAGAAGTTAATGAACTTGGTGGCTGATGTGCCTAATAAGTGGCACCTTAAAGAGACCAGTACCTGTAACTCAGTACACTCCAAACTGTTGTACTTAAGTGTTACATTTTCTTGTGAATTTTAAAATATCTTTAACCTACAGGTGACTGCAAAAATGTTTCCGACAGGGATGTTATGGTTAAGGAGAACTTTCTAAAAATTACAATATGACAATGCTATTGGTGCAGAAACTTTAAACTCTTAACTACAGAGTAGTGGAAGAACATTACATTATAATTCACCTTGGGTAGTAAGTTGAATGAAGTTTCTATCCAACACTGAGTGAAAAGAATAATAAAATTGCAGTTGACTTCCTTGGGGACTGGATGAGGTCCTTCCAGGCTCAGGATGATAAATCAAAACAATATATCAGCAGCAGATGGTTGCAGCAGATGATTGAATAAGCAGTATGTTTAATTTTTTTGAAATAACATTTTTAAAAAAAAAAAATATACAACTTGTCAAGAAATTAAATCTGACTCAGATGAATTCTAAAACATGCTATATTTTCATCACTTAATGTACTGGGTAATTTTACTTGCCAAATAAGTCTCTACAGCAATAGTATTATAAAAGAGTAATGTAATTCAAATTCAGGAAAAAAAAATGTTGCATGTAAGAAGAATGCAATAGGAAGAACAAACAGACAGTAGAAAGAGGTTTAAAAAAAATTAGCCACCCTCCCTCTAGACCTTCTTACTCACAGTGATGCCAAAAACCTTGGCTAATAAAAAACCCACTCAGAGATCTGTTTCCATCTTTGAGTAGAAGGTATTTGTTATTGATGGTACTGGAAACAAGGCGAATAGCTTCGCTAAAACTCGCTCCCTTTCCAGAACAAAACTTACATATTTATACACTTTAATAAACAGGAAACTATGAGGACACAGCCTCTTTTCTTTGCATCATTTTACACTTCTGATTACATCAGTCTCTCTGTGGGAGAATGCGCAGTAAGGAACCCTGGTGGCCTTTTCTGTTTCTTCCTCAGGGGTCTCACAAAGTAGTCTTCATCACTGTAAACTTTCGACCTTATGTCTCGACGCGTGCCCTGTTCACTTGTTTTTCACTATTTTGCTGCTTAGACAATTCCATCTGGCAAGGCATCCTGTTTTTCACTTTTTGCTACATTCTGATTGATTACAAAGATTCTATAGCGAATAGAGTTAGTAATATATAGATATCCTTTTTCCTCCAATTTATGTGACTAAAAGCACCCTCTAATTTACGTGACCAAAAGCACCTTCGCAGACATCCTGTTATAAGTTAGACAATTCATAAATTGTAATATAGGAATTGATTTCTTATATCAAGTATATAAATGGACTAATAATTCATATATTCTAATACATAAATGGATTTCTTATATCAACAGTACAAAGGCATTTATGTGCCTATTCACTGTGCAACTGGAGGAGTTTGGCTTCTAAAAGCAGTGAAATGCCCACATACCTCTGTGGATATGTCTCCTACGCAGAGCTGAAGAGTGTGTTATATATAAAACATAGTACTGAAACAGAATGGATGTTTTGACTCATCCTGTCAACACCCATTATAGATGGTAACAATTGCATGCATCCCTATGGCTACTTCACACACAGCTGGGATTTCCCAGCTAGGTAGAAGTGTTAAGCACTCTGAATGCACAGGTAGGGAGCTTGATCTGTCCTGGAGGCATACAGTAACTGCTCATTCAGTGGACAAATAAACTCTGCATCTGCAGCTATCTACCATCCAACAGCTCCAGCCAGGTGTGCCCCAGCTGTTATGGATGGGCTGTAGGTACTCATGCACCCTGGGGAAGTTGTCGAGAGTCTTCCCTTCCTTCTAAACAAGTCTAATAGTGTTTTATTATTACACCTCTGTAGTTGTTTTGTCATAATCATGGAATCATGGGATGGTTTGGGTTGAAAGGGACCTTAAAGATCATCTAGTTCCAACCACTCCTGTCATGGGCAGGAACATCTTCCACTAGACCAGGTTGCTCAAAGCCCCAAGCAATCCGGCCTTGAAAACTTCCAGGGGTGTGGCACCCACAACTTCTCTGGACAACTCGTTTCAGAGTCTCCCCACCCTCACAGTAAAGAATTTCATCCTAGCAACTACTTCTCTAATGCCTACATAGGCCTTCATAGAAGCTGTGTTTATACTATGTGATTAAAATAACAAGGCATTGCCTGTCCTCTGCCTCAGGCACAGCTTATACTCACACAGCTAACACTGTACACTCAGCTGGGGAGGCCTTACTGAATGCATCTCAGTGACTTTCAAAACAGATATTCACTGTGGGCATCCACTCCTGCCCACCCTCAGGTTTCTGAAATATCAATATTCCCTGATCTGTTCCGGGGGGAAAAAACACTCATGCAATGGAGAGTACTAAATATTTAATAGCACACATGGTCATACAACGTGCCTGAGACCAAGGCCAGACTCTCTTCAGTTTAATTATAAAGACATAGCAAATTTGCCATAAGTCTGTTCAAATATGTTAGGAAAGGAAGGAACTTTAGTCATGAACACAAGTTAATCTAGAAAATCTTTTTTTTCAAAGTGTTAAATTAATTTAACACCAGGACTCCAAGAATAGATTATAAATTAAAACAAAAGAGAGTATATTTATAATCTCTTTCCTAGATAAAGAAAACCAGATAACAAAAGTTTACTATTGGAGCAGATTTATGCACATACACTCAGGGTCTGAGAATTGTGTATTCAGTGCACTCATGGCTGAAAGAAGACATTAACTAAATTTAATGCAAGAATGAGCTTTTAAGAGGCAGCATAATAAATTATTGGGACAATGCATCAGCCACTGTGGGATGGTTTTTATTACTGAAAGACTTGAAAGCAATATGGGATAGCTTTCTGAAAGCAATACAGGGCAGCTTTCTGAAAGCAAGGACTTAACCAAGGACTCTGAAGTGAATACAAGAGTCATTGGATAAAATTCTGAATCACATAAAAGATCCAACAAGGAGGTAGGTGCAGATCCTTCTGGGCGCATACTTCAGGATGAATTCTTTCTCTTTAGAATGTCCTAGGTGAACAGATTACCAGTGATGAAATTGTCCATGGGTAGGTGCCTTATTTCAGGTTCTTGATGTACAGCAGTCATTCTTCCATGATTTATGAACATTTTGATTTTAAGAAGTGCTCTTCCATCTGAGGTATTGTCTGAAATCCTGGAAAATGTACAGGAAGTTTTGCAGAATGCACAGAAGACAGCAGCAAGTCTGAGAATTAAAGATGCCATAACTTTGCCTGCCTTTGAGCACTCAGCAGCTGTCCTGTCTTAGTTTGATAGCAGCTGGATTGCAACAGCCTCTGATCCTGGGATTACTATTCAACCAGATGTTTGCAATGTCCTTTGGGACCTTCTGAGAGGAAAATTAAGTATAATCAAAAGCTATTATAAATAGCAATGGGCCTAGAGGCTCACAGACTCTGCACAGTATGTTCAGCCTGCACAGAAATCTGTCTTTGCATTTGCTATTAGAAGAGCAGAACAAGTCTGAGAGTGGTCTGCCTCTGCCTCCCTCACACCTCTTTTAAGAGTCCAGGTGCCCTGAAAGATGATTGGAATCATTCCAGCCACTTCACATAAATCTGGAGAGTGTCCATATAGGGCAGAAGAGGGGGTTATCAGTGTTTCCTATTTCATGTCATCCTGTGAAAAGTATGTGCCAGGAAGGGATAAATAATCTGAGTAATTTTCCACATCAATTTCACGTAAACATAGTTTATGTGGTTACAGAGAAACTATGCAATTACAATGTGCAACATTCCAGGAAAGAATAGCAAGTTAAAAAAAGAAAGTTAAAGGAAATATTCCTGTGGCATATATGAAAACCAATTTAGTTTAAAAAGTCTCTGCACTTGGATGGAAAAGCAAAAGCTTAAAAACCATCCTCAGCACTAGCCAGTCATAGTACAAACTCTTTAATGTTGACTGGTACTCCTCTGGGAGTTATTAGGACTTCAATGTTCCCTTGATAAATTAATTTTTCCAAGATGTTCCCAGGGCCTGTGTTCATTCTGCTTGTGGTTGCACTGAGAACAAAGTCACATTCCTCAACTCTAAAAGCCCAATAAATACATTGTGTTGTTTCATGAGATTTGTCTGGTTTGCACTGGAGAGCCAAGAAAGAGGACATGACATGACCTTTAGCATATAGCCTTCTGCTTATGAGAACATCTTTTCATTTGTGTGCTGGAGAAGTACACAGCTCCTTTCAGGAAGCACATCTTGCACAACCAACACGACAAACATAACCAACTTTGACCACACACAGGAAAGAGATATCTTTCTCAGAATGACAGCATACTGTGACCAGTGGTATTGGGTCTTAAAATGGATATTACATGCATGAAACTCACCTTAGTGGAGTACAGATACCTTACTCTAACAGGGCAGTCTGTAAACATAGCCCCTAGCCTGCTTAGGTGCCTAAGGCATCCCTGCTGGCTGTTTCCTCTAAAATTCTTCTATCCAAAGCCTTGCTCCTCTACCTGATCAGAGATTTTGTTGTATTGGGTTGACATATGATAACATATGTGCATGGTAGGTGAACATTTCTGTCCTCCTCAAAGGGAAATCACCATCCACTCTCACCTCTTGTTTTTTTTCCTTCTGTAGATGTTTGGATCAAGTTTGATCAAATCTGAAGCCTCTCATGATGGAGCTTGTTCCCCCTGTCACCCTCCAGGGTACTGAACCTGTCCCTGCCAGTTTGCAGATGGAGTAGGAGCCTTCCTCTGTTGGCAAGTCTCATGTCTCCAACCTCCTCCATCTCTCTCATCCATATCAGAATCCACTACAGCCTCTGGACATCCCTCCTTTGGTGTGGCACATGTTCAGTCTCTTGCCTCTAAAAGGTGTAGATCCTGTAAATCCCCTTGGATGCAGCTAAACCTACTCACCTCCTCTGGCAGCTACTTCTGCTGGCAAGTCAGCTCTTCAACCAGAGCATTTTTCCAGTAGGTAGGACACCATTAATCTCAGTCCCAGAAGCACCAGACACTCCCTGTAGCCCAAGTCTTGGGCGGCCATATCCTCCCTCTGAACCTCCCTGATCTTCCAGTGACAGTTTCTCCAGTTTATGATCTGGACCATGCCCTTGGCATGTCCACTGTTGTTCAGCAGCCACTTTCTCCCCTAAGTAGTTTTTGAGACATTTCTACACCCTGTTCTGTACAAGGTTCTGGATCTGTTAATTAGACAACCATGTTTCTGAATAGGTGAGTCCTGATGATGTTCAACAAAGGCAAATGCCAAGAATTGTACCTGGGATGGGATAACTCCAGGCATCAGGGTGGGCTGAAGCGCTCATACATCTGAAGCTATTATTATATCAATTGAAGGAACATTTTCTACTTAAAAGAAAAAAAAAAACCAAGCAAACTGAAAAAAAAATTCTGAAGAAATTAAAAGCATTTGCAAGACTATTCATCACAGTAGATTGGATGGTCTGAAAAAAACCCACAAATGTCACATCAACATTCCTGATGATATTAAGCCCCAAAAAGACATTCTCATGATAGTTACTGTGCCACAGATAACAAAGCGAGTCAAATTTGAAATACATCCAGAAATGAATGGGGGGAGGCAGGAGAGTGTCCAAATCAAAAATTAAGATAAGGGATAGTTTTCTCCCATGAACTCATGAAATTGGATACTTTGGCTGCAATTGTATGACAGCAACTTGATGACTGGGAAAGGGAGTTTCAGTATGTTTATCCTCAGTATTGCCCTTAGCTTGTTAGATTCCTGGAGAAAGCAAGCCCAGGTGCCAGTTTTCTAATATATTTCATCCCCTAAATTAACCTCTCAGAAAATATTTCCCATTTCTTTTAGTGTCATGACCAAATGAAGGTTTTGGGTTTTTTTTAATGGTCATTTCTGAGAGCTGCAAACACTGCTAAAGGTGAAGCTGTCTCCTGGAGTACCCTCTGCAAGGCTTCTCTGAAACTCAGTCTATCAACCACAGTGCAATGGTTTTGTTTAGAATCCGCCATGCGAGACTAGCCAAGAGGCTTTTATGCTCCTTCAGCTTTAAATGGACACATAGCAGTTTGCAAAGCAGTGACTCTAAAAAGGCATCAGTTAAATCTAAATGCCCCACTCTGCTATTCTTACCAAAATTGTGTTTCATCCTAATGAGTTCTAGAATAATGAAAGAAATTTATGCAAAATTTGCTTGTATTGCAGGAACAAAAAGGATGATGACAAATACAGTCACAAAGCACTAGGGAATTTGGCCCTTGGTACCTCTTAATGACCTTTCACACGTAATGGAAATTGTCATTATGTTCCCATCACCAAGTAGAGCTGTTAGCTGAACAGAAATTACAGCAGTTTTGTATGGTTTTGTTTAATGGCTAATGCTAAATACTCAGGCTCTTTTCTCTATGTATCTATCTATTAATTGCATCAAGTCCTATAGATTCCTACATTTCCTTTTTTTTGCACTTTTGGAAGAAAGTGGTTACTCTCTTTGACCTTAAATCCTCTACCACTTCATCAGTACTTCTCTTGTTCTCTGCCAACTGATGATCTCCAATTACAGCACTGATTGCAGATTTTCAATGGTCACAGTAAGAAGCAGCATTCAGGTGTAGAAAGACTAGCTGGCTAGCAAACTAAATGGGGGGATGATATCTTTCCAAACATAACTTACAAATGTCATAAAGCAGCCTATACAATGGATCATATTTAAAATTCTATGCTGTCTTATATTTCAAAAGAGTTATGCCTAGAGTATATTAAGTGATGGGCAGCCTATTCTTTGTGAATAATTTTTGTGTATGTACTTGAACAGTGCCAAACACAGACAGTCCTTGGTCCCCCATTAAATTCTGTCTGCCTACTGTACATTTCATGGTGATGTTCCAATTTCATAGTAATGGTAAATGAGCATGGTTCTTGCCCAGAAGTACTTGGAATCTGCTCCATTCCTTCTTCAAAGTTTGCTTTTTTTAAAATTAAGATAGTAATGCTAAGTGATAAAAGCCCTATTTCTCCACTCCTTTTATTCTAGTCATATATACCTGATGACTTCAAAGAGTAGCATCAAATATTTATGATAATCCATCTTCAGGAAGACAGTGACAAATTATAAACATGATCTAATTTGATTTCACGGCAGGAATGTCTCAGATGCTAGAATCAGTGTCAAATCCAGACAGCTCCAGAGTTCACTGGCACCTCCAAACAAAGGCAAAAAAACAATTTAGTTGGAGATGGCAAAAAACACTGACCTGCTTCTACACTCCACATCCCCATAAGCAAAACTAATTTAGAGTATTGGTAGAATGTAGTAAATATCCTGACCTTGGCATAAGAGGAGCATTTCAAGGAATGAAATGTGTCTGTTCTAGCGACAGCAGAACCACAAATCAGTTGTGCTGTGATTCAGCTGGATTAACTTTCAGTGCCTGCAATGGAGACACCGGCACATGTGCTTGTTGCACACTTCATAGAGAGGAATTACACTTCTAGGGCATAGGCCCCTTCTCAGACATCAACTTAAAGAGGAGATAAATTGAGCTCTGTCTTTGCCTGACCATAATCACCAGTTCTCTGGCAAGTGACACTGCCAACTGGGTAACACATATTGGAAGCCCTAGGAGAAGAGAGTGAGATATCTCATCCAAAGGAGGCAACTCCAACAAGATCTTGGTTCTAAATGTTGTTAAAATTATTTTTCAAAACAGCAGAGATGTGCAGGTAAGGCATTAAAACCAGGAAACTAAGAGCAATTTCAGTTACTTAAAAAGCAAAACATGAAAAATACAACTTTTATTTTCAGATTCTCTTCAAAGGATAAAATTCCAATGTATTTCCATTAACCATTCAAAGCTACCAACAAATCTGTGAAAAAAAATCTCCAGGCTATTCAATATAATTATCTGCAGAAACAGGGGGAGAGGTAAAGTTTCTAATGCCTCTTTTAAAAATTATTTTATTATATTTTTGTCTATTCTATAGAAGTGCTTGAGGACTTTAGAGAAAACTTGTAGCTATCACCTTACAGATTTAATAAAGTCATCTATTACCTTATTGTCATATTTCATGATCCGTCTTTGTAGTGGGTTGACCCTGGCGGGACACCAGGTACTCACTAAAGCTGCTCTGTCACTCCCCTTTGCAACTGGATAGAGGAGAGAATAACAAAGGGTTTATGAGTTGAGATCAGGACCAGGAGAGATCACTTACCAATTACTGTCATGGGCAAAACAAACTCAAAGTGGAGATATTAATTAAATTTATTACTAACAGAATCAGAGCAGGAGAAGAAGTAAAATAAATCTTGAACACACCTTACCCTACCCCTCCCTCTTTCCCAAGTTCTACCTTCTTCTCCCCAGCAACACAGAGAGAAGAGGAATGGGGATTACACTCAGTTCATCACAGGTTGTTTCTGCCACTGCTGAGAGAGAGGAATCCTCCCCCTACTCCTTGTGGGGTTCCTCCCACGGGAGACAGTCCTTCACAAACTTCTCCACCGTGAGTCCATCCCATGGGCAACAGTTCTTCACAAACTGCTGCCACTTGGGTCACTTTTCCACAGGGTGCAGTCCTTCAGACACAGACTGCTCCAGCATGGGTCCCCATAGGCTGAGTCCTACCAGGAAAAACTGCTCTAGCTTGGGTTCCTCTCCCCACAGGCAGCAGGTCCCTGTCAGCACCCTGCTCCAGCATGGGCCTCCCACAGGGTCACAGCCTCCTCTGGGGAGGAGCCATCCACCCACTGCTCTGGCGTGGGCTCC
>JAWWMP010000001.1:42104968-42171538 GCA_035047865.1 Dendrocincla tyrannina | reverse complement strand
CACAATTTTCATCTGCACAATAACTTTTTCCCCCTTCTTAAATCTGTTATCACAGAGGCGTTACTGTCATTCCTGATAGGCTTGGCCTTGGCCAGTGGCAGGTCTGTCCCGGAGCCAGCTGGCATATCTCTACTGGGCATGGGAGCAGCTTCTGGCATCTTCTCACAGACTCCACCCTTGTAGGTCCCCCGCTACCAAAGCCTGTCCATGCAAACCCAATATAAGCTCTCGATACATTTCCATTTCCTATTAGTCATTACTCCCTCTCCTGTCTATAAACAGGAAAAAAAAAAGAATTTCAGGTACTGTAGTAGTAATTAAGTCATATGGATGATAGCAGGTCAGTGCTTAAGCCAACATTCTAGCCCTATTTACTTTACTGGTGCAGCTCCAATACTACTGCCACAGTTCCTGGAGAGAAACAATTCAAGAGAACAATTTATCATATGCCTATTAGCTTGCTCATCCATTCTCCTGTAGTAACCTATCTTTTTCCTAAGCAGCCTTTTTTGACTAAGATGACAAACTTACAGATGCTGAAGTTGGAGCAGATGAAACACAGTCTCACTTTCCAGCTGTCCAACTTGAACACAGCTGTCAGTACTAGGCAAGTAAACACAGTGGGAGCTGTACCATAAATATTTAATTGCAAATAGTCTTAAATTAGCATTCTTGAAAATAATTTTGAGCTTCAATTATCTCAGTTACCACAGAATATGTTAATTTTCTTTTGCAGCATGTTATTTGCAATAGTCAGTCAGCAGTACAGCTGCAGTTAACCTTCAGGACACTCATTTTCTGACAGAATTTATTCCATTTCTGCATGGTATTTTGTTCATTCTTTCTCCAGACTGAAAGACATTGTGATGAGCTGGAGCCTTCTGTATGAAAGGTGAATGTCTATTATGTTAGAAACTTCTAAAGGAGCTTCTTGCACATTCTATCCCAGCTCATCGACTAGAACAGATGCTGAGATCAAAAACCTGTCCTCATAGCTAAATTATTTCACCTCCTAACTCATGTGCTAAGTCAAGATAAAACCAGAAAAAGCAGCAAACTGCAAAAATTTCCAAATAGCTTCCATAAGATTAGCCACGATCAAATTCAGGAACAAAGTATATTGTTGTTTAAGAATTTTCATTAACCCAGACTGCGTGTAAAATTTTAGATAAGCATGGGGATGTCCATCAACACCACGAAGAAACATAAAAGGGGAAGCTGTTTTCAGCCTGTGTTAGCAGACATATAGTACCACTACATGCATAGTGAATAATACCAAATAATAGATTACCAATCACTACACAAATGCAAATAATAGAGAATGTGATGGGGATATTTTTTTTTTTTACAATAGATTGAAAGCAGGAACAATATGAAAAATCCAAGAATAAATACTACTTTCACTGACTTGGGCACAGAGAGCAGCCTGGACAAATGTGATTCTAATGCCTGCCTGATACAAATGTCATTTATTTACATTGTGTTGAGAAAAGGTACTTTCCCTACAAAAACTTCTGTGGGCTGCTCAATGTATAGATGGATTCTTCAACATTCATTAAATAAATTGTCTAATTATGAAAAGAAGTGTTTGCTGAACCTTACAAAGCTACCTATCTCTTTAGTTTGTGATTCATACAAGCAGCTCAGAGGGCAGCAGAACTAGTGCAGTTGCAGATAATGAAAACAGACTAGAGTAACTAGGCAGAGACATGGCTAAATAGCTTTCAAATGAGATTGGAAGAGTGGGACGGAGGAGATGTAATAGAGGTCATCTCAGAGAAAGTGCAGAGCAGAGTGAGGTGCAGGAATGAGCAGCTCTTGCAAGTATAGATAAAGGGTTGGAAAGATGTTTCTCACTGGCTTACTGGAGATTAACTCTGAGGGTGCTGATGTTGCTTACTTAAAAAACATCATCAATAAATATTAATTTTCCTCTCTCTTCCTGTTTTTCTACTCTATATGAAGCTATTTGTTTTACACCTTCAGATATAAGCAAAATCCATTATTATTGTTCAGTAGCCTAACTCAAGTCCTTCATGGGCACAAAAACCAATAGACCCTCTCATCAGCCAATGAAGTTGGTCGCCATGAGTGTAATTAGTTTTGCTGTGCCCTATTAGTGGGTCAGAAGAGACAGGGTTCAGATTTGGGCTCCTTGACTCTTTGAGGGTATCTTGTCAGGATGCAGGACCTCCTCTTGCCAGGCTTTCAGTGGGATTTGTCTCCCACTTAGGGGAACCTCCCTACAGAGATGCCTGTCACTTACTATAAATTATGGAAAAAATCATAGACTTACTCCTTGGAAATCCTGGAAACAGGCAAGAACTCAGGCCTGAGAAACCTACAGGATGTGATTGTGCTTGAGTAGAGGGTTTAGCTAGATGATCTCCTGAGGGCCTTTCCCACCTCAGTCCCTCTTATTTTGAGAATCTCAAAAAACTTGCTGGGTCAGATGGCTGTATTTTAGGTGACCAAAGGCTAGGATGAGGAGATGAGTCAAGCCACTGAAGTTCTGCTAGTCCTGGAGAATATTCCTTGTAAAGAAAAGTCCTAAATAAACTATTTACTGAGCTGGTTACTCACCATCCAGAACTGAGCTGCTCTTCGGCCGGTTGAGGTCCCAGGAAAAACAGGCAAGGAAAACAGCTGCAAATAATTGTTTTCTTTCTAATGTATTTTTTTAATGTCAGTTCAACATGGAAACATGAACATAAAACCATTGAGGTCCTTCTTGCCAAGAAGTGCTTACAAAAGTTTATAGGGTTGAGTAACAAATCACACTCCAACCTTCTACAGAGGAGAAAGGCGATGTGACAGGGAAGGGAAAGAAACTATAAGAACTGATGCAATGATTGGACATCTACTGATATTACTCTTTCTTGAAGAGACGAGGAAACTTCTGTAAAATTACAGCTGAAGTTTGGGCTTCTGAACAGCAACACAATTTAGTGAGTATTTCTTATAACCCCAAGCAAAAGTTGCAAGAGCAACTACTGTTGCAGTGGAACGATTATTAAAGGTCATGAGATTTTTTAGTGGCAATTTGACTTGAAAGCAGAATTGAAAGTGGAAACTCACTTAACCCTCTTCTTTTCATTAAAAAAAATAGATGTAATTTGGATTTTGCACCAAATCTTAGAGAATTCTCTGGTGCAATGCTTGCTGCATTCTCATTTTTAAATGGCCTCAGAGTTTGGCAGCACTTCTCAGAACTTTAGTACCTGATATAAGAGTAAGAAATTAATATGGAATGGATTTTAGTTGTTTATTTTAAGTTTAGTCTTAGCTTTTAACCTTGTACTGCAGGCCCTATGAATGAGTGCTATGGCTTTTTCTTTTAGGACACAAAATATGTAAGACCTGATGTTTAATCCAGAGATGCACACATTCATGCTTGTCTTGGAACATTTAGACAATGACCATGAAAGAATACTTTCATATTTAGTCCATGACTAGGACCTCAAAGGAAAAGATAGCATCTGAATGTCTTAAAGCACAGACAAATGTAAGAGCATGGAAGATGTCATGCTTCCTGTTGTACTGCTTGATGAGATGCAAATCTAGCCCCATACTGTATGTATTACATGGTAATGGATGATTGTAAATGTCACTGTGTCACTTTCAGGGTAATTGCTAGGGAGCAAGGTTGATTTCCTTGAAGTGTGGAGTCAGAGCTCTTTGACGAATGTATTGAAGAGTTCATTTTTGTCTACTGTGTAGAGAATCTGGATGTTTACTCTTCATATTCTGTGTGCCCTTTTTTTCTCCAAAGGAATAACAACAACAGAAATGCCTCTTCTGCCTACAGAATTTGAAAGGATAAAAATACTTTTTGCTATTTCAGATAGCCCTACAAGTTTCTCTTTTCTCCAAGCACTATCCTCTGGGGTAAAATAAAGCTGTTTCCAGAAAAGTAACTATTTCTCCTTTCTGTTTCAAAGGTAATATTTCTACTAAATCCTGGGATGGGCCCTCTACAAGGATGATCCTCTATAAGGATCTTATAAAATTTTTTCCAAAGGTGATGTAATTTTTGATACAGCACTCACAACTTCAGCACAAAGAGGGTGGAACAGAAATATTCGGAGACTGAGTAAAAATCCTGGGGAAAAACTTAAAGTCAGTGATGCAATCTTCCAGTTTGATAAGCCCAAAGAGTATATAAATAATCAAACATTTTATTCACCTTCTGGCTACACTTGTTTTAAACTTGCATCTGTTACCTTGAAAGGGCAAGGTTTACTTTTTACCAGCAAAGGGAAAGCTGAAACTGTCCCACAGCATGAGTATACCAGCAGCTGCTACTTGCATGAAAAAAACCAAAAAGTTTTGAAACCAAAATAAACCCAAAAAATTTCACAAACACCAAAAACTTTTACTGCTGGTTTTCAGGCAAGAACTTAGGACTGAGAGTATTGTCATCTTCTTGGACAGAGCTTATAAGGCCTGACATAAATATGGTCTGTGTACTCAGGAGTCTGTCAGTGTTGACAGCTTTGAAAATTCATACAATTTTTGGTGTCCTGTCAGTCCTTATCTGCAAAATCTCCACAAGCTCCAAAATGTACAAATTCTTCTGTCCCATCAAGAAATTTTGATTACTTCTCCCATGTTTCTGAATACTTACGATGCTGAATTAAGGCTACCCAGGAGGCAGGTATGGCTCTGATTCCACCTCTCCTGACATGGACTTCTGTGCATGTGGCAGGGAAGAATCAATAACCAACACTAACCACAGGAGCTGAAGCAGGAGCAAAATCAGCCAAGTGCTTTGAGGTAACTATGCTATGAATTTTCTCCTCTTACCTGGAGATTGTCACATTAGTCTGCTCACAACTGCAGAGAAACAGAGAAGAGAAAAATATGCTGCAGTTGTCACCCTAGGATGGGTTTTCCGAAGGCTTCCGTGCACTAAACATTACACATTGTTACCTAGCTGAAAGGCAGCATTATGTTGGCATGTATAGTGTGGATGGGCAGAAGGTTGAAAGGACAGAAAACATAAACGAATTAAAACCAGATCATATAAATAGACATATATGAAATTTATGGGGACTAAATTGATGAGTAAGGAGGTCACAAGCTATTTCCATACTTTGTTGGAGAAAAACACATAGACTCCATTCTCTCCCACACCAGCCTGAAGAGTCTCTGAGGGGTGACTCTGTGCCATGTTTATTAAAGAGGAGAAGCACAGTGCATGCTCCCCTCTTTCTCAAAACATCATGGAAGAAAATTTGTTTCCTGGAGCACTTCCTTCGGTATTGATTACTCCAGCTCAAAAATTTAATATAAAAATAAGACTGAGATCTAAAGGAGGTCTCTGGGTTTTGCTCACTGAAAGAAGACTTTGCAAATCAGGAACGGCTTCAAGCATGGTAACTCTTACTGACCAGCCAGGATGAGGCCTGTGTACATTTATTCATGTCCATGCCCTCAAGCCTCTACTCTACAGGGTTCTTGCTTAGCCTTGTGAAGACTAGGTAACATGACAGTATGGGGGTGAGGTGTTATGAATGATGGATTTAGGTAGCTTAAAAAAAATCACTGGTGAGGCATCAGCAAAATCAGGTCTAGTATAAATCTGCAGAAGCACAACAAAGTTCAATGGCAAAGTTCACTCTTTTACTTACTATATAGATAAATCATTGTAGATTGCTTTTAATCTGATTTTTCTTTGTGTGTTTTATCAGGAGAACAGGCACAAAAACAGGTAAGGAGGGAAAAGAGTAAGGGAGATCCTCCCATTGCATCACAAGGTTTAGAACAGACCCCCTTGCCAAACCTAGTCTCAGACTGGATCAATGGTTTAGATCTAAAAGAATTAGCAACATTTAATCATAACAATATCCAATCATCACCATAATAACAATATGGTGATTGTTAGATCAGTCAACTAATCTAACACTTACAAAATGATTCAATAGAATTTTCTGTAAGCATAACATTAATTTAACCATAAGTCTAACTTAACCATAAGCTCAACTTGATTTTTAATATTTAATTACAAAATTAATTATGAATCTAAAAAGGCAACATTCATAAGATGCATGCACACAGACATAAAGAAGTATTTGTAAAGGTATACCTATGAAAAATTCCCCTTAAGTTCAGTTAGATACTCATGTCAGAAGCCTTTGCATCTTCTCAATGGGCAAAAGAGTGAACCTCAAGGAGTGGGGGTTTTGGCCCAGGCTTCATTGTCAGCTTTTGACAGCAGTACTCTGAATACAGCAGACTGGAGATTTGCTGAGCTCCAAGAGATGCCCCCCTCAGTGCTCCAGAAAAACTCAAAGAGCCTCACTTAGCAACACTGTTTGTAGAGTTTCAAGATGCTGAGCTTTAGTTATTAGTAAATTTCCATCCTGGCCACAGTCTGCGTCAGTAACGACTGGAATTTTCCTTAAAAAGTTCAATAACTAAATTATTATCTCACTCAATCTCTTGTTCAGACAGAAAAATAAAGTCTCAAGGCTACTTATTAGAAAACAAGCTCATTAGACCACAAAAGTTCTGGAAGCAGTTCTGATAAGCTCAAAGGGAGGTAACTGCCCAGGTGCCATTAACTGACTGAAGCTGAAACCTAACAGGCATTTCTGAGACCAGTGTGTGGTCAGGAGTGGGGAGGTGTGTTGGGGGGTGGAACTCCACATGAGGCTGTAGAAGTTACTTTATTATCATGATAGTTCAGCTGCAGAATTAGACAAAGTGGGATTTTTGACAGAAAAGGGTTTTGTCTAAGTTCCTTATTAAAAACTTATAGAAACTGATGGGAAGAAAATTGATATTATCTGAACTCTTTATTAAAAAGGTAAAAAAACATAGCTGTGGTGTTTGTACCAGATCATAAGTGTATGTAAAAAGGGGCATTGTTAACAATGGAAATTCCCACAAAATCCCTCAAGGAAATGGAATGTTGTTTCTCCACAGAGTGGGCCACGGACATACAGTGCTGTCACCACTCATACTACTGAAACTCAAGCCATCTTAATGCAGGTTTTACTAAGTACTGAAGCCTAATGGAGTTAGGGGTTCTCAACACCTTACCCATGAAGGATATATCACAGGCATGGAAACATCATGCTTTGGAAGCAGTTTCACCCAAGTCTGCCATGGCACACAGCTGATGTGGCTTTGCTGCACAAAGCAAGTATATAGGGCTGTGTAAAGATCTTCCTCTTCTACTCCTGGTGCCGCAGCTTGCGGGTGTTATGAGAAACCCATTCACTTGTGGGGCTCATTTATGTGCCTTAAGAAAAAGACTCTTCTCTCCTGGCTTCTGGTGATGCTCACTCGGCATACTGGTAGTGGCAGAAAGCTGTGATTCAGTAATTAGAGATTGAACTATTTAAAATTAGCCAAATTGTGAGAGTGGACCTTTTCCCCGGTATAAGGGTAACAAAACTGACCACAGGGAAGAAACAGATAACCATGTCCCGCATTTCATAGACACAGTACACCCAATAAAGCACAAACAAGTGGCTGCAGAGAATATTTTCCTCCGGGCAGAGCAACGGTAGAGTAACCCCATGGCTGGACAGATAACTAGAAAGGCAGTAGAAAACATCAGCTTAGTTTTATACTTACAGAATACTTTGTGAGAATAATAAAAAAAGAAAGACAATTTACAAAACATTCCTAAGCTTAAAATGTAAGGTATTTTGGAGGAGGTATTTTGGTTTGATTTGGGTTTTTTCCACACATAGTCTGTTTGCAAAATGCACCTAGATCCTGGATTTTATAAACTTCCTGCTCAAGCTGTCCTGAATAGAAATTCATTATCATTAACTAGACAGAGTAAAAACAGTGGATTTGGGAGAAGAAATTCAAAGGTCCTTTATATATATTTTATAAATATATATATGTTTTCATACGTTGATAAACTGGCAGAAATCACCAGTATTGAGGCCATGCTGCTGAAAACGCAGCTGCGCTGGGCAGGGCACATCTCCAGGATAGGGATCACTGCTTCCCTAAGATTGTGCTCTATGGGGAACTTGCCACTGGCTGCCGCAAGAGAGGAGCCCTGAAGAGGAGATACAAGGACTCCCTGAAACAATACCTCAGCCTTGGCCATATTGACCACCATCAGTGGTCCACTCTGGCCTCCAACTGGGACAAATGGAGACACACCATCCATAATGCTGCTGCCTCCTTTGAGAACACATGCAGAATCAGCCTGGAGGGAAAAAGGCAACGCAGGAAGAACCGTGCCTGGCCAGTAGCGCCGATGGAGACTTTCCGCTGTGCCTTTTGCAATCGGACTTGCCTATCTCACATTGGCCTTTTTAGCCACCTGCGTGCTTGTAGCAAGCGTGGGTAGAGCCCTTGCAAATCTTCATTTGCGAAGCCTAGCCATGGTGATGATGATAAATATATATATATGTCTTCATACATTGATAAACTGCGAGATGCTTCAATATACAGAGTAATAGTAGGCTGAAATTGCTGTTCAGTTGTTTTCATGGAGTTCTGGGAATTATTTCAAGAACTCCAAAGAATTTGGTTCAACTCTCTCCTTCCCCCATGAAACAGAGAGTAAAAGGAAATAAATAGGGATAAAATTACTTACACTGTGCTGGTGAGAGACAACAAATATTTCCTGATCTTTTGTGGAAAGTCAAAGAAACATTCCTTTGACTCTGAACAGAGTTTTGAGTGAGAAAAATTTCCAGAAATAAAATGGTTCCTTCAGAGGGTTGCACAAGGCAAGATCCCTTAAAGGAGCAATGGATGCACCTCTGGAGAGCAGCATTTCTGTTGTTAGGTACTAGACAAGTTGTTTACAGACTTTGCTTGCCAGCGTCTGAAATTCTTACTTGCCACTGCAGATTCATTTGACATAAAACCAGTAAATGGTATCTACAGCTACGTGTAGCAGAGCATCAGCAGCATGACCATTTCTTTTTCTGGGTCTTTCACTGCCTAGGGAGTAAATGTCTTCCACCTGAAAATGGTAAGGTGTAGTGACCTCATGGACCATATCCACAAGTCTGTGACAGGTTTCTCTTTGAGAGTCTTCCCTGGGACTTGTCCTTCTCTATTCATCTCCAGAGGGTCTAAGCTGCTTTTAGTGTGCAGCAGATGCCTGCTCTCTTGAGTATCTAAAGAGAATCCATTAAACAACCACTCTGCTACAGTCATGAAAAGAGTTTATTCTGATGCCTTGGAAAGTATGTTTGGAAGCCATTGTTGGCACAGAAGCATGACTGAGTATCTAGTGTAGAAAAAGCATCCCTCAGGAGAGAACAAACTTGTTCTTAGAAAAGGAAAATTTGGCTGTTAAGTGGACGCTAGGGGACATTTCCTTTCCTTTTCCTCAAAACCTGCTTGCCCTAGTCCTTCTATAGATGCTTCATTCCATGAACAAAACCCCTTTTCTCACTCTCCTCCCTGTTACTTGGGACTCAACTTTCTGGAGTTCAGTGGATGCAGAATACTAGTTGAAATATCTTCTCCTAGCTGATGTAGAAAGACAACAGCTTTATAATTCAGTCTGTAATTCACATAGAACACGATTAGAAAAGAGTTAGAAAGAGCTGGATTCACTCAGCTCTGCCTTGTTGTACCCTGCATCAAGCATCAGGTTGACAAAAAGACCAAAGGATGCCAAAGGTTAGCAGGGCATTTGTGGAGGCACTAAGGAGAGGAGCCCCAGCAGAGTCCTGTGCCTGAAACTGTGAGCCAAGCCAGGCTGGGCACAGCAGCTGAACAGGGCTTCAGTTTTGCCAGAATTCCACTGAGAGGAAGTCTTCTGATGAGGGATATCTGTCTTGGATTTGCTATTTGGGACTCATGGTTATTGTGAAGTTAGACATTGAAATCTGACAGGATTGTCTGAGGAAGGACAGAGTAACCACACAAAAATATTTTCATCTAATTGGCAACTTAATGGTATTTTGTCATTAATCTGGGGTAATGTGGCTCATTGTGTGGAAGCCCAGGCAGATATAACTCATGTTTTGTTCTGCCTCTGAGAGAAACCTTAAAAATTTGAAGAATTAATTCCCCTTTGTGCTGTAGGATAATTGAGTAACAGAGCCTGTCATTAAGATAATCACGGCAGATCTGCTGCCCTGGGCATTTCTGCACGGTACCTTACAGACCTTTCCTTCTTGGCAGCTTCTGAGAGCACTGGTTTTCAACTCCCAATCATTCCCATCCTCTACACAGGGAGACCAACTCAATGGCCAACAGAGCTCAGCCTTGGCAGTGCATGATTGTTGTGGAGTCCTTGAAAGCCAAAGAAGTGTTTTAATTTAGCTCATAGTTTGGAAGGTTAACAGATGGGCTGAAGGGTCTGATCTACAGTTTTCAGAAATAACAGCCATTAAGTCTTAGAATGTGAGTTTTGGTTTAATAACCATGGGAAGCGGTCTTTGATTATTGAAGCTCCTGGGAGCTGGCAAGTTCACATGTGACTGGGGAAGCAGAAAAGGAGTGAGATCAGGAGCAATCACTGATCTGAAACCAGAAGATGGGGCTTTTACTGAGCCAAAGTGGCTGAGAGGAGAGCTTTGAGAAAACTCTTAGTTGCTAAAGGAGTTCCACCACTGCCCAGCTGCCTCCACAGGCAATATGCTGATCTCTTGTGCTGCTTCCTGCCTACCCTTCCTGGGAGAAGACAAGGATGGGGAATGCTGGCCTTTAAACCAGTTCGGTTTTCAAACTCACTCCTTACCTCTTTCTCCTGACCTGTGTCATCTGCCTTAGAGTAATAAACTCATCACTGAGTAAAATAAAGGAAAAAAAACACTTACCAGCCCACAAGTGGTTGATCATCTGGGATCAATAAAAATTACAGTGAACATGAAATTGCATCTGGTGTTTACAAGTAGTGGTAAGGGCAAGTGAGAGGTTAAATACAGCAAAAATATCATAAAACCACACTGCAAAACAAAGTGTATTTGACAAAATGCAAGATTAGTAAAAAACCAGTAGATCAGTAAATATTTTTTAGATTATTAAGAGGCATCAACCTTCCTCATTTCTTACAAAGTTCTTATCATTGAAATTTTCTGCATTTTTTTTTAACATAGACAAAAACAGAATTCTCTGGACCAGCACCTGATCTCTCAGTCTCAAAGCCCAGATTTTCATCAAAAGCACACTAAACAGATTTTCCAGACTGGTTGGAGTGGAAGTGACTTGCACAATGCTTTCTGTGATCCTGTATGACTTAGTGTCAAAATTTACCAGTATCAGGAGGGGTGTTCATATTTTCCTGTCCTGTAAGATTAAGCATCCTGGAACAGCAGTTATTCTTTAGGGATGCTACTTCAATGCCTGCAGCTCTTCACATCATTTCATTGCTACATTTTCTAGTACACAGAATTTTGCAACACTTCAGCTACTGGAACAGAAATTTTGAAGGAAGCTTCTGCCTGGCATTGAAGTTTACTTGAAATTGCCAGAAATACATTTTTTTTAGAATCACATTGGGCATTAGGGGTGGGCTAATATGGTGACAGCCTCTGCTAAAACAACTCAGGTAAGCTTTGAAATCATCTATTAACTCTATGCTTCAAAGTAGGTGTGCCTTATTCATCTAAGTGATTCACTTTGTGCTGCCAGTATCAACTCACTTTTGTCCATGCTTTGCAGTTTTCAAAACCTACAATATATGTCTACTCAGTTGATGCCACCTAGAGCTGGTTGCTAAACTCTTCAGAAATTCTGTATAAATGCAGCAGAGAGCTTATCAATGTCTATAGGAGAAGTGGGGTTGAGTAAGAAAAATGGGCCTGGTTTTGTGATGTGGGGAAGACTTAAATGGAGACTGCCTAATTTAAAGAAATGGGCACTGGGAAAATGGAGAAAGAAGTGGGATATGCTCACAAGAATAGAAACCTAAGCGTTGACAAGAGGATATTAAAGGTGGTTGGATAAAGGCATTTGAAAACCATGCTGCTAGAAGAAGGAACTGGTCATATAGAGCATCTGCAATAATTAGAATGATGGGACTGAAAGCCAGAAATAGCTGGGGAAGGAAGGGTGAGGTCCAAATGGAGACTGAAAAGGATGAAGTTAGAGGATAAGTACTTGGGGATGAGTTAAAGCCTGAGGAATTTTCTTCTCAGCTGTTGAATGCTGTTTTTCCAACTTTTGGGAAAACTGTAGCAAAAGTTTATGACTGCTAGGACTCCACAGATTGACCTGTCCAATGCCCAGTTTAGCCTTTGCCTATATGTGATGATATTCCTATGCCCACCAACACCTCAGCAAAAGTATAAGAGGGGGGAGATGCAGAATGGTTCCTATGCCCCAGCCTTTCCTTTGACTATATGATTATCCAGAGAGAATCTGGCTAATATGGGATTTCTACAGAGGCAACACTGGGCTAATTAATGCAGTTATTCTTTCAGCCTGAGAGAAGAGGAAACTGCTAGAAAGCTAACTCACAAACTGCTCCCTCAACAGCACAACAAAGAAGTGAAAGGGCTTCTGCCAATCTTTATAACCTTGCAAGAGACCAAGCGTCTCCCAGTTGTTTCCAAATTATTTCATCCATGTGCTGCTAAATATTTCAGGACAACAGATGATATACAGAAGAGACATAGTCTAGGGGCTTCGGAGTTTATTGTTCTTTCTTTCGTAGTCAAAGAGAAGACAATTCATCCACAATATGTCTTCCCTTTCTGTGTTACTCAGCAATGTCCTAGAACTGCTTCTTTCTCTCACAGGTAGTTTTTTCTCTTCATAATGCATGAAGCATCCCTGTTGTCTCTGCAATGTGCCCTTATAAGACAGATTTCCTTTCCTCTACTGTAAAATGCTAAATCCACTAGAGGGGGCATCTGTCCTACCCGATCTTTGCCATACTGAAAGTCCCTCGAGTTTCTTTTGGCTTTCCAGACTCCTCCTGACGCCCCCCTCTACTACTCACCCTATTCCACAGCTGGGTAAGGTCCTGATGGGACCCTTTCATCGAGATCTTACCCTATGTAAATGTTTCTGTGTGAACAAGTATTTACAAAATCCAATACCTATATGGTGTTTATCATAGTTGGTTTTGAACTGTGTGGGAAAGGTAATTTTTTATCCAGATGCTTCCCTTCCCCTTTAAGAACACTAATATTTTAGAGAAAAGATCTGAGCTTCCTGCGAAGTTCTTGTTATCATGTATTGACTCTATTGGTCTTTCAATAAATTAAGTTTAAAAAAACCCCTCCTAAATTATATATAGGCTGTCAAAGTAGAGAACTATGTTACAGAATAGGGAAATGGATTAGTATGTACTGCAGTAATAGGTGTATCTTTATGACTGAAGACATTCTTCCATAAATGTCCTTTTAAACTTTGAGGTGATGGCACCCAGCCACAAGACTGTGACAATAGCTTTAAACTGTCCTATTGTCAGAGGCTGCAGCAAGTTGTTGGGGTTTTTTTCTATCTCCTATTGCTGTGCAGCACATCAGAGCAGAAGCTTTGTATGTAGCTTCCCACATTCGTGTTAGAGACTGCTGCATCTCCCTCAGAGGGAGGGAGGGAATTGTAGTGCATACCTATGCAGAGCTCGCAACATGCTTCAGTTTGGAAAGCACCATGTTAACATAAAATATTATTACTGCTTCCTACCTCAATATAAAATATCCACAAAATGGAAGAGGTTGAAAGAAACATCAGAAATACCAAACCCCATCAGTATTCAGCTCTCCCCATGTCTATCATGTTAGGTTAGAAATTCAGGAAAGCAATAAAAGAGAATTTAAAATAGAGCTTGCTTATATAGCCCTAGCAGCACCCATGGTCTGGGGCTTACCACATCCCCCAAGGCCAAAGAAGGATCGATCTACACAGTATAGTTCTAATGATTATTTGTCAAATCTGATTTCCATAATGGAGGTACCAGGACTAACATTTTCCTGATAGATTATTCCATAGTTTGATAGATCATATTTTCCTTCTGTTCGTATTCATTTTTCCATTTCTCAGTTCTGCATCTCTGTTGCATCTCAAGTGACCACCATAATTCAAGAAAACTTTTCTTTCAGCTTTTCGCCTGATAATGTTATGAAAATTTATCTTCCATACAGCATTTTCTCCCTATAAACATTGGAAAAAAAATGCATTCTGTGCAGCACATATCCTAGTCTAAGTCCTTCCACCAAGAACAGCAGATATCCACAGTTTCTAGGAAAAGAACTCTAGTATACATCAGCAAGGCCAACCAGTCTGGAGCTTTCCAGTGTTAGATTTATTTGAATAAAGTGTAAGATACTATATCTTGAGTGCTTTCTGAAGCATGGCTCCCATGGCAGCAAGGACTGCCCTGTTAGGGGCATCTGATGAAGGAGAGGGAATACTGCTTGACTTCAGATGATGGCTCCAGGTATCCTGGCAACTGAAAGTCTACTAGTGATCTCTCTGATTGGAAAGACCAAAAAGACTCCAGATTAACCAAAGATCTCCTGTGGGCAGTTGATCCCCAACCCTCATTACAGGAGAAACAGTGAGAAGAATAGCTTAGCTTATGTGTTAATGTGTCAGCAACAAACTGTGCATTGCACCTGAAAACTCTGTTTTTTCTTTCCTGTACTGCTCACAGATGAGAAGGCACTGTCCACAATGGTGTGAGTAGAAGCCAATAGGAGCAGGGACTGTTTCCCTACTGTTGATATCAGGTGTCATTATGTTCCCAGTAGCATTATCCTTCCTGAACACAGATTAGAGCCATTCAGTCAGACACACAGGCTCCTACTGTTATTTACTAAAATACAATAGGAAAGTATCTGGTGTTAGAATAGGAGACATTTGTTTAGCCTTTTACCTCATATCACATATTCAATTTCAGTAGGCATCTTCACTGAGACCAGGCTGGAAGAGGCATAGCTGAAGGGAAGTTAAGAGCCTGGCTTTTAAAATACATTGCTTTATATTGATTTTTTTTTAAGAAATATGAAAGGACTACATGCAAGATATTGTATAGCATGCAATGTCTAGAAACAAATTATATTTACAATTAGCTCTTAAAGAACAGCCAAACAAACTGAGAATGTATTAGACTGAAGCACAAAATGTGATTAAAAGCAAATGGCATGTGACAAATTAAATATACAAAACTAAATGAGATGCCATGATCAAATGGGAGCAATTGTATTGTATGGAAAGAAAGGATACCAAATTGCAGATGATAAATACTGATCTGAGTATATGGCACTGAAACACTGACATCAGTCAGCTGATGGAAAGAATGGTATGAGTCAAGGCAAAGGACAGAAGGGAAGCAAATAGACCCTGATTGATGCAAAGGCACAAGTTTAACATGAAGGCCTATTAGGCACATCATATCTATAAAATATTAAGATACTGATGGAAAAAAACGTCCGGTCTGAAAGCTGTGTATCTCCCTCAGACTTCCGGAGTTTTGCTCTTAAATATTTTGAGAGAAAACATTCCAGAGAATACATGCAAATAGAGTCTAAACCTGCTAAACTGATACTATGATTTACTACAAAAATCTGATCCAGCCACAATGCACTGAAGAACAATGAGCTATATGGTGGCAAGATATCATCTAATTTTCTCTATTACAGTCTACAGGCTTTTTTGAAGATGTTTTTCTAACATTATGAAGCATGCAGGAGTTTTTCTGAGAAAAATGAACTGTACTAGCAGCTACAGAAAATGCAAAAGTAAAAGCAAAACCCCTCTTGTGACTGTTTTGAGAAATTGCAATTTTGTAGTCACGAGAGCAGCACTTTTATTTCTACAAAATAAAATGAAGAAAGTTTGACACCTACTGCTATAATGGCAAGTAGTGCAGCTTGTGTCATACTTGCGTGCATTCTTTCTGCCTTCACAGAAGATATTTTCCTCTTCACAAAGATTTTACCAAATTTCCCCTCTTCTGAATGACATTACAGTCTCTGGTGTCTGTCATGGTTAAGACACATGAGTAAGTCCTTTGCAGACAGACCTGTGATCCCTTTCCCTGTAGCCTGAGAAGGATGAATATGACTGGACTGCAGTTAGGAAATTCCTAAATCTCTCGGTTTGAAGACTGGCAGGTCAACAATGGGGAGCAAAAAAGATAAAGGATTTGAAGCCAAGCTTGTCAAAATCAACTGTTCAGAAAATCATTCCAACTCATTTGTTGAAAGTTTTCTTTTTTTTTTTCTTTCATTGCTTTGAAATTGATAGAATAAGGGGACACATAATGTGACTGTGGGGCAGGTTCTCCCTGTAGTAAAAGTGTGTTTTATCCTGGAAGTCCCAGGTGTTATGACTATCGGTGGAGAGTATGCCCCACCATTTTTTCTTTCTCAGGCAGTAAAGTTTGGAATCCTCTGCTGAGAAGACTGTTAGGATGATAATTTAAGACTTACTAAACTTTACTTCTGCTTAGATAACAATCTCCTGAGTGCGTCTCTCCTTTTCATAACAGTCGTCGCTCCACCTTTCGGTAACAAGGCAGATCAATCTGCAAATAGAACAAAAAGTTACTAACCCCTGCTCCCCTCACTGGCAAAGCCGTGGCCACAGTGGGAGGCCAGCAGAATGAGCCCATTACAATGCACGAGCCCAAGCCAATCTATAGTGCATGGGAGAGGCGTAATCAGTTTTACCTTCTCATTGTAATGCTTAATAAAAATAGATAATAAAGCATTTGGAGTACTGTTGAAGCAAAATGCTGGTTAAAATGAAACTGATAATAAAAGGCTCAGTGGGCTTTCTTGAATCAAGTGGCAGCCTCAAGCAATCAAAAAGAATTTCCCAAGAGCTTGCTTAATAAAGGAATAAAAGAAAACATTTACTTCACATGGCTCATTCTCCTCATCTTCTGTGGTTTAACTGTTTGTGCTTGGGACCCATAGTGATGTCTTCCAGCCTTTATGGAGTAATAATGTCCAAAACCTGTTTGCCAGGGCAAACTGTTCAGGTTGCAAGCACAGAAACTACCTCTGTTTCTCAAATGTCCGGGAGAATCTTGAGAAACCTTCTAGTTAAGCATGAAGGGAGAGGTAAGGAGTGAGCCTTGTTTCTCTCAGTTCTAAGTGTTAGGAATGTCACCTATGGATGGTGATGGCCAATAACTGAAAATGCAGGGCAATGTGCAGTTGGACATACAATGTGAGTGATGTGCATTTGAAGGACATATGTCTAGAAGAAACCTAGGGTATAAAGAAAGTATTAAAAAGGCATAATAAGCACTGCCATTATTTTCCAGACCCTTTAGCTGTTTTTCAGGTCACAGAATCTGGGGGGCTATTCCACAAGGTAAACAAGACCTTTTTCTTGTTATTTTACCATTCTGTTTGCCTGCTCCCCTTTTCCCAGTGCCACCTGACCAGGATTGGGTAGTGGGTCCTGCCTGTAAATGGGAGGTAGATTAGATCATCAACCCAGGCCCACTAATGAAGGTCTACCTTCAATCAAATACTATGCTTTGTCGGACGTTGAATGCCTTCCAGCAGACACAGACTTTGGCATTAAACACACTACCTTTGGTAAATTTTGCCTTTCAATGAGGAAAAAGGTTTTTTAGTTTAAAAGAAAAAGCCTGACCTATATTCTATTGAAATAAACGAAAATGCTTCCCTTAACTTTAAAATGGAAGAAGGATTGGGCTTTTAATTCATTATTTCATTTCATATGTGGAATAAGTCTGGTAAATCTTCTGTTTACCTGCAGTAGTGAAAATTATCAGGACATGTAACGCATTGCAAGGAAAAGTGGTACAGGGTGGGAAGAGGGACCTTCTGCATGATGCTTCAGAGAAACACTTGTAGACCTTCCAGCACTACTATAGCCGTGGTGAGCTGCCACTGTGGTTTGCTTTTTTTCTCCCTCGATGCAACATTTATACCCACAAAAACTCTTCCTTTAAAAAAATTCCTTTTCTCTTTTTGTTACTCTGTATCTTACATCTCTGCCAATTTTCAGTAGTAAATTGATGAAACCCATCTAGGTTTTCTTTGAGAATTATTGGAACGTGTTTTGAAGAGACAGGAAGAAAGGAAGATGCATCTGTTTATACATTCTAGTCTTGTGGCAAAGTAAAATATTTAGCAGTTTGCTAATGAAGGTGGAAAATGTAATGTGTTCTGCTAAACAATGCAATCCTTTGAGAACTTGCTTAATGAGATGAAGGTTGGTTGATGACACAGTTTGTGGTTTAAAGTCCCAAACTACCTGCATGGAGGAAAAGATACAAAGAAGAAGAAAGAAGTTAAACATTTTCTTTTTTCCTCTAGTGCTCCCCCTTTTTCTCCCCCTTTTTTTATTTTTTTTTTTAAAGAACAGAGGAGATAAGCACTAGGCTCAAAAATAGCAGTAAAATAAGATTCATATTTACATAAGGAAAGGACCTGCTCTCATTTAATACGTTGTGGAAAAAAACCGTATACAATTTGTAATGGTAATCTTCAAATCAGTTTGCTGTAGTTGTTTAGTAATCTAATACATTATATTTAATAGCTTTACAGTATGAACCCATATAACCCCATAATATCGAGTATTATTCAGATTGATTGAATTTAAATAGAAGGGCTAAATACAGTCAACATTTTCTTCAGTGAAATTAGCTAAATAAATGTAAATATGACAAATATGAATACAACTCACTGCCCTGAACTGCCTTCTGGATTGAATCAAGGGCAGAAACAGCCTAAGCATATGCACTGCTGACTTGAATACTTATAATCAGAGCAAAATTTAGAAGCATTACATTTACTTAGGCTAAAAGGCTACAGGAGCTTAGGCAATAATGGCTTCACAGGCATACTTTCTTTTCCTTAGTGAGTGAAAGAATTATGAAGCCAAGAAGTATCTATGATTGAAAAAGTCAGTAAATCCACTATCTCTATAAAGTTCATAAAAGACAATTTTACAGATATTGCTCTTAAATTGCACTTTTAGTTGAACAAACCCCTTTCAGAGAAAATTTACCACCCAGCTCTGGAGTTCACAGATGCTATAGACAAAGAAGGACTCTTTTCCACCATCTCATAATGTCTGTCTTTTGAGGTTCATAAAAAACACCAATATTTACCTCATATTGAAGGATCATTAAGTGTCCCTTGAAAGCTGTGTGAAATTATTGTTATACAATTCATGTAGATGGTATTTTATACTTTTAAACCTTAATGACGGGGACATGGCAACTGTCCAGTTCTGGACTTACCGGTTATTTATTGTATCGTGTCCTTGGAAACTGAATGGAACTAATGGTTCCCTGTGCATCTGACATTGAATGATCCTACTATCATTTGCAGTAAATACTTTAATCACAACGTGAATGCTGACGTTCAGTGTATGATGCAGTTCCTGATAAAATGAATACTTCATAAATACTGCTAGTGTATGACCCTGACATATTTGTGTTTCCCACTGCCCTAGTTATCTTCATTCCATGTGTTCCTAGAGCATGTAATTTCTTCATTAAAAAAAAAAGCAGGCATCGTAGCTTAATATGTTTAAGACTCCCTAACAAAGCTCACAGAACAGGAAAGCTGAAATGTGGAAATACTTCCTCTGCTTTTTGTCTCTATAGGGAGTATCAGAGTGGATGCAGCACTCAGAGCAAGAGATTATGTTTTACGGATGATTTTTAATGCATTCTATGTTGTTTGTTTATTAGAAATAATTCCTATGAATTATCCACATTCAGAGCCAGTAACTGTTACTTAATTATGATGCTATCAGAGCTGAATGAAGAATGACTAGATGGAAAACAAAATCCTTCATACAATTTATCAGCCTGAATAACAATCCCAAATAATTAGAATCATAGACTGCCACAGCATGCAGATGGTGCTGCAAAGCCAGCTATCTAGAATCAGTCCAATCAATATGGTTTTATCTTGGCAAGGGTGTTATTCAAAGCCATACAGAAAGGCCACCCTGCTTCCATTTTTTATAAGTTTCTCTTTCCTTAAATGACTGTTGAGAGGCCATTTTACTTTAACCTTATTATTTTCTCTGTAAGTGGCATAACTGTTGTTCGGAAAGGTATGCGCATATTCTATTATATCATATGACAAATGAACAGAGACAAAGAAGAAAGAAGACAAAACCCACAGACTAATTGATAGGACTCAAAATTCCCATTGATTTTGACACAATGAGGAGGCTAAGTTCATTATTTAAAAAAAAAAAAAAAAAAAAAAAAAGCCGGCATAGGAAAAGCAAGGTTAAGGTTTCCTTGGCAACCTTACTTTGACTCTTTCCATAGCTTAAGAGGTGGTCTTATATTCTTTTCTCAGGCAATTCTTATCTGACATTTGATTTTTCTTTCCACTTGAGTGTACAGTTACTGTCCTCTACTTTTGTTTAGTCACTTTATTGAGTCAAATAAAGCTGCCTTTTACAATATCAGACTGAAGGAAAGGTCAACATTTTAATTTTCACAGAGCTATAAAAGGCAAACTTTTAAATATTTTGACTATATAATTATTATTTATAAACAATAATAATCATCATCTATACTTTTTCCTCTATTCTGTGAAGAGTCATGAATGTCTGCAAGACTGCTTCATAGCCCCCAGAAACCTAAAATGAGACTAAAACTACTGCTTCATCCAGTTTTGCACAAAAGCCCTTCTCACAACTGGTCCTGCAAAGAGTTTCATGGTGATACTATGAATGATAGGGAACATCTATCAGTCTTGATATTTACAGTGAAGAATTGTGGACAACTCTGGGGACAGAAGAAGCTACTTGGTGGTGGTGGGGAGGGAGTCATGAACAAAATGGTGAAAGGGGACTCCTCCTCGTCTCCTTGTGACAACCCCTCAATCTCTGCACAGCCATAAATGCTGAGTTCAGACCTTTTCCTTCTGTATCTCCTCCTGACCAAGGGCACTGCAGCAATGGCACTTGGTCAAGTCTAGCTGCAAGAGACAAGCTTGGCAAATTTGATTGTTCACTGGAAAGGAAAAGAGACATTCCCAATGAGTGAAATCCAGACCTGTTGTAATACAGTTGGCTTCAGCCAAGGTCCCTTCTGGGACTGTAGCTCAAGAAAGACAGAATGAAAAAGAAATAAAATACTGTGTGTTTTATTGCAACTCTAGGGAAAAATGCTCTAAGGTTTGTACAAATGTCCTGTTGTGTGTATGACACAGGCAGTGCTCTCTAGTCCCGCTCTTGATTCAGTTTTTCTTTTTATTCTTTAATAAAGAATTAGCTCAAACATGCATATATATTGACATAATTTCAGGTTGTCATGGCAATGCTGCTATATCAGAAATAAATGCAGTGTGAAAGTATAGTGTAATTATAATCAGAACTGAGATTCAAAATGAAGTATTTCTCAGATGGCTTTAAGTCAATACAATGCAAGTACCTTATTTTTATGCATTTGTGGTGATCTTATTTTTCTATCAGATCCTTAAGCAGAAGGGGCATTACTGAGGGCTCACTGAAGTCAATCAGATTCTCATTGTTGATTTTAGTGATTGTTCTTTCAGAAGTGTACATTTTGCCTTGAACCTATGCCTGGCAAAACACAAAAAGCAAATTTATTCCTTTCAACATTTGCACTTCCAAAGTTTTCTTAGTTTCAGCTTTGGCAATGAATATCAGGGTGGATGCAGGTGAAGGGGGACTTCTCTACAGTCAGCTTCTAAGTTCCCATTTTGCAAACAATGGCTGTACCTTCATCTACACACCAGTGTATATAAAGGAAGATGTATGGGGAGGAGGAGAGGGATGAAGATTAAATGATTTACAGTCTC
Source organism: Dendrocincla tyrannina (assembly GCA_035047865.1). Taxonomy (NCBI): domain Eukaryota; kingdom Metazoa; phylum Chordata; class Aves; order Passeriformes; family Dendrocolaptidae; genus Dendrocincla; species Dendrocincla tyrannina. The sequence continues at coordinate 42,149,858 of JAWWMP010000001.1, read as the reverse complement.
CTCCGTGCTGTCTTTGAAAGAACAATAAGAAACATAGATGAGGGGATGTGGGCGAATTGTGGTAGATCATGCACAAAACATCACGGGAGGAGGACATATAGCTAAAATGCCCTAAGGCAGCAGGTCTTGTCATAGAATTTCTTTTGAACAGTGTCATGGTTTGGAAGGTAGGAGAGACTTCCTCCGGGTGCTTGAATTCTTGAGCATTAAAAAAGGCTCACCTTCATAAATCAGCTTCAGAATAGAGGGTTGTCTTTCTCATTACAGTAAGTCAGTTTCTATAAACTCACTCTGCTGATATGTCTGTCTGATATGTCATGGCTTCTGCCATGAGAGCCTTAAGACCCTTCAACGCTTTTAAAAAGGATATTTTTTCTCCTGGAAAAAGCCTACAATTTAATACCTTTACCAAATCTAAGAAACAGCTCTTTGTCCTTGCCTTTAATTTCAACTACTTTTTAGAAAAATGGGTTATATTTCTTTTTCTGTTTTGTCAATAAAAGAAAATTCAGGGTATTTGCATACAGATTTGCATGCAGATACATCTGGGAATAAGTGTGAATTTCACTTAAATATTACAACTGCATTCAGAATGTCAGTTTCTAGTATTGGTATGATATTTATATGGCAGTTTTTGGTCTTAGGTTATGTTACATCATAAAATAAGACTCAATGCTCTTGGATTTCATTATAAACTTTAATTTGCTTATACTGCACATGGTACTTGAGGCGAATCCACACCAGTGTTGAATACAGTGGGACAATCCCCTCCTTTGCCTGGCTGGTGTTGTGCTTGATGCACCCCAGGATGGGGTTGCTCTCCTGGCTTCCAGGGCTCACTGCTGACTCACACGGAGCTGCTGCTCACCAGCATCCCCAGATCTCTCTCTGTAGGGCTGCTCTCCAGCCACTCCTCTCCCAGTCTGTACTTGTACCCAGTGTTACCTGTCCTAGGTGCAGAATGGGGCATTTTGGCTGGTTAAATTTCAGTGCTGACATAGGAGGCACTAAACACCAGGGTTTCTCCAAACATCTCCTATTGCACTGAGCACTCAAAGCCCTTAAGCAGTCACAGGAAAGTAGAGCTAGCCTTTTGCTTTTTTAAGTCAGGTCACATTTTTTGCATATGAGGGGGTGTGTGTGTGGTTTTTACTGTCATATATTTATATATACATATATAAAAATACCTATAATATAGGTATTTATAATGAACTATAAATAAAATAATACCAAATACTAGGAGCAGTCTTAAAAGACACAGATGAAACTAAATAAGAAACAGTGTTGTCAACACAATGTTTCTGTGTTGACAGAAAGGAGACAGGAAAATACCATATTCAGTGAGTGCATTATCATTTACAGGTGATTTTGATACATCAAATAGTAGAGTCAGCATAGCAGGTTGGTGTATCCAGAACAATCACTCAAAGGGAAAGGTTTCCTGAGTGCGTTTTTTGATTCAGGAATTGATTATAATAGATATGATGTGGCTAGAAGGCTACACAACATTTTGAAAATTGAGAGCTTTCTGTAAATGTTGTACTTGGCAGGCAGATGATTCTGCTGAAGACAGTATGTCTGGTTTTCAAGGGGCAAAAGAAACCCTGAGTGGCATGAAACTTTAACTTGTAGAATGGACACAGCATATTACAACAGCACACTTTTGTGCAAAAACCAGAAAGGGAGGAAATTAAAAACCTCTCAAACAGCTTGCAATGAAATTTAGGGAACTGAGACACAAAATTGTTTTTTCTCACCCAGTGCATTGCTATTTAGGGGTCACTGACTAGCAAGAAGGACAGGAGACTTCCATACCTTTGACACTAGCTGAGGAGGAAAATGGACTTGTAAAAGAGAAATTACACTTCAGTGGCACTTGGGCAAGCAAACTGACTACTAATAAGTATATCTTTAAAAAGTAGTGTAGTCTAATATGGTATCATAAGCACTAAAGTCAAAACAAGTTTTTGTTATACTGCTATTTTCAACATCACAGATATCTGAATTAAGGATAAACTAAAGAAATCTTAATAGGTCCAAGCACTGCTTCCTCCACACTGCTTGGCAGTCTTTTGGATGTTGCTTCCAGTACCACATCCTTTTCTATGCTCCTGCCATCCTCTTAGAAAAACTGTAAATGGAACGGAATTATTTATTTGTACTTCTCAACTCTGAGACCAGAAGCTGTTGCTCTAAATACCTTATCTCATTTTCTTTATGTGTAATCTATGTACATATATTTTTTCCAGAAGCCAAATGAAAGAATTTTGTGTTCTTTTCAAGACACCTAATCTCATTTTAAAGACTCCAATGCAATGGAAAACATATCTCTTCTCTATGCAATCTCTTCAATTGGAAATTAACTTTATTGCTAGGAAATTACATCTGATTTCAAGGTTGAAAGTGTATGACTTCAGCTTTAAGATGCTAGTGCTGGTTATTTCTTTGCAAAAAGGAAAACAGTTGACACGACTCTCATTTAACTTTCTTCTGAATACTTGCACTACTATACACAATAAAATAATTTCTTACCCTTCTTATAATGTACTGTCATAATATGTGAAAACATAATGCTACAATTTTATCTTTAGAAGCCCAAGTACTTACTCACTTGTAATGGATGCAATCCATCCCATCCTTTTCAGATAGGGGACTCCAGCACCAAGGGCAGCACTGCAGTACTGATCTTCCTGGTGTAATTAATAGATACGTACAGCCATTAGACATTGTGCAATGGACCGGTTACCTTCCTTGGCCTGAGGCAAAAATGACTCCTTGCAACTTAAAGCCGTTTCTGCTGTCTTGACTTTTTGACATTGAACTGCATTAGAGAGCAACTGAAGAATCTTAGTTATCAAACAGGGAAAAGAAACAGTGACTAAACCCTATCTCAAAGTACCTTAATGGCCAAAGGAGACAAAGTGTTGTGAGGGTTTTAGTCTTGTCCATATCAGCATAAGAATATCAAATAGCCTGGTTCTGTAGCTAATGCGCTTAGAGTGAAAATGAGATATACATCCTTAACAATGAGGATTACTAACCACTGGCACCACTACCTAGAGATGTAGTGAATTCTCCAGTGGACATTAATTACCTAAGTAATTTAGAAAAAAGAATGACTGCATCTTTCTCATTAATTACCTAGCCTAATTAATAGGAAAAAACCTCTGGAATGCCTTTATAGAAATCAAACTACTCCTTATGACCTTCAAAACCATAAATGAGGGGAAAAGATGACTGATAAACTCTACCCATAAATTGATACGGCAGGTATCAGTTTACTGAAGAGTTAGCAAGTAATAATATGAAGCTTAACTTGTGGGAAATACTGAAGTAAAAATGAACGAACAGTTTACTTGCAAATATTACTCACAAAGCATCTTTACATGCACAAAACCCCCCTGTAACAGGTACTGAAGCATGAAGGCTTGGAGAACTTTTGGGTGTGAAAAGAAGCTTTGCTGAAGCATCCTGCTTAATGAGACAGAGCAGCTCCTACAAGAGCTGAAGATGCTCCCCAAAGTCTCCTTGGGTATAGCTAGTGAGTTTTAGCTCTGAGTTTCACTACAGCTCAGAGACCACAAAGCTGCATAATATCCTGGCTGTAAACCTGAAAGAATGAGGTAGAGCAAGATGGGTTTTATTCAGGTTCTTTCTGCTTGCTAGTAAGTGTAAACCTGCTTCCTGGAAGTTCCAACTAATCCTGTTAAATAGTAACATTAACAACAGAAAAAAAAAAGCAGGTGTGAATTTACTGAGAAGATGTAATGGGTTAGGATTTCTTGCCTTTAGAGTGAGGGAAAATGTTTGGAATTTGTCTCAAATTTCTTTAGGAGTCTAAAACCAGTATCTAAAAACATCATGGATTTTTGAAACTGTCATAGTTTGAGGCTTTTTTTTTGGTGTTTTGGGGACTGAGATTTTCCACTCTTTAGGGCTGAGATTCTTTTCCCTCAAAATTGATGCAAACACAAGTAGGTTTCATTGTTTTTCTGAAAAATCACCAGGTGCTTGACGAATCCTCTAGACATGAAATATAGCAGCTCAGTAGGTGGCTAGAACCGACGTATTTTTTCCTTTTTAAAAGATACAAACTTGATTCCAGTATGAAAAGAAATCCAGCTAAAGCAGCATTTCAATTTTGCAAAGAGCAAGTTAGAATGAGATGATTCTTATTCTGCTAATGAGGACATTTTGAAGAGGAACCAGAAAGAGAAGTACACTTTGTACACAGAGGTAAAGGAGGAGGAAGCGGCAGAAGTTTGAAAGCTGTGTGTGGAACATGCAGATGGCAAGTACAGCAACTCCCTGGAGAGTTTCCTCTGTGGCTGTGGGATCCTCAAGCACTGAAGGTGAAGGTATTTCTGAATTCCTCTCCCACACATCCTTCAGCTTTCCCAAGTCCAGGAAGGTAAAAGGCATCCCACTTGCCCGTGTACTATGTACACAGCCACTGTCTCCCATGAGACAGTAGGAGTAGTTTTGTCCTGCTCACTTTCTCTGCTAGCCTCCAGCATGGCAGACATTACTGTCAAGAGTGAAAAATAGGGCTTTATTTATTGGTGGTGGGCCACTGCAGCTGCCTAGCCGAGGTTGCTGAGTGAGGGGGTAATCTAATCTCCATATGACACACTGAGGGCTCATTGGAGGGCACATGTAAGTCTCACAAGCCACTCTGGCAAAGAAAGTGGGCAAGGGTGGGAGCAATCCCAAGGAAGGTTTTGCCACCTCAAGTCTTCCTTCTCACCTCCTGTGGTTTTGACTGTTATATCACCTGTCTCCTATTCTGTTGTGTTTGGTTTTTTAGTTTTTAACTCTTTCAAGCAAGTTTTTATAGTGCATTAGGTCACACTTTTTATCAGAGACACAGCTTTGTCCCTGGTTCCCAGGTTGGCAGCTGTCACACCAAGCTATTTTTGAGCCCACATACCACTGAATATGCACCAAAACATGAAAGGCTCTGAAAGGCTCCTCCTTCAGGCCTCCAGATATGCACAGTGGTGAAACAGAGGAAAACACATTTACTTGGAGTTTTTATTATTTTGAGTAACAGAACACTGGAAATGGAAAGTAATGGAAATTTTGGCCAGGAATTTAAAATACGAAGATAAAAAGTGAAATCCTTAACTCCCAATTTAGACCAAATGAGCATTTTCATCTTTCTTCACACCCTGGAGAATGTTTTTGTAAACACCAGTAAGAATGCCTCATTATCCTCCTCCAAGTCTCTTCTTAAAACATTTCTTGCCCTAATGCCAGGAAACAAACCTTAGGATGGTAAAATTGCTGCAGCAATGATCTTAATGACACTCATGTTGACTGATGCTGTGTAACTGATTCCTTTTAGTTTCCATCTGACTCTTTCCATCTGTCCCTTGTCTTAGATGGTAAAATGTTGAAAAAGAGAACCTGATTCTTTGACTAGCACTTTGTGTCTCTATCATGCCCATTCTAGGAAGAAGAAGAAAAAGAAGAAGAAAATGCAAATACATTAGGATGTTTTACTGGCTCAAACCAAAGACACAACTAAGCAAGTCTCCTGCTCCAACAACATCTAGCAGCACAGGAATTGCAAAAGTAGAGCTAGTGTTGGCATCCAGATTTGAGCGATATGAAGCCTTGGGACTTCCTAAACTAGAGGTCTTACATTTGTTTTTAATTTGCCCTGTATCATGACATTTCCCAACTAAATTTGCAATATTCACATTATCCTGTAAAAATGTGTCTAATTAGACCTTCTTTTGTTCATCTTTAGCCCCTATTGAACAATTTAATTCATTGCCTGCTTTGAAAAACTGTGGTAGCAGGAACAAATCAGTGGTAATAGTGCTAAGCAAGGTGCTGAGTCTGCAGTGTATGCTACTGGCCCAGATCACCACACTAACTGGAACCCCATTGATTTTGGTGGAAATCTATTAAAGTACATGGCCCAATGAAGAAAGACGTAGTATGAATTCATCTTCAAGAAATGCTGAGAAAACATTTGTTTGTTTCTTTTAACTAACGTGGTGATAATTTAAAAAACAAATAGAAGTTTTAGCTCTTATCACTAAAAAAGCTCTTTACTAGCAAGAATTTGGGAGCTTTGCAGAGAATGAAACTCAGATTAAGATGAAACTACACAAGACAATAGATTAGATACAGTTCTCAGTTTAGAAGTGAGTTTTTTGCTTGTCTTTCATGGCTTGTGAGGTATTCAGTGTAGTTCATAAGGGTGTTCCTAACTTCTGTTAAAGAAATGGCTATCCATCATTCATTTCTCTGCACAGAAACAGGGGATATGGGATGGTGTTTGAGGAGCCACAGCTCAGTATTTCCAGTGTTGTGCAAATTGTCTCACAGCAGAGAGCATCAAACAGTGTTTGTGCCACTCACCTCAGACCTGTGGTAGGCTCTCTCACATGGGCATATACACCCAGGCTGACATGTCAGGGAGGCAGAGAAAAAAAAAATCTTGGATAATTTCATTATTTGCTCAGCTTTGGAGATCTCAAAGCAGGGATGTAAAGGGAAAGGACATTCAAGGCCAAGATAAAATAAGTCTGGATGTGTCAATGGTGTTTTAATGTTCCATATATGAGTATGTGTTGGAATGACTTTCTCAGGAACACTGGCTAAGTGTTTAAACACGCACTATCTGCCATTGCATGCACTTCTGTTTCTGTTATTGAGATATTGAGATCTGCTATTTCTATTATTATCTGATGCTGAGGGCAATCAGTTTAGTAGGGACACATTACAGTGTCAAATATTGTTCTAAGAAGTATCTGGGGCCTTGTGTTCCATTCCTTCAAGAGTACATTTGAAAGCATTTCTGGTTGTGAGAATACCTAAAGCCTTATTCTCTTTAAAAAATCCCAGATCTCAAGACAATAATCAGCCTGCCTTAGAAATACCAGAACCATTTGGAGGCAGCTTCGTTGTTTAGATCTGGAGAAGCAGAAATGGATAACCAAGTAACATAAGGTTTTATGTGACTCTTCTGCTCAGAAAAGTAGATATTTGAGATGAATCAGTGTTATCATTGAATCATAAAATAGTTTGGGTTGGAGAGGACCTTTAAGATTATCCATTCCAATTTCCTCTGCAGGGAGTGTGGCCAAAATCACAGCAACACAGTCTTTATGAATGTGGGGTCTAATAGTGATTGCTCTGTCAAAAGTTGTGCCATGAGAACTGAGACTATAGCCAGCTTCTAGACCAGTTAAGATTGAATCATTCATGCATTATGAAACCACTCCTGATACAGTGCAAGTGAAAGAGCATAGTTAAGAGAATGTTCATAGTAGACATATGTGAATTAGTTCTGCTAAAGCTCTTAGACAGCAGATTGTCAAAAAACTGACTCAAAAGTCTTCTGCCCATCCTGCACCTTACCTGCTCAAAACCAGTAACAATGTCCAGACAGGAAGAACTGGGTAGGGGCAATTAAAAATAATAAGAATTAAGGGTCAATAGGTTACATCGAGAAAAATAATTTCAATAGGTCTGTGTAGAAGAAACCAAAGACTGCAGAGGAATAAGACAAATTTGCAGAAGGCTGCTGAGAAACCAAAGCCTAAATACATGTATTCAGATTGAAAATTGTCAGAAACACTGTTTGACCAGGTTGCCTAGGACAGTATTGAAATGTACCTAGGTGTGATAGAAAGAATGGTGAAATTAAAGAAACTGGCTTTCAGGAAAATTATACTTGACTGCAGGATGGTTTCAAAAAAGGAAAAAAAATGCCCATTTTGGGACACTCAGTTTTATTTTAATGTTGAACAAACAATAAACATTTTTATTGTTACATGAATCAAAATGTAACAAGTTTAATTTCAAATCTTTTAAGAACAACAAAAATTCTCTTTCCTAATGAAAACTTTTGCATTATTTTCATTAAATGTTTATCTTTTCCCATCAGTTAAGTTCAGGTGAAGTGAAATATATGTTCACATAAAAGTGAAATATATAAGTTCATATGAGTGAAATATAACTTACTTGAAAAATGTAGAAAAAATATATGAAAATAATAAATTTTTCAACAGTTTTTTAAAACTAAGTCTTAAAAAACCACAAGTTCTAGAGAGAAGAAACTGCAAAATATGTGACATTCCTTTTCCTGCACACAAATGAGATTTTGTATTTATACTTTCTGTTTATCCTGTTGCTGAAAACTACTTCAACCCTTAATTTCAGTTAGATCATCTAGATATCTAGGATAAGCCCTAGAATTGCTCCATCAGAGTCAATCTTCAGAGACAGGAAAATCAATAGATGGCTTTTATTTCTCTTCTTCACCTCACTTTGTGAGGTGAATGTTGAGAGAGAATAGTGATTTTTACAGGTCACAAGCACAATATTCCAGCACTGGCTCTGGCAGAACACACCTGACCTGTTCCTTACCCCGTGTTGCACCCCTTCACCAGAGTCTGTACCACAGTCCTGTCCTGGAGTCCTCTTACCATTTTGCCCTGGCCTCTGCCCAGAGGTGCTGTGTGGTGATTTCTGTCCTCAGAACAGGCACAGCTACCCCAGCCAGAAGCTCTCATTTGTTTCCTCTTTCCTCTACTTTCCTAAAATGTTTCAGGGTGCATTCACTTAAATTAACCATTTCTATGACCAAAATGTCATATACCTGAGTCCATGCTGCGGAGATGTGATCTTTATTTACTGGCATGTCTTTCTGAGCTGATTGCCCAGTACCAAGGGTGGTTTTGCTGCTCACTCTGACTGGGTCTCAGTGCTGCTCACAGTCTCCTAGTAGCATGTCCTGCTGGAGATCATACTGCTCATTTAATCTTTTGGACTAAACCACATTTGGTACCATTGCTTCTTTCAGATGTCTTTGTTGTAACTGTGACATGAAGTTACTTTGCTGGAATTATTAGTAATGGTCACATAGGATCTCTGGGTGCTGACTAGTCTGCTTGACTAGCCATTATGCCAGTTTTATGGAGGTGTGAGCCAATTTTGTTTGGGCTTTTCTTCAGCAAGGAGGGAACAATGGAAACGTGTGCTAATCTGTGATGATAGGGAAGTCACTTGGCACAGCAGAAGATGCAGAGCACACAGGAGCCCAGGACAGCCAGACCTGCCGGTCAGACTTCAATACAACTTTCTTGAAGAACTGAGGGCAGAGACACATCTTGGTGGCTAATTAGCCCTTCTTACCAGGAGGAAGGAGGTGGAGACGAGAAAAAGGTCATATGATACGATCATATGATCGTACTGCTGTACAGAGAGGCTTTATTGTCTTCGGTGAACACTAGGCTGTTGTGTTGGGGAAAACACATTTCTTTTTACTGGATATAGAAGAACTATCTTTTCTGAAATGGCTTGACAAAGCTCAGAATCATGCAGGCAAGTAAGCAGCCCCAAACACCCTTTATCCTCATGTAAAAGAAGTCGAAGAGTTGTCTCAAACATGCAGAGGAAGACTGGCTGTAATTCTGGATTTCAAACAATCTAGCCAAAATATGACAGATACAGAAATCCAATATGCCAGTCAAAAAATATCTCAATATATTTATGATTAAATATAGCACTTAGGAATGAAAAGATTCTGTTGTTCTTCTTACTGGGTTTGTGTAGGTTTGCCTTTGAACTAACAGCTATTTATATTAAAAACAAAATAGTAATCTAGCTAGTAATATAAACTCTGATGGTTAATTTTAGGATGCCCCTTGGTATGAGGGTCCTCTTATGTCCCAGGACAGATACAGGAATACCACTGGTCAGGGACTGTTGCTTAATGACTGTGGGATGGAGTGTAAATCACTACCAGGTGTAAAATTTAGACATAAAGATTATTTGTGAATTTTGGTGGGGCTGTGAAGTCAAGTGAAAAGATACAATTTTTTAGTGCCAAAGAAATAAGAAGACTATTTCTCTGCTTGAAGGTCCATGGTGAAAATGTATAAATACCTACTTTCCAAGAAAAATCTATGGGCAAAATTACAGATTCTTAACACAAGCTCCATTTATTTGTTCATGGACTTGAAGTTTTATAGACAGAGTTATAAATTCATAATAGTTTTCCTGAGTTTTCCATTTGGGAACATGAGTGAAATGCAAGATGTTCACAGTCACAATTACCATTGTTTATTTATAAGAAGGGCTCAGAGTTGTGACAGCATTTGAATATAAAAATTCAAGATATAAGCATATTCCTTAAGTACATAATTGATTTGGTGTCTCTATTTTGCATTCAAATGTATTTTAATCTTGGTTGACAATTTCTACCACCAATTATATCCTATGAAATGTGCTATTTCTGATCAAATCTTGAAAACAAAATTACTGAGTGTGTGCTGTGTATTAATAATAGATACAATGCAGTTTAGATGCAATCAAACATTTAAGCTAATATTAAAAGGAAAACAAGCAAAAACCTGACAGAAAATATAAACAGTATGTCACAAAAGTGCAATGCATTTAAAACCGTGGGGATTGTAGAGGGCTAAGAGAATAGTGGCTTAAAAATATTTAGCTTTTCAGGTAAAGAATTGTTCTTTTTAGCTGGTATTCCATGGTCTCTTACAACAGCCTCTGTTCTTTTCTTTCCAGTCAATCAGGGATGGGACAGGCAATAAGATAATAGATAAGATTTCTCAGTGATAACTGCTTTATGCTCTGAAGCCAGAGGACCACAGCCATTGGGAGAGGTCATGTAACACTGAAAGAGAAAGAATGGCGCAGGCAGTTTCCTGTCAGCGAGTCAGTTTGAGTCCTACAACCTGATACTTGACCCTTAACCCTTACCCAGAATGATTAAGTTCCTAATATGAGTACTGCAGCACTGTAAAAGACCATGGAGTGCCATGTAAATGCTCTTACCAATCCCTTCTTGTCTCTAAAAGTTATTTAACACCCTTAGTCCTCTAGCTTCCTGTAGCATGAGACTACTCAGACATAACCACAGTGCTCATTGTAATAAAATATAGAGAGGACAAGAAACTGGATTTATTTCTTTGCTAGGTTTTCCAGGGCCTTGTATGCCAGGGCAACATTCACTTGATTCTGGAAATTCTGAGTGAGGTTAAGGTTAGCAATCCAGGTGGCTAATGATTTCTGGGATATTTGATATTGTACATAATGTTTAACATTATTTTTGAAGTTTTTTCTTTATTATTTTGCAAGCTATGTGATATTTGTCAGAGACTAAGAAGAGTTTAAAGCCAAAGAAATAGAAAACTAATGTAACTGAAAATCCAGCAATTGTCCAGATAAGACTGTTGGAAGATAAAGCAACAATATTATTGAAATTACTTTATTATTAGTTCGCTTGGTTTATTCATATCAAAGAATTAATGCAGTTAAAAATAGTTTTTATGAACTAAGCCACGCTTCCTGTCAATAAATAATACACATACTTCGCATTTCATGTCTCAGAGCAGCAAAGGTAATTTAAACACTTCAGGCTGCAGATCAATGCTTTGTTATATTTGGAAACATTTTGCTTATTTTCAGTAATATGCAGTACTTTCTAAATCTGCAAATTTATCAAGTATGAGAGCCACCAAACAGTATCTAATGCATATACACCCTACTGGTATATCTCCTTTATACTTGGCATCTTCTTGTTAAAAAAATAATAAAGTAATTTATCACACAGATCCATTTGTTTGGTTGAACAGAAATACTCCTTTGTAAGTTTGTCATTGAAAATGATGAAATAGTCTACTGGAATGAATCCAATTTTGAAAACATAGATGAAACTCAATTAGAAACATTTACAATCCAGCTAATATGAATAGACAGCACATCTACACAGCAAATTCAGAGTAAATTGCTTCTGTTCATCTTGTCACTAGTGATTCCTTTTTTCATTGTCAATCTAGCATGCTAAAGTAAACTTTTGATAAATTAGTATTAGAACAGATTGTTTGAATTTATCCTGCAGAAAAAGAAACCAAAAAACAAACAAACCCAAAAAACCCAAACCAAAACCAAACTGAAGTCAGGTCAAAAAAGGAAGAGTAATCATGGCCTGGGATGATATTAAGGCTATGTTTATGCATGGCCCGACCCACACTGTCTCGTAGACATAGATATTTGGGGGTATCAAGGGCAGATACCCACGTATCAGATGTGAGTCAGCTCGGAGCAAGACACACATTTACTTGGTTTGCCCATGGGCAGGACCACACTGAGCATTAACTCAAGTTTGAATGCAAGTTAGTTGCAAGACTGCACTTTCCCATGTGAACTGAGAAACACAGAGCTGTTAATTTATTGCTCTCCAAACAACAGTCTGTTTCACACCTGGTGGCATATCCAAAAGTAAAATTGCACAATTTCCTAGGAAATAGCCCTATTCTTTTATACCCATCTCCAAAAGGAAAATTGCCAAGGTATGTATCTGTTTCTATTTATAAGCTTGTTGCTTACAAACAGCTATTTTTAACAGAAAAAAAAAAAAGCCCTCCTTTCACACTAACTTCCAGCTGTAGGAACTCACTGTGCTGCAGCTATACAGGAATTACAGGAACTTGTTCTGTCTTCTACAAACCTGGTCCGTTACTAAGGAAAGACATTTTACCTGCATATGCCTCATTTTATTCCTCCACAAACGGAAATGAAGACATTATTCCTTACAGAATCTGTTAAAATTTTGTAATAAAGTGTTCTCAAAAGGAGCCTGTTATTTCTAAACTGGTTGTTCTACACTATTTTCTGTGAGTAGTGCAGGTATTTGCAACAGACAACTGGAAGAAATCTCTTAAATCAGTGAGTCCAGCCTTCTGCTTGGATTGTATTTTCATTGTATGACCTTTTCCAGAAAACAACTGAGCTCTATATTGAAACTAGTTAGATGCTTTTTGCTAAAAGTCTCATTAATTGCATGTAATAATGATAAGGATTTTTTAAATTTTCATTATTTTGAGCCTAAATGCATTCCTCCTCAGTATATATCCATGTGGGGATTTACTGAGCATTGATTTCTTTGGATTTTTTTCCCCTCCCAGTAATACTGTGCTTTGGCTTAAATACGTGTATCCCTTAGCATGTGCCATATCTTTCTTCAGCAGTGCCAAGGGGTGAACGAACACAGGGGTTTTCAGAACACCAGAGGAAGTCTCACAAAAGACACAAAAAGCATTAATGTTTATTAGAAAGGCTATTAATATTTTTTTACATGCACTGAACTTCACTCTGCCATGCAGGTAAAACAAGCTAGTAGCTTCTGCTGGAAATACCTCTCCCAACATGGGAAATCCGTTACTCTTTTCATGCCCACTTCTCTGTGGTACCTCAAAAGATACCTGTTCTCACATACACCATTTCCCTTCATCATTCAGCTTCAGCTGACAAATTCCTTATTACTGCAGAAATCTTCTTATGAGTCCTTAAGCACATGGTCTTTCATTTTACACACCATTAAATTTAATCCTGTTTCCATCACTGCAGTCCTCAGCATCATGCTGATCTTCCTGACCTACCCATTTATTGACAAAGTCATGCTAGCAGAAAATTTTATCATCACATACTTTTTGTTGAGCTAAGATGATTAATGAAAATATTAATAAATTAGTCTTATGAGCAATTTTTGAGGATCCTCACTGTCGCCTTTCACTGGTGACTTACCCTCTGGAGAACACTAATTTCACTTTGTCTTCGAGCAGTTCTCTACCTACCTTACGTTAATACACTAATACGTTACCCACATTACAATTAGCAATCTTGTTCTTCAGTCTCACTATGATTTTCTTAATGTAAAATACCTACTACATTTAATTTAAGAAATAATTTTATTTTTTAAAGAAAATTCAGAATTGTCTGATAGAATTTTACTTTGACAAAAACATATTGCATTTGTCTATTTATCATCATGTCTTTTGCCATTTTTTCTTTCAAAATTTGTTTCAAAGTTGTGCAATTGAATTCTTCCTTCAGATTTAAACACCTGACTTTGACTTACAAATTTTAATGAATCAGTTCTCCTAAAAATGTCTAAATTCCACACATTCAAGAGAGCAAAGTTAAAATTGTAGAAATTCTTCAGAGGAAAAGCCTGTCTACATTACTAGGATGTTAAAACACAGGCTCTTAAAAAGTTTTCAAGTACCATTTAAAAATTGTAAGAAAATATTTTATGTAATTTTGTATCTTTAACTTGTCTTTCTTATTTTCATCATTCTGAAAACTGTATTGGTTTTTTTCGCCCTATAATTTCCCTCCATGTGACAGTGAAATTTATCTCAACTTATCTTAAATGTCCAAAATATGTATGTCTAGTATAAGGGAGTGCTCCCAAATTCCCTTACAGTGAAAAGAGAGACCAGAGCTTCTCAAAGTAGTCACCTGAAAGCATTCTTCAAGATATGTAAGATGAACTAAATTTGGCTTTAACATATTTCTTTCCAGTGTCTAACAGGAAACTAGGAAATAATAATTAAATGAGATGCTTAAAGTTTAAACAGTTGATGTTTTAAATTGTTTAAATTTTGTAGGATGATTATCCCACCATAAAAAATAGATTTTCCTTTTTATATTACCTGATGTGTTTAATCAAATCAACTTATCCCTTTTTTTTTTTTTTTACTAATTGTAGTGTCTGTTAAGTACTTTGTATTAGGTCTGTTTCCTACCTATTGTTATATCATTGCTCTATTTATTGCTATTCAAGTAGATGTTATTCACCCATGGTTATGCACTACTGTTCATAAGAATAAAATAGGAGAATCCCAAATATTAACACAAATGTTAAACTATCTGTGTTCATACTGGTTCTCCTCTTATTCTCTGCTTTGACTACCTTTCATTTTTGTTTGTTAACAAGTCTTAATTGTTTGTGTGCAAACAGATTTGAGTGGTTTAGTACACTTCAGCTATACTCCAGGGCTCCATGTTTTCTGTCAGAATGAAAAAAAAGAAAAACCCAGACCAGATCCATGGAAAAGTATTGTAAGTATTCAAAAATCATGATCCTGGCTCAGAAGATCAGCCAAGTTCTATTTAAATTGAAGAGATTAATAATTTAATGTTTTAAAATCTGTTTACTTTGTGATTTTTAAGTTTTTGAGAATTCTAAGCCAATAATTTTTCTCCACAGCCTTACAGAAAATGTGAAGTGTTCATAAATGTCAAAACAAAAAAGAGAGATAAAGGCGGAGAAAATGCCTCAGAATAGCATGACTACCAAAGCTAAAGCTTTAAATTTCCTGTTTCATGTTAAAACACTGAGTGATGGCAACAGTGGTTGAGAGTATTGTTACTTAGTTTTTCCTAGCTTTTCTGTGGATGTTAATGTTGTCAAATAATCCTCTAAATATTTCTGTGACTTCTTAAAATCTCCACTAATCACATTTTGACTGGTTTAGGGCATATTACATTTCAGAGCACCTTAGTCCAGCTGCTAGATATTTCCCCAAATCTAATCCTGTTTTCAGTTCTATTCTGAAGTAAATCTACTGTGCTGAGCCCCAGGTCTACTTGTCTGTTGGTGAGTTTGACACATTGACACCTCCTCTGAAAATCCCCTTGAAGTTCAGGTCTTCATGCAATTTTCATACATGCCTCAATCTGCTAAACTTTTCCAGAATTCTGGAAGTATGAGTGTACCCAGGCTGGATAATGAAGGAAGCCTTACTATTTTCCCCTTAAGTGTCTGTACTAATCCAGGTGATTGCTAAGAAATAAAAGGGTGAATAATTATTTTAAAAATTACATACAATCATGGGTTCTCTAAGAATGTAAAAAAAAAGATAACGTGACAGGTGGGTTAATAGGCACACATCTGTTCAGAAAGGCACACAGGGATGGATGAGCCTGGCAGGCTCCCTATGCCTTTGAAGCGGTCTCTCATTAGATATGCTACCTATTATTAATATTATTATTATTAGCTGTTTGTGCTACATGGCACTAGGAGTCTCCTGCTGACATGTCAGTGCCATTGTGGTGAACAGGGGCACACAGTAAGAGGATATTGACAGCCTCAACACATTTCCAGACTCTGGGGTCAGAGGGCGGCAAATAATTATATTACCTGTGCATAGGGTATGGAGACACCCAAAGATGAAACAACTTGCTCTGCAATTTGTCAATGATTCTTCAGGCAGGAGTCATGCTAAGGCAGCTGTATGACTTTTGGTAGCCAGGCCAATTTGGGTATTCTTTCATAACATTGTAGTTGTGCTATGTTCTTGTTGTGTTGTTGGATTCTCAAAGACTCTCCAGTAAGAGAAATAATTTCCATGACTTTCCTTTAAATTATGAGCTGAATATCAGATACATGTGGTGTACACGGCAGCTGTGCCTGGAATAGATATCTCAAAGTTTCAGCTCATGGAAAAACCTAATTGTCTTTCTTACTGCATTGTCATTTATATTTGTCTCTCCTTTTAGCCTGCTGTTAGAGACTTATGGAGAAAAGGAATGCTTCCCAAAGAAAGACAAATGAGATAAGTTACCAAATTAGTTCATTTCAGCTGCTTTTGTTCAAGTGACAGCTCAAAAGGACAGCAGGCTAAATGACTCAGAAGCGTGAGAAGAATTTGAGTACGATTTATTATCTTGACATCCATTATATAATCTTTGTTTCGTGCTGTACTTCAGAAACTGTCTCATTAAATAAATTTCCAAACATTTAATTATTTTCTTCACTTAAATCTATTTTTTAGCAATTTCTGTTTCAACGTGTGAAGATTTATTTTTTTGACAGACATCTGAGGACAGTTCACAGGATTTTTATATACCTCTTCATCACATGCTGCATACACAACAGGGGCACCTGTTTTAATGGTTTTTGTCAACTTTCGGCACCTAACTTTTTTCTTTTTAGATTTGAGCTCTGCTGGCAAGTTCATATGCATTCTCTTCTCTCACATCTTTTTCTTTTGATTCAATTTATCCCAGTATTGGTGACTGGCATAATTTTTGGTTTTCCTTTTCTCTCCCTGTCAAGGTCAGATTTTAGGAGCCAGACTGGCAGACCCAAGCAGCAGCATGCTATTTCCCTGTGCCTCTGAAGATTGCAGGGGGTACAGGCAGAAAAAACCACATCAGAGCTGCCTATGAATGACAGACCCACATCTGAGGCACTTAACAGGCACTTTTTTCTATGCTGTTTGAACTGAATCAGATTGGGCATCAGCTTTATCCACAATTAAACAAGAAGCTGAGTTTAATAAGAGCACAGATGGAGACTGCAGTGATGGCCTAGCATAAAAAGGTGTAAAACAAGCCATTTCAAATCTTGACAATAGGGACAGAGATCAAAAATTAATGGTCTACATCTCCTATTCTATGCTTTGCATAAATGTTTCCTTTTTAGTCTAATTTATTCCACCATTGGTAAAAAGCTCATGGGAAAGAAAAGCAGAGTATATGCAGTGATATGATTTGCACTTTGTCATTAATCAGTACACATTTTTTGCTTATCTTACATTAGAATGTCTACAGTGGGTCGAATCCAGTAGCAGTCAAAAAGCTTGGGGCACTGTATGGGATCAGAACAAATACATACCACATTTTTCTGATGATTCTCTCAGCCCATTAGTATCTGCCCTTCAGGCACCTCCTGAGCTGGGAGTTGTTTCTATGAAATTAGAAACTCCTTGTTTATTACTCTTTTGTGAACTTCTCCAGCCTGTCCTTGAAGCCATGTAAGGTTTTAACACCCATGACTTGTGGTGAGGAGTTCTGCCTCTCAACTGCAACACCGCCTGCAAGACGAGTCTCTTTTTTTCTTCCAGACTAATTTCCAGCAGCCTCATTTGATATACCAACTACCATAGTATGGTGTCTTAAGGATCTACAGTGGGAAAAGCTATGGTAATGGAATGCAGCACTTTGTAGGGGGCTCTCAGTGTTGTGTAAAGTCAGGTCCCAGGTGAGAGCAGTGAGAGCTCCACCTCTTCACAAAATGCCTGAAGAGCATGAAAGTGCAACTGATTTAGTGTGGGGAAGAACACTTGCCTCCTGTGTTCAGAGCTGATATGGTTAATTGTAACTCTAACACCTCTTCTGTTCTTTTTGTCAGGTTCAGTATGCTTCTGGTCTCATAGTTTGGGAAATCAGATACTGTAAGGATTGTTACATTCAAGTAAACATTTTAATGCTTGCAATAATACTGCAGCTATGTCATAACTGGAAAAGATGAATTTTAATAATGTAATAGTAAAGTTCACAGAGTTGGCTCTGAGAGGAATGCCACGTTTGGATTTGCCCACGGAAAAGGACAGGGAGAGGGGCTGAGGACAGTGGTTTTGTAGCCATGTCACTGCTGTTGCATGTGTCATAGGTAATCCCTTCTTCTGTAAGCCCCTCTGCAGCCTCCCTCCACCACACGGCTTGGCCAGCTACTGAAATACCTGGTCATCAGTGTTGAGAGTTTTTGGGTCAATGGGAGATGGCAAAGCAGCACCACTGAAGAACAAGCCCAGGAGCTGCAGAGGCCAACCCTTCCCCTCCTGCCCTACCAGCAAAGGCTCTGGGGTGCCTTGTGGAGTGGTATCACCAGGGTCCTTGAATGCCAGCTATCTTTTGTGCTTGTTAGCCAATAAATACTTGTTTCATATTTTTTTTGTGTGAATATTTTTCTTGCAGTCTCCTTATGCAACTCTGAAGAGGACAAACGTGACTCAGAAGAAGAGTAGTGATACCTGTTATGTGTCAGATAGTTTCATTTCAATCTTCTCTTTATGAAAACCTGAGGAGTGCTTGTCCTTGGCAACTTGCAAATGTTATTGGAAGACCATTGCAGTGTGATCCTGTGAGAGCAGACAGGAAGTGAAATGAAAGCATAGGTTGCACAGCTTTACTTCTTGACCAGTAAGTACCTGAATATTTAGTCTGTTCACATTCTGTTTGTCCTTATTTTTCTCACAAGGTACCTTCCACAGGTAAATCTAAGCTGTCTCAGAAGTAAGGATGGGTGTTTCTGTTGTGCTTAGAGCTAAATAAATACAGTATTTTTCCTCCCATGCAGAAGATTTTTCTGCCGAGTTGAGCAGTTGCTTTGACTTTCAAAATCCACAAGGCAACCTCCAAGCCAGCCATTTATCCTCCCATGCAAAAGATTATTCTGCCAAGTTGACTTTCAGAATCTACAAGAAAATCTCCAAGCTGCAGTTTATAGAATCACATTGGAATTGAAAAATAACATATGGACTTACGCTGTATTACATCTTTTTGTTTTGGTCTGACAATCTCAAATATTGTTTATAATGAATTCTTCCCTTTCTATTCTTTTGTATGCAACATTCAAAAATGCAAAAAATAATTAAAAAAAAATGAATACCTAAAATAGGAAAAGCTTTGTTATACTCATGTTTTTCATTAGAATTGTTGTTCTGTTTGTTTGTTTGTTTTTATTTTTGCGGGCTTTTTTGTTTTTGTTGTTTTGTTTTGTTTTAATAGAACTACAGGCAACTCCTTTTGCAAAGGAATTTAGCCCCTGGCAGGCTGGGTACCAGGGCAGTTTCTCCTGTGTAATATCCCATATCTGCACTGCAGAACTGCAAAGGTGAGAAAAAGCCATCATAAGGTTCAGCATGTGCAGTCTACCAAAGGCTCTACTTGTGGCATCTTGCACTGCATATAAGATGCAACTGTTGTTCCAACAAGCAGAATGAAAGATTTAAGGCTTACATTTAAAGCAAAAAAATCAAGAAGCACTAAGTATCAGGCTTTGACAAAATATTTATTCCATCAATGCAAATGCAAAATGTAGCCACAAATTTCAAACTCAGCTCCCCAAATATCTACTTAAAAGAATATCTGCCCAAACTCTTGAGTATCTTCGTTACTAATTTTTATGCAGTGTCTTCTGAAAAACTCAGTTCTTAGTGTAATTTCAATGCATTGCAATGAATGAGGCACTGGTGAAAACTGCAGTAGTCGTGTTTACTTGCTGTGCCTTAGAGGAACTAG
Organism: Dendrocincla tyrannina; assembly: GCA_035047865.1. Classification (NCBI taxonomy): domain Eukaryota; kingdom Metazoa; phylum Chordata; class Aves; order Passeriformes; family Dendrocolaptidae; genus Dendrocincla; species Dendrocincla tyrannina. Next base: position 42,129,998 of record JAWWMP010000001.1, on the reverse strand, counting down.
TTTTCCTTTGTCCCTCTTTTTTTGAACCTTCACATTTTCTATTTCAGGATGATTACCAACATGAATGAAAACCTAATGGTGGGCTGATGGCTGTAAGGAATTCAGTCCTTAATGTACCACATCAGAGACTGAGAGCAAGAATAGAGATCCCTCTGGGGATCCTTGGTAGGCAAGTCATTAGTCTAGTCCTGCAGGCTTACATGACTTGCTTTGCATAACTGCAGATAGATTGATTTTTCTAAAGGTTAAGAACAATGCCAGTGTGATAACAACATATTGAAACAGCTCGTTCCTTATTGGCCACTATTAAGTTGCAGCACTGTTTTACTTCTTTTATTACTGCAGTAAGAAACTTATTTTCTGGAAGAGTTCCTTAAAGGTAGTGATTAAAGAGAAGGAAAACAAAATCAAAGGTAAACTGAAAATTTCTCTAGTAGTTCAGTTTCGTCACCAGATATTGTAGGATGAAATGCTTTCCACCGAACACTTATGAACTACAGGGCACTTGAAAGTAAATGCTGAGAAAATTCAAAGGAAACTAAGTATCTGGGACAGTCGTTTTATAAAAATAAAATGTCTGAGATTTATATTGAGGAAGATTCAAAAACCTATGAGCAAATTTTCAAAAACCTCCACCACAAAGTTTATTGTCCAGGTGACTCTTCAGATGGTTCGTGATCAGCAATGGAAGGAAATTGCAAAGAGAAGACCTGAGCAAGGCATTATTAATAATCTCTTGTTGAGATGTTGGAAAATGGAAATTGCCATGCTTCATTCACTGGATTCAAGAGCTCTTATCACAAGTCAAGTTAAAATGGAAACAGTGATATCTTCCTTCTAAAGCTTTCTGAAGCTACTCAGTACAAGTGTTGTTTTTCCAGCTCTGACCTCTTTGAGGTGAATCCTGTGCCCCTCTCCTCATACCAGGTACTTATGGTTCCTCCTGTCCATTAGTGTGATCCCCCAGTAGATACGGTGTAGGTGCTGGTCTTCGGCTCTCACGGAGCTAACGGATGAGACACCTAAGGCAAAGGACAGCTATTTAGGACAAAAGCTTTAAATATAAAGAGTATCCATTTCTGTTCTGTTAATCCTTTGTTTCAGGGATATTTCCCCTCCCATAATGCAGGCTGGTCCCTCACTGCCTTCATCAGGGCTTAGACACAAAACTTTCATCAGCCCATCCAGACCAGTCAAGGCAAACGTGGGACAGTGGTTCCTTCCAGGTTATTTTTTTTTCTGACTAGCTCCATTGTGAGGTCCCACCAGTGAGACTGTGCTGCTGCCTGACGAATTCAATGTGGTTTGGCCTGTCCTGTCCTGGAAAACTGCGAAAAGAGCCTCAGAGATGACTTGGTTTCATTCTGCAATCATTAGCAGGGTACTAAGGGACAAGACAATGCATTTATGAAAGTTTCATAATGAAAGTTCAGTATCTCTTGTTCTGTTACCATTGGTCCAGGAGGAGAATTTCTGCATGCTGTTCTCTTTGTCTAGCATAGTCCTAATTCAGGACAGCTATCTATCTGTGTTTGAGCACTCTACTGAACAAGTTTGAATGCAAAAGCATGACCAAACTCAGTTCTGTATTGGGACCTTTTTGGCATTAAGTTAAATTGAAAATCTGCACAATGGAAATTTAATTTTCTTCAGAAATAGTAAAGCATATTTTCCTTTAGCACTTTTCTTCTACAAAGTGCTTTCAAAAATATTAATTAATTAATCCCACAGTGATTCTGGCATTCAAACTTTGATTAAAACTTTCTGTAAATGTTAATGTGCCACTGAACTTTGAAAATGTAAATTGTACTGGAAAAAGGATGTATTCTGTCAAAAAATGCCCTGTCTGAAGCATAAAGGCTAAAGAATGACAGATTATGCATAATAATATTGTTTGAAGATACTTAAAGGTCAGATGTATATTTTAAAACTTTCCTTTTCTGAAGAGAAAACTCTTCCCCCTTTGAAGTGCTGTTATCAAGCTCTTAGAACTTTCAATGACCCAGTCCTTCCATTTTATGTCATTCATTTCTAAAAAATGAATGTACATTATATTGACTCAGTATTAGTGAAATCCTTCTGCAGGAAAAACACCCAAACCAAACCAAACCAAACCCAAATAACAATTTCTTCATTTGCAGATCAAGTTCTTTGTAATGAAAATGCTAATATGCTCAGAGCAAACTACTAGAAGTTGTCTTAATCCTTTTTCTTCATAGGGCATACAGTCTGACAGAGCAAGTGAAAGGGTGGAAAACCCAACTGAAGACAGCACAGGTACTAAGCAGGATGCTGCTTTGCTCTCACAAAACTGGTCAGTGATTCCAGACAGAGCATGACAACAATGGGCATTTGCCAGTAAGGTCAGAAAGGAATTTAGCACATACCAGTTGGTGATGAACAGATGCCAGCAGCTTTTATTTTCACTTGGAAGTATTGGTGCTGGGCAGAACCTCACTTTGTACCACAGATACTTTCTGATCAGCAGAGGAAACCCAGATATGAAGACTGAAAAAGCCAATTGCTAATATAATAGTATGGATGTTATTAATAATGTTAATATTACTAATAAATTAATACTAAAGAAAATTTGAAATTACCAAAGCAACCAGGCAGAAATAAAAACAATGTAAAAAAAGGACTCTTCTCCAAGCACCCTGGAGAAGCAGCAGAGTTTTCAGAAGTTCATTAAGGACTTCATCTGTGGAAGGTACTTAAGGCCCTGTACTTTGGGCCTTTGTCAGTCCCTGCAGAAAAAGATTTCAGAGCATTAAGTAGCACTGAAAAATTACAATTAAAGTACATTATAATAAGCAGTTAGTGAGCTTGCTCTGACATTCTGTGGTGTAAATCAGGAATAATCCCAGTTAATTCTTGATTTCAGCCTGCAATATTCCCAATGGAATTATAAATAGAATAATACTAAAAATGTTGTAAAACTAGAACAAGATCGTGAAACAAGACCTTGTCCATGTACAAGGGGTGCTGAGGTGGCTCCTTGTTCTTGAGATTTCCTTTCCACTTAAATAGCCAAACTGAACGTAGCCAAAATACAGTCAAAAAAGATCTCTGAGCTTTGTAGCTCTTCACATAGACTTTTTTAATGGGGACACTGTCTGAGGAATACTTCACAGCTGCTGTCTTTCCTCCCTGGCAAGCATGGCCGGCTGGCTGGGTAAAAATTTGCAGTTCTCTGCTGGGCTTTGACCTACCTGAAAGAGTTCCATTTAAATACTTACTTTTTGTTCACCATACTTACTGACTATTGCAATTATTTACAACTTACATACTCAATTTCATATGCCCTTGTGCTATCCTGAGATCCTTAGCTTTAATGAAGGCAGAAACATGCAACAAGGTAAAAGAGTCAGATCTGCAAAGAGATTTAGGGACTAAATTTATGTTTACCATCCATCCAGTACAGGGGTATTTGCTCCCAGGTTCAGGCATATTTTCACAGTCTTCAAAGATGACTTGAGGCTTTTGGAGAAATTCAGTTTTGAGAAGGAGTAGGGGCAGCAATTGCTTAGGATTGTTCTGCCTTAATGGGTCCACACTCCTGCAGAGTCTCAGGAGGAAAGTGAGCTCAATGGAGAGTTGTTAACTCTTACAACTGATGCAAGTTGTTCCAGAAACAAAACTGCCTCCACAGGCCCAGATAAAGGAAGAAGAGCCCATTTGCCCTGAATAACACCAGTCTCAGTCCCACCACCCGGACAAGTGAGATTCTCTGCTGAAAAGTTTGCACTACAGAAGGCTCTGAGTAATTTTCAAGTGACTTCTGAGTGAATGAAGAGCTGGTGAAGGCCTTCATTCCTTCAAGGTGGCTACATTGCTTTCCCAAAAAAGCAGATCGGTAGCTTTCAGCATTAAGGTCATTTAAGAGAAAAATTACCTTCCCTGTCACAAGTTAAAAGCATAACCAGGGTACAGGGTTACATTTCTTACAAAGACAAGAAATAATCTCCTCTTGACCTAACTCAATGAGGAAAATTTGCAGCAGGTGAACAATGGAAGGTATTTTTTCAAAGATAAAAATAGATGTCCTCTTAGTAATCTTACTGAAATGCTGCTGTGGCAAATTCCTGGAGAGATGGTGACAAGGCAGCACAGCTCCATCTAGAAGACAGACTGCAGACGAACATGAGTTAGACCAGAGAGCAGAGCAAATGATGCAGTGCTCTCCCTGGCAGAGGTATATGAACTTTTGTTCTGAACCTTTTGGTTGAATTTAGATGGTTTTTCTATTTGCTGAATGGTTCTGAGAACATTTTTTTTTTCAGGTTTTGTTATTTCTATTTTATTCAATGCATTTACTGGATTCATGGTAGCTGCGAAGTACTGCTACAAGTTGGAAATACGTGCCATGTGATCAGCCATCCAGATCATGTGGACTTGTTATTTCACCTGAAAAGAACAGTAACCCAGGCAATGAAAATTCATGTTACAGAAAAAAAAAAAAAATAGAAGAAACCTACCCCTACTAAAAAACAAACTAAACCAGAACAATAAAAACAAACAGACAAACAAACAAAAACCCCAAAACAAACAAAAACGCACACCTAACCCAACCCAACCCAAACCAAAAAATGAAACTTTTAGTATCTTTGGGGAAGTGGCAGGTAATGCCTATACAAAAAATGGTGCCGACTAGATGTGATTCTAGTCTGCACTAGGTGGAACCATCGTTATACAGATGTCTTTCTGTACAGCAATTTTTCTTGTGGGAAAGAGGCAAGGTCACAACTATGCCAGCCAGAGGTGAGGAAAAGGGCCTAGCTAAGGTGCACAGGGGAAGAGCTGCTGACGCTCATGAAGCCCTTGGACTACAACCCCCACTGTTCCTCCAAATGGGCTACAACAATATGGCCAGGAAGAGCAGGAGTGCGTTTGGCATGACTACATGGCTCTGGGGAAGATGACCAAGATCACGGGGTTGCAGGTGGTTTCTACTTGGTCCTGCCAGCTGGAGGAGAAAGAGACTGCAGAGAAGGTGATAGATTCTGCAGGTTCACAGACAGTTCCATAGCTGTCATTGTCGATAGGGACCATTTTGTTGACAGGACTTTTAAAACCACAGGACCTTTCTTGAGGATATAGGATAAGTGGGGAGAGATGGGACCAACCTGACCTGACAGCCTTCCCTAATAAAATAACTGGGTTTCTGCATGAAAGGAGAGCAGTGTCTCCCACAGTATCCATGTGTGCACTTGGGGACACGATGGTCTGGAAAATGGACAAGCAGGTAGTTTTGATAGTTGGAGAGCAGTGTTTAATGGGTTGTTCTCCATCTGGAGGCCAAAACCAAGGGGAATAACACAGAGATCTGCCCTGTTTCACATGTCTATTCATGATCTGAAGCAGGAGATGCTTCCCTCAGCAAGTTTGCAGATAGCACCAAACCTGGGTTGCAGCTGGAATCCAAGTACCATGCAACAGGGAAGGCTCTCCGTATGCAAACTCTGCAGATGGACTATTCTCTTGCCCATTCTGCTGTGTTGCACGTTTGCCCCTGTATAGTTATAGACAAAGGATATTGCTAGAACACTTCCCTTGCTTCCTTTGTCTATAGTTTTTAGGAACAAAGGGACATCATGATGATTTAAGTTTTAAAACCTTTGTTTGTGTTAGCTAACTTTCCCCCTTCTCCTCCTCCTAATAGCCTTGAGTATTGCTCATGGGGAAGATGAAAATGACAACTCTTTCCACATTTGAGGAGATAAATGATGAACTGTCATTTACCGAAAGCTTTTGCTTCTGTTCTTGATGTCCTGAAGGAAGAAATGACTCCCCTCAAAACCCGCAGAACTGCTTTTGTTTCAAGGTTTCCCATATAGCTCTTCAAATTCCTTGGAGTCACTTGGGCCTCTTTTGCCCTGAGGTATTTTCTGTTCTTTGGAGTTGGGGGTTTGAGAGGAAGAAGTTGGTTTTGAGGTTGGCTCCTTTCCTCTTTTTTGCTTTCTTTCTTTCCTTCTCACTGCATGTTTTGATGATTTATTCATGCCGAGAAGCAAGGTGCTTCTGGGAATGTCTGTTGCTATTCAGATGCCTGGAGGGAAAACCTTTTGTAGGAAGTTGCTGAAATTACTACTAAAATTATTTTAACCTTACGTTCTTCTGCTTTTTAACTTTAATCATCTCTGATCTGCTTGGAGGCATTATCCCTGATCAAGAAGGTTTTTCTATTGCTTGGGCTACATTTCAGCTGAATATGCACTCAATTTTTTTCTTTTTGGAGGATCAGGGACTCAAGAGGTGTTGCCAGTGTAAACTGAGGCCAAAAACTTGTTGGGAACATCAGCTTTCTCCATGCCAATTGTTACAAGATCCCCTTTCTTCTTTCTTTTCTGACTGATATACCTTATGAAACCCTTACTATTCATCACTTTTCTTGCCAAATTTAGAACCAGTTGTGCCTTTGCTTTCCTGATAATTCCTCTTTCATTTTTACCTTTGCAAGGAAGCTGCTATGGAAAGCTTTGCATGTTTCTGAAAGCAAGGATCTTGTTTCCACAAGGACTGTGGGAAGTTCCAGAGAGAGAGGGAGGTGGAAGAAGAAGGAAGCTCCCCTGTGCAAAGATGTCCAGAAAGCTGGGCTATAAATCATCTGCTTTGAAGGGAGCTTACTGCAACTGCAGTCTGTGGGACCCAGCACGGACTCTGTTCACCAAGATATTAAATCCTTGGGTAGTTCAAAGTGAACAGAGTCATGTAAAAACCCTTGGAGGTCTGCCACATGATGCTACCAGAAGATAGAGCACAGAGGAGTCTCATTTTCTGGCACACACTGATGCAGAGAGGAATGCAAAGCAGAGTTGGAGGTAGTGCCATGTTTGCTTTAAAAATGTGGTTCTGTGGGAAGTTATTTTCAATTTTCCCTCAGTCATCACCAAAATGCTTACATTGTTCAATACATGGAGGAAGGAGACTTCCTTTTGTTTGGGAAAGATACCTGAAATCTCACTATACTCAGCCTCTGCATTGCAGATTCCTATATTATTATGTGGGTCCTGGAGAGGATGCTCCAGGGAAAATTATAAACATTGAATTATGAGTCCAAATGGCAGCAACTTTGGCCAGTATGGTTGGATCCTCTCAAGTCAGCTCTCCTCAGCCTTGCAGGGGCCTGCAAGCCTCTGCAACAAGGTTTTAAGTGGTACACTTGACATCGTGCAGTCAGCAGAATAGCTTGCACCGGGCTGCTCATAGGACTATCGGAGCACAATATAGTGAGCCCCCTACGGCCGTGTTGGACAAGATTATGCATTGCAGCTGGCTCTGGCAGGTCAGAACAGCCTCTGAAGTTGTGCCAGCAGATTAGAACAGACATTATCCAAATTTACCTTAGAAGGCCATGTTGACAACCCACACTCTGTGCCGAGCTCTTTGCTGATGGGGAATCTGGCTTTGACTACTGCTTGAACATACCTGCTTGATAAAACAACAGTTTTAACATTCAGACTTCCAAAACATTAATTCAGGGCTGTGGTTCCTTATGTTCTACATTAATCTTGCAATGCTTGATGTTTTTAAGACTGCACAGATGTAGGACCACGATTATCCCATGTGCCTTAGTCTGGCTTGATTGTTAAGTACACTTGGGTGGGTACAAGTGCCATGGGATTCCCTTTGCCCATCAGTGCACAGAGACTGCGTGTGTGTTTGTACTGCAGCCTCTTACCATCTGGGCTGGAACAGAGCGAGTCGGAGACCTTTGATGTTTTCTGTGATTGTGTCAGCTCTCCTTGGTAGGGTCACCAGAAATTAGGAAAGTATTTATTCTCATGCAATTAAAGACAGTGCACTTTAACACACTCAGGAGGAGGGAATTGGGCACAAATAATTCATCCAACTACCTAACCAAACTTCTGAAACTACCCAGAGACTGACTTGATAGTTCTGGATTTTTTCCCCATCACTTGATTTTTGTAAGCATGCATTACCTTGTTGGCATGCTCATCAGAGTCGAAAGACAACAGTCCCAGTCATGAGCTCTGACAATTTTATTTGACATTCTACTGTTAAACTATTGCAGGACTGAGAAGTGACTTTTCAGTATAAAGTCCTTGGTGCGACAAGTCTTCACAAGCTCCATGAAGCAACTATCTTCTGCGTAAGAAAAATTCCTTCAGCCTAGAAGTTGTTTTGTTCTCTGCAAGTTAACATACTGATGCTTCCTGCAAAATTTATTCATAGCACTTCTGATCTTGAGTTTATTCTAAACAAGAAATAATTTCCTATTATGGAAAATCCTGATCAAGTTTAATTCTAAGAGTGGAAAATCAACAGTGATTAAAACTTCAGTATCTAGACCAAAGCATTATATGTTTTAATGACAAACAAACTAAAATTGTTGAATTAAGCAGCTGTATCTGTCTAATCCTTTTTGATCTTCAAATTGGTTCTCTAGCTGCTTTTCTAGTACAGTACACAAATAAATTAGTGGACTCTTTAATCTGGCAGTTAAAAGAATAACAATGTAAATTGACTTGAATTTGAAGTAAATCAAATTCAGACTGGAATACAGTGAACAGTTTTAATAGTGAATGTCGTACCTTTTGATCAGATTATCATTCATAAACTATATAAAATTATTAAATTATGGAGACAAAATGATCCAATTTAACTTTTTAAATGTAAACCCTCTGCCAGCCTTTCCTGCTGAAAGGAATACTGAATATATTACTGAATATCACATATTCCTTAAAAATATTTTAAATGTGTCAAAACAGTGGCCACATTACTCATCTCCTACACAACACATCTGTGCAAACATGTCCCTGCTACTGAATTGCCCCTAAAATGAAGTCGCCATTGCCCAGAAGAGTTTACCATATCTACTCTTTTCCTTTCCCTAGTGTGCCCTGGAGGCAGATATGGAGTCACATGTGCAGTCAGAATGTCTGTCCATGCCATGCCCCCACCTTAGTGTACAGGAGGCAGGGTTCCTCCATCCAGGTCTACAGCTGCAGTGGCACAAGGCAGAGTAGGAAACACCAAACAACTGAACAGGGTCCAACGAGGAGGGGAGGGGAGGGGAGGGGAAGGGAAGGGAAGGGAGAGGAGGGAAGGGGAGGGGCGGGGAGATTTCAGTTAGAAAGTATGAACAAAACACTGCCTGAACACCTCACTGCCTGAACACTTCACTGCCTGAACTTGCCTGTTAAAGCATTATGGCATTAAGGGTGTTGTGCAAATGCCTCTTACACACTGGCAGGCTTGGGGCATTGACAAACTCTCTAGGAAGTCTATTACAGTGTTTGACCACCCTCTCAGTAAAAAAATGTTTCCCAAAGTCCAGTCTGAACCTCCCCTGCTGCAGCTTTGAACCATTCCCACACATCCTGTCGCGGGATAACAGGGAGAAGAGCTCAGCACCTCTCCACTTCTCCTCGTGAAGCTACGGAGCAAGATGAGGTTGTCCCTCAGTCTTCCTCTCTCCAAACAAGTAAAACCTCAAAGTCAGCTCAAGCGTATTAACTTCAAAAAATGTTTAGACTTCAGAAATTTGGAACCTTTTTCACTGGAAGTGTTTGCCAACAAGAAGCCCTTTGGGATGGACATACAATTAAGTCCTGATCTTATTAGGATCCATCAAAGGCAGAAGGCATATTAGTAACCCATGGGTGATTGTCACACAGGTAATGATGGAGGCAGAATTACCTATCATGGCGGCTTCTTCAGAAGCTTTGCAAGGATGAACAGTTACAGAAAAAGAATTGTAAAAATCTGTCTTCTAGGGAGCCCAGCCATTCAACAAATACATTTCTCTTGTCAAGTCCACCAGCAGCATCCTGTGTGGTAAGTCATGCTGAGGAACTGCCATCACTCCTAACACTTGTCTGCTTTCTTTATTCACAGCTCTTTACCCATTTCTGCAAGACACAGTGGCCACCCCTGTAAAGACTGGTTGCAAGCTGATTGCAGGCTGGCCAGTCTGTAACTTGTTCATCTGGTCCTTAATGGGTGATCATTCTAGATTGTAGGACTGCTAAATCTTTTTGTTGAGGAACATATTTCTCACCAACATGACTCCAGACTGTCTGTTCTCCATCTCTTACACCACAGGGATTATTTCAAAGACTGCAAGAGGCAGACAAACGATAGCCTGGATCTTTCTTGGTAATTAATGAATTGCATCTCTGGGATGAACACATATGCTTAACACCAGCAACTGTTAAGACAGAAATATTTTCATGTGTTAAACAGAATGAAACATAACCATACACCAATCAGCTCACTATGACAAATAGCATGAGATGAATAGAGTTCTGAAGCCGAGTTGCAGATTGAAGAAGTATATGAGCATGTGCAACCCAGGCTGAGACAGCTTGCTAATACAAAAGCACATTACAAAATTTATTTTTGACATATGTTCCTAAAAGTCTGACACTTGCACTAGTTTCACACCAAAGAAGACCAGATGCAACTCACACTTTGCAATGGTATTTAAATGTTTGTACTGACCACAAGCAGAAAGTTATTGACAGTCATTTTGCTGGACTCGTTAGAACAGAATCCATTTTCTGCATTATTCAACCACACTTCTCACGTCAGAATTCAAAATAGACCATACTGGTAGACTAAGACATCTGTTGACTATGTTGGTGATTGATGAATAAAAAGGCTGTGGCTAATCAAGGTGTAGGAGGCTAATGTGAGTGGCAGCACAGAGCCCTAATATGCTGTTGACTTTTCATCTTTTTGCAGCTATTTGCTTTGTATTGCCAAAATAGCTTGTTATGAATAAACAGCTCCACAGCAATGTTTCTGTAAAATCCTTAAACTCAAGAATTACTTGCTCCAATAAAATATTTCAATGTTCAGAACCTACCAACAGAGGGATATCAGAAAATAATTTCACCTATTGCATTTGCTTGATAGTGCAGTGGGCACAGGCTGTCAAAGTTCTTTGAAAGTTTCCAAGTCTCTGAAAGCTTGCAATTGCTGGGCTGTGGCCAGCTCTGATTATGGATACAGCACCTGCTCTCTTCTTATTATTTCAGTGCCATGGGGCACTGCATCTTGGCAGTGAGGTGACTGCCCTGCTAATATAACTGTGACCCTCAGATCCCAAATCACCTTCTTCCATGGTGCAGCCCACTTCTGCTGCTCTCTGACAAGCAGATGGTTCAGACAATTGCTCACAGTTTGCAGAGGATTTTTGATTTTGAGTACATAAAGCATTCAGAAATTAGTATTTCTATTATGCTTGCACTTTCTGTTCTAAAAATGAGAAATAAGAATTAATGCATGTGCTGCGGGTAGCATATTTGACTTCCAAAACTGTTTATGAGTTTGATGCAAAGATTTGCACAGAATCCAGTTTTATCTGATTTAGGTCTAATAGGCAGAGACACATTTTCCCCATGACTGTCCAATATAGCAAAACTGCTCAAGTTTAAAATCAATATTGCATTATTGTGCAGCTGTGACAATATGGCTAGTAGCTTCTTTCCCAGCATTTTTACTTGTTGACTGCACATGAAATCCTTTTCAATCTAACAACTCTCCTGCTGGAATTTATGCTTGTTATTTTGGGATCTGTCAACATATTTAAGACATATGCAAGTCATACCATCCAAAAGTTGGCTGTCACCCAAATGACACTATGACACGTAGGGATGCTAGTGTATGGGAGTATGCTCATCAGAGGAATGGCAAATCTGAGCAGTTTTGACAAACAGGAACCAAGCATTGAAATCCAGCTGTTGAAAAGTACATTCAACATCAGGAGATCAGTTTTCTTTTTAGCATTTTTAAAATATAATGTTAGACATTTCAAGATATTTTTGTGGTACTCTTCTCAATTTGAGCTGGTGTAAATGTCTACTGACACTTTGTGGATGTGTTTAATCCATATTTGGGAAGTCTTGGATAGAGCATGTTAATAGACCTTTTGATTTAAGAATTATAAACAAGCCTAACCTCTTTTTTTGTTATTACTAGTTTTACACATACATAGTAAGAGGGTAACTGTAATGCAAACACTAGTTACAGATTTTTTGGATCAGTGTTGGGAAACAGCTATTGCCTCAGATGTAATAATTCTGAGTAGTGTGATGTCAGAACTGCATTTTAAATATTTCAAGAAAAAAAAAAGAATAATAAATGTCTATGTCAAGCAGTATGTTTTTATATAAAGGTTTGAAAACCTTTATATAAACTGCCAGAGCAAAAAGAATGTACATTGCTTTTCAAGGCACAACAAAACTTGAAAGCAGAAAAAAAATATTATATTTAACTGAAAGAATATGATAAACAACAAGATCACCTAAACTGGTTGTGTTGTATAAACATGCCCATTAGATGTTCATGGGGATCAGAACAAAGCCCCTCACTACTGAATTATTTTAATCCATAATCTCAAAGTAGGTATCAAATGTCTAGTGGAGAAAACAGACAGATGAGGAATGGTGAACCTTGGTGTGGGCAATGAAATCATACACGCCATGAAAAGATGAGATATGAACAACAATGGTGATTAAGAAAGTACTTGGGAAGATGGTAGCTTTTCCATCATTTGGTGTCCTCTGCTGAAGATTTCAACTGTCTTCAAATGAAGACTTTGATGTCTTTTGGGGAAATACACTATAGCCAAACAAATCATGCTTTACTCAAATATAAGTTAGCTTGCTCAAGTTGAAGGTAAGTGGATAAAATTAAAGGAAACTCCTTGAGATTTATAGGAGGTTAATTCTCTTCTTCACTTTGTTGAAAACTGACAGAATGAGTTGAAAACTATGAATTTAGTGTGTTACTGATACTTACAATTATTTTCTTTTCTGATACAAGTAGCTTAAAACATCAATCCTGGCACCTTCTAAGCCAGATTTTCAAGCGTTATTTTAGCCCTTCACACATTCATAGCAAAACCTAGATAGAGGAGATAAAATGGCATTCTGAATCCCTGAATATGAGTGCACACCATGATTCCACCATGGAGGCAAGCCTAATGTGTGACTGGCAGCCAGAGGAAAGAAACCTTCGGGGGCTGAGCAATGGTAAAGGCAGCATGCTTCACAGGTCCCCGTCTAGGCAGGCAGGCAACAAGAGTTTTGTGTGCACAACGCTCACTGGTATGCAAATCTGAAGAGTGACTTCAATGACAAAGTACTTACAATCTTTGCTGTGTACATACTGACTCTCATGTTTATCCTTTTACTGAGTAGTAATGAGACAACAAGCTCTTTCACTGAAATCACTGCATCCTCTGACAGTTCATCTTATATTAAAATATTTTTTTTTATTCTATACTGTAACATGAGTCTGGAGAACACAGTTCATCCACCTTAAACCTGTGTTGGAAATTGCCTTTCCAGTTTGGAAGCACACAAGCATTTTCCTATGTTCGTGTCAAGCTTTATTTGAGGCTCACTTTAAAACATCACTTTTTCTGGCTTATCTCTTCCACAGTGATGCAAAGCACCCAGCTAGGAGGATTTCCATTTGAGGCAACGTTGAACCTGGTGACAGACTCTGTGTACCCTGGAGTAGGGTAGGGACTTGGACACTCTTTATCCTCAGAGGAGGATTACAAATTTAACCATATGTTCTTGAAGGATAATTGCTTCAGACTGCTATTCTGTATAATGTTCATAATCCTCTGAGTTAATTTAAATGCTCCAAACACGCTTGTACTTGGTTATAGGATGAAAACAAGTACATTTTTTTCTCGGATTTTGATACAAACCAGAAAAAACAGACACTTCAGATTTTAATTGGAAAATGGATGGCAGACTCCTTTGAAAAAGCCCTTTCTAAATGTGCCTTCCTGGTGTTGTCATACTCAATTTTTTCCTGTAAGGAAAACAGATTGCTTGCTTCTTTATGGTAAATTACTGTACCAATGAACTCAGAATGGTGGTGACACTTAATGGTGGTATAACCTAGTCAGATGCCCTGTATTATCAAAATTTTAATTTCTGCATAAATTTATTTGGTGACTGGACAGTTGTAGTTTGAGACTACCTGCCCACCTTATGTCTAATTACTATATTACAGATACTGCTCCTTAATTTTCATATATGTTTCCCTGGAGGTCATAGTATTCTGATGAATTTGTCACTAATCTTCTGAGAGGGCAGTTTATATTAGCTGAGCAGAATGGTCTTGCATTGCTCCCATGAGCAGCTGGCATTTCCAATAAAAAAAATACTTCTGCACATCCAAGCACTGCTTACCGGAGTACTGACTGTACAGATGTCTAAAAGTGTTGTACTAAGAGAGGGCTCTGATTACAAGCACTGAAGTTAAAGCTGAAATGTCCAAAAGAAAATCTGAAGCACACCATTCCAGAATTAGGCTCTAGATGATTACAATGGTTCATCTTTAAGGGCAAAACTTCGTGAAAATTCCTAAAAAATGCTATTTTAAAATTATAATTGAATGTGATTCATGTCTGATTTAGTTATAGATACAACCTTGAGACAAAAACTTGAATTCCAGAAAGCACTGTAGAAATAAAAACAGTTCAAAATAGGTAAAACAAAGCATAACTGATGTAGTGTTTTATTTGCCACTTTCAAAACAATGTTTTTTTCAAAGTAAAAACAAAACTTGTTTCTGAGCTGAATTATGTCAGAATTGACTACGTATTTCAGTCTCATGGAAATGATACTTTCCAACAGAGAACGGTTTAACCAGGAAACCCTTGAGTCTCCGGCCTTGGGGCAGAGCTGGAGGGACCTGCCCAGTGATGCTGACCTGCCTGGGCAGGACACCAGGATGCTTGTGGCTGGGGTATGTCAGGGATGCAATTTACCCTCACTCCTTACTATGGCATGTTTGCAGAAAATCTGCTCAGTGTTAGCTGTGACTTTAATGCAACAATATATTCCTTATTTTTGTGATCTGCTTCTCCTGACTGGATGGTCCCACAGTCCCTTAATGCATAATTGTGTTCAGGGAGCTGAGGCAACCAGCTCTTTCTGAGACTATTTTCCGCAATAAACAAAACAACAACATGTAAAAACTGCTAATAAGTGGCACATCCCTCAGGAGAGAAGGTATTACCTCAGTATTACCCCATTTTCTGCTTATTCAAAGAGTGAGACTGTCAAGGTCAAACAAACTGAGGCGTCCCTCGAGGCAATGCTAATGCCAGACTGGCTCTGCATGCCAAGCTGCTGGTCCAAAGGTTATACATTACATGCTCAGACTGTCAATATTCTTATACTGCTGCTTTTCCTTTCTATTTACCATTCTCCTGCACTGCATCACTTTTGTGTCAGGCTTTTAAAGAGTCTCTTCCTACTACCTGAAATGTTCAAAACAGTAGCTATTGCTTGTACGTGAAGAGGCAGGCTATATATAAGTACTTACATACGCTATTCACAAAAAATAATGGGTTGAAGGAACTATCTCAGGAGAATAAAGCACTTAAATTCAAGAACTAGGAAGAGCAGAACTATGCACAACTTTAATTTATCCTTCTGCCACCCTTATACAAACCCAAAGTGCTAAAGTGAGTTAAGTTATTGTATCACATGAAACTTGTAATTTATTCTCCTTTTTCTTTTTTTAAGCTCTGACTGAACCACATTTCTGATAACCTACTGCAGATAAACACTCCATGCTGCAGTGTTCCTCCCAAGAAAGCATGTGATGATACACTGCTACAGAATCTGGTAAGCAAGAAGAAAATTTACTAAAAAATCAAACCTGTGAAAGTATTTGCATTAGGAAAGGCACATACAGAGGTTTAAAAGCCATCTGTGTGCATAGGGAGGGAGAGAAGACTTGTGACTGGGACTGTCTTTCTCCTTTGTCACCCCTTCATGTAAGACTAGCAGCAGATTGCTAAGGGCAGAGAAGGAAGGTGTTCTACATTCCCTACCTGCCTGCTGGGCCCTATTAACAGGGAAACTGTTGGAGAAAGAGAATGATAATTCCTCTAAGCACCTCATGATTGGCACAAGAATTTTGTTGTTATTGAAATAAGGAATTGCAAAATATTTGCGGTATTGCCATAGAGGCTCCTTTAGGGGCTGTGCCACAGGAGATGGACTGGAGGGTGAACACCTCTTGTAGGGTGGAATGAAAATGACAATTCTGTCCAAACACATGGGGGTTATTTTCCCTCTGCTGTAGACAATTGTGGCCTCCATCTAGATCAAAAGAAAAATTTGAGTTTCAGAGAATGTGTTGATAGGAGCACGGACTGGATGAGCATTCTTCCTTTGTGAGACAACTAAAATGCTTTGCATGACACCATTGAACTGAAATGCTACCAATCAAACCTATACCAGGTGTTTGAGAGGTGTTGCTCCTGAGGCTGGTACAAACACTTCACATTGCTATATCACAGATGGAACTGTAAATTAGAAAACCTTTCACTGACTCAGCATCTTGGGATAAATATTCACATTTCTTCAGAGTTCAACTCTGTTGCAAGCATAATTTTTACTCTCCCTCTATTCAACACTGTATATTCTAGTCAGGGTCAGATCATGCTAAAAAGCATGGTTTTTGGTCAGTGCCCTGTTCACCCAGAGAATTTCAGACCCAGGATTTGAACAGCTGGTTTTGCTCTAATTCTCTGAGCAAATGTTGCAGACTGCAAATGTCTGTGTTTGTGTCGGAGGTGTTTACAGTTCTGTGTCTGAAGAGAACCTGTGCCAACAGGGAAGTGACGACTGCTTTCAAGGTTTAGAAAGATGTATTTCCTGGCCATCTCAAAAATCCGCAGCAAAATCTGCCCAGGTTCTTCTGTTCTGAAAACTAAGCATTGTGGAAGATTTAAGAAAAATATTAGGATATATGCAGAGCATTAGCTATGTCTCATTATGATTTCATAAAGTAAATTTTGAAATGTGTAAATAAGATTTTCTAAAGTTGATTTCTTCAAATTCAGGAGTTTATCCCTTCTGTTAATTTTGCATGAAAATCAGCTGTTTCTATAATCATATTTTGTAGTGACATTTCAAATATTGTTTAATTAATGCTCACAACAGCCATGAGAGCAAATTAAAGATATAATAAAACAATAGATTCAAAAACCTTTAATACATAAAGTCACTACTTGCTCAGATCCTAATCTTCAAAAATACTAATTAAAGGTAAGGCCGTGAGACAGCATGTCATATGCTATCCACCATAGTGGACTGAAAAGCCAATTCCAGATACACATCTCATCAGGATTCAAGCAGACAATTAAACATTGTCTTTCATTAAGGATACATGGATGGAAGCTTAACCATACAGGTGGGTGACTGTCACCAGTGTGGCTTTAGTACAAACCAGAGACAATCCAAAAAGGAGAAACTCCATGTATGGTCCCTATATCTACAACTGGTTTTAAAACTTTTATCTGCAAACTGTTGCTAGAAGAAATTGTTTATTTGAATATAGTTTCTGAAAGGCTTAATTCTTACTTTAACTGAATGGATTTCCCTGCAAATATTAGTTGTTACAAGAACCCATAAGGGGATTTATAGACAGTTGACAAAATACCCACAATAATGCACAGAGGTCTGTGACCTCCACACCATCTATGGCTATTTACTGTTATTCTAAGGTATTAAACTATTTCCTCAGAGTTTTAGGAGAAAAACAAGGTTTGGATTATGTCCCAATGACATCAATGCTAGAAAACAATCTCTAGCTGAATGTCTTAGGCACAGTGCATTTGGTAAAGGGACATAGTTTTCAGTAGTGTATTGGGGAAAAGCAGCAAATGCTAATCTTTGGTTTAGGTTTAAAGTCTTTGGGATTTGATGCAGATGCTACCAATTAGAAATCACATATTCTGCTGAAAAAAAAAAGAGAGAATCAAAATAAAGGTCTTAGTTTGCTCCCTCTGTGACAAAGCCCTACTGGGTAAATGTAAATTATAAATTCATTTTCTAGTTTTCAACAATCCTTTTTTTTTCTTTTTTTTCTCTTTTTTTTTCTCCCCTCATTGCTGAATATCAAGAGAGATACTGTAAAGTGATAGAATCCTCTGAAAAGTAAAAGTTGAGAAATCTCACCTGTGATGCCAATGCTTTCCTGTGCATTTGCACTATCCTGCCATCCCAGTCACTGTCCACTCACAGCTGATGGGATAAACAGGACTTGCTTGGAGCAATGGCCTCACTAGGGCTGCCTGTCTAGTACTCACGAGGCAGGGTCACACTGCTGACACTCACCACCTCAGCAGCAGACTGTGTCAAGGCAGTCAGGTGTAAAGGGGTCAAACCTTGTCTGACGTGCCGAGATTCCTCTCACGTCTCCACAGTGGAGCTTGCTCCCCTGAATCCCACTGCTAGTGGAGACAAGTGGCACTTTTAGACAGCAGTTCATCTCAGTGTATCAAACACCTTTATTAAGCTGGTAAGAATTGTGCCCTAAAGAGGCTGTGTTCCTCCAGATAAAGGAGAGGTACAAAACTCAGTCTGCTGCAGACATCAGCACCTGCAGATATGCATTCTTATCACCTGTCCCTTCAATCAAAAATGTAAATTAATGAAAAAAAAAGGCAAAGGATACACTCAACTTCAGAGGAGGTCAGAAGGACAATGTGGGGAATTGCAGTTCACTCAGCCCCACTTGAAAACTTCTTCCCCGAGTGAGACCTCTTGTAGAGCATTTCTGAGCACAAGAAGCAGCTGGCTGGGAACAGCTGGCATAGAGTTACTGAGGATAAACTCTTCCTGACCAGTTTGATTACCCTTGGTAATAAACTGACTAGATTTTCCAAGAGGAAAGCAGTACAGAAAGGTTCAAGGGGAGCACCACAGTGATCTCCACTGGGACCTATCTGCTTAATATCTTTATCAGAGGCTGGATGAGGTGACTGACTGCACTCTCACTGTGCTTGCAGATGCCGCCAAAATTATGAGAACCTTAAAGGAAGGGCTTCCATCCAGAGGGACTGAGTCAGGCTGGAGGAATGAGCCATAAGATTCAGTAAGGAGAAATGCTGAGTCCTGCTGATAGGAATGAAAAACACCTGCAAGAACACAGGTTAGGGATTGACTATGAGGAAGACGCTCTTTAGGAAAGGCCCTGGGGGTCCTGTTGGGCAGTGAGCAGGACACAGGCCAGCAGCGAGTCCTGCCTGCAAACGTGGCCAGTGGCAATCTGGGCTATATGGGGCACAGTGGAATATAGTGAGGATTAGGGATGAAAGGAAACAAGAAGGACTTCTAAAGTTGTATCATGAGTAAAAAGAAGGTGAGGGTGAGGTATTCAATGACTTCTTCCCCTCAGACCTTACTGGTACAATATGTCATCAGGAAACCCAGAACCATGAGAGTCATGGGAATGTCTGGGCCAAGGACAACTAGCCTTCAGTAGAGAAGCACAGTACACACAAGGGTTGAGAGAGAGCTGGTCAATGTAATTCAAGAACACTCTTGATTATGTCAGAGAGGTTGTGTTGATCAGGACAGGGTTCTGAGGACTGGAGGAAAGAAAATTACACTCTTGCCTTCAAGAAGGGCAAGAAGGAGGATTTGGTGAACTACAGACTGATCAACCTTGCCTTAATTTCTGGAAAGGTGATAGAACAAATCCTCAGGAAAATCACCTCCAGAAACATGAAGGAGATGGTAATAGGGAGTAGGAAGCATCGATTTACAAAGATGAAATTCTGCCTGATCAATGAAAAGACAGGCTATGTGGCTGGGGGGAGAGCAGTGGATGTCTGTCTGAATTTTAGCAAGACTTTTAACACTGCCTCACATAACACCTTCATAGACACACAGATGATGTTGTAATAGACAAGCGGACCGTGAGGTTGACTGTGAAAACTGTCTGACAATGCTGGTGTTCCTATCAGAAACTGCTAGTGCATCAGAAAAAACCATAATTTCCTTCCCTCTGCCCTTTTCCGCTGTTTATCTTTGGCATGATTCTTGGGCTGTAAGTCCTTCTGGAAAGAGGTGGTATTTTTCTTCTGTATGTGTATGGCATTTATTTGATATTAATTAGTATGAGCAGCTTTTTTTTTACAAAAAGTTGCAAAACCTTTGTAACTTAGGTCACTTTTTCACTTTTAGAATGCCTCTGAACTCAAGCAGCAGCCAGACTACATCCTTTGGCTTATCTTGTAGGCATCATCTCACTGTTGAGAGCCATTTTATTCCAGATGGCAAAATTCACATGCAAGTGCACAACTTTTCATATTAGGGATTTATTTTGGGGATTTAATTTCTTTTCTACAATTTTGAAATCCTACACAAAGCTAACAAGCAGATTGCCCTGTTCCAAATCTGGCAGAAAATGCTGCAGAATTTCCATGCTGATTCAAGTGGCACATCTATTCATTTGTCATAATGCCAGTTGGAGAAGTTGTTCATAACTCAGCAAATTCAGTTGGTTTCCATCTTATACTATTTTCCATAAGATTTCACACCTGATTTTAATTTCTTTTTAAAATTCTTTTATTGCAATATCTTATACACTTTGAACTAACCTTTGCTTGCTCAAGGGAGAACAATTATTTCTGAGAAACATATAAATCTCTGCACTGCCTTGATCTTTCTTTTTTGTTTCTACTGCTGACAATCTAAAATGATTTATTTATTTATTAGTGCTTGTTTGGAGCTGTCAATAATGTCCAAGAAATGGAAAATTCATACTGCAAACAGAAACTGTTACATTTTTGATGGCAAAGGTTGTAGCTAACAGCTTCTAAATAACTATCAAGAATTTTTTCACAAGCTCTATCTTAACAGCACATATTTAAGTTCTGCAATTTCACCTAAAAATGCTGAATTGAATCAATTTACTAAAAAAATTCCTCCAGTTTAATCAGAATGAAAAAAATCACCCCCTATCTACTTTGTACATTCAGAGATGGTTTTTATTCCAACAGGTTTATATGTATGAGGATTGAAGAGTGAAAAGCAATGAGTTTCAGAGGTCTCTGTGTCCATTGGGTCTTGAAAATTCAAGTAATTACATATGATGGTTTGAAAATTAATGCAGAACCACTAAGTAAAATTTTCAGGACTTGTTATCTCCACAGCAACACTTGGTCATTGGATTTAATAGGGACTTATACTGGATTTAGCAATTTGACAAGCAGTTTTTCAGGAAATATTACTAATTATTAGTCTCTTGTTTCTCTTTTCCTAGAGAGTGCTAATCTAAAAGAAGTCAAGTTACTGCTCTGCTCTCCTGCCATTTTTAGATAGACTTCCAAAATACTCTTAGGTTACAGAAATAAAGACAAAAAAATTACTATAATTCCTCTGTGAAAGATTCCTCAGCTGCAGACACCTCAGAGCAGCACTGCAGGAGGTATTCCTGGCTCCTGTGCAGTATCTGTGCTGGGGATAGGCTGCAAAATAAATACCCAGCCCCTATATCGGCACTAGTACTGCATCCATGTTTAGCTGGATGTAAGTTGGCATTCTCACTGAATGCACTCTTTCCAAAGCAATTGTCATTGACGTAAATAAAATTGCATTCTTGAAGTAATTCTCTGAGCTGTCACCAATGCAGCATTCTGCAAAGCAAAAGCCATAACACTGCTTCTTAAAATACCAATGACGATACAGTAACCTACATCCATGGCTCAAACTGTTTCTGAGGGGTTTTTTGGTAATGGGTAGTATGGCATGATAGATTTCAAAGTACTGCAAACCACTTACACATTTTCATTCAGAATTAATTTTGAAATAACAGTTTTCCCAATTTGTTGCTGATATTAAGGTTTTTACATGTTCAACATGCTGTGCAAGCTCTTAATCATTAATTGCTCAGAAGAGAAGGCACCGCCTTCCTTAAGTAAGTCACTATCAGTTTTTTTTATTCAGAAGGCTGGATGAAGACTGCTGAAGCAAAAAACATCGGCGTTCACCTTTTACTGAAACTAAAACCAAAAATGCTGGGCTTTAAATATGGGCCTCTTTGCCATATGGGAACCTGCACAAGATAAATGAAGAAACAGTTAGAGGCTGTGACTGAGACTGTTCCATACAGAGGAACTGAAAGCCTCAGAAGGAAGAACATCAGCTGAAAAGGCTTATGTGCTCCTAGGGAGCTGGGAGGAGACTGCAGTGCCCTAGAGGAGTGGGAGCCACCTCTGAGACCTGATTCTTCTGCAAAGTGAGATCACCTCAGCCTGCCCTCACTCCATGAGCCCTGTCCTCTGCCACTCAAACCTCCCCTCCTGGGTACCAGCACTGGAGCCATGATGGGTAGGTCAATCAAGGGAACTTAAGGGAGCTAGATGAAAACTGAGTCCTTAAAAGTACACAGGCTCCTCTAGAGAACACCTACGCAACATATGCTTTCTTTTTGACTTCATTTTGTGCTGTCAAGTAATATCTTTTAGGGGTAGCATCTCATTGCACTTCTGTTCTTTTGAATTACAACAAACACAACATTTTGCTTAATGAATTGCATTAGTGAAAAGGGAACAGTAGCATAAGCATATGAATCATGAATATGACGAAGGAGGCCTTTCTTTTACAGCAAAGAGGCAAACTGGTTGAACATTTACTGATTTAGCTTTATTTATTATTTTGCAATACACCAAACTACAGGGCCTGTTCTAAATACTTAATACAGTAAATATCTACTGAAAATTTCAGCACATTTTTAAATGGTTTTCATTTAAAAAAACCCACAGCTGTTTCTTGCACTGATAGAAGTTTTAGTTTAGAAAGTTGCAAGCATTCTTTTCAGAAAGTTTATCAAAGCTCTTTCCTTGACTAAATGAAACAAAATGACAAACATATATAAAAGCAGCAATGTTCTCATTTGCGTTTAGATAAACTTTATAAACACAAATTAAATAGTAGCAATTCTCAGAATCCTTAAATGGCTTCTAGTTGTAAAAGCTATGCTCCACTTAGCTTAAATAGTTATTTTTCATGCATCATTAGATTTGCAATAGACATTCTACGCTCAAAGCAAGGCCACCCTTGAAAAGATCAGGCAGGGTGTGGATTTTGAATGGGATCATTATGTCAAGAATACTGGGCCAAACTATAAGCTGGTTTTAATCTTCAAAGATCTGTTATCTTTAGTGGAATTAAACTGATTTGGGCCTGCTAACAGTGTGACCCACAGCATCTATTTATTTGAAAAAGAAAACAAAACCTGTCAGGTTTAAACCAAGAACTCAGATGAGGGGAACAGCCCTCCAGAACAAATGTCTGACTGGACACAGAATGGTGAACATTAAATAGTATATGATGGCAAGGAGACAATGAAAATACAAAGCATTTAAATTGGTGATTTGACAGTTTTTTAGCTGTTATTATTTAACTAAAGATGCCAAGATTTTTTTAAGGAGTGAAATGAGTAACATCAGAAATTAGTTTATAGCCACAGCACAGCCATCTACAAACACCACCTCAGCAGTTTAGCAAACTCATGGTAACAGCTCAGCTCATGAATATTCTGTGGGATGATGGAAATAGGATGGAGGATTTTGACTCAACTGTACTTGTACAAAAGATCTGACTTGAAAGTAAATTTGAAACACAAGCACACAAAAGACTATCCAGAGCTCCAGTCAGTGACTGGATACAGCTCTGCTCTTCCTAGGCATATCTCCAGACCCTTTGGAAATCAGAACCCAGTATGCCCACTGGGAGCCTCCAAACCAGGCCTACCTTAGCAGCAGAGAGGTCTGTCCATACATTCATACACCTTTGCTGATCCAAGGTAAATCAGTCCTCATTTACATACATCAAAATGTGCAGGCTGTCTGGCAATAGAACCACAAATGCATTCTCCTGCAAGAATTTAAATAATAACTACATTATAGAAATAATTTAAGGGTAAATTTCTATTGGCGTTTAGGATCATTTTAAAGGCTGTTCAGCCTAGGCTGATTTATATGAACAGTTCTTATTCCTTTATCATATGCTGTAAGTTGTTTCAAATTCAAGAATAAAATATGTGACATTGGAGTAATGAAAGTTGGAGAAGTTTACTGGTCTGTTCAAACTTAAAGGACACAATTTCTATTACAAAATAAAATAATGGATAAAAAAAATAAAAAGTAATCAGAAGCCTAGTATATGGAATAGAGAAGAGGAACTGGGAAAGCCTTTTCCCCAGAAAGCATTCCAAAACACTATTTGAGCTTCTCTAACATTTTTGTGATTATATCTGACACAAGAGAGAAGATGTGTCTGTGTGAATCCAAAACAAAAACTAGAGCAGAAGCCTTGGTTCAGATTTAAAATTGTTTCTCCTTTTTGCAACTGCTGAGACAAGTCACAGAGAGGTAAGCAAAGAAATGGATGAGTGAGTATTTTCTGCTGTCTGAATATTTTCTGAAGATTTCCTGTGCCTGGAATCAAAGAGGAGAGAATCTTGTTTTCTCCCATATGGCACTGCAGCTCACATATATGGGTCTGACTCTTTCCTAGCAGATCTGTCAATCCCTGACTACAGAACAATTACCTGTATGCAGCAATTGCAAACTCTCCTGCTTGTTTCACCTCGCTCTGCCTGCTGTAATTCTCTCCTTCGTTGCATTCAGGTAGGACTAACCGCAGGCTAACATGGATGCTGATCCTGTAAATGTGGGACAGTAAGGCATTTGCAAAAATGGCCTGGCATCACGGCCAACACAAGCTCTTGATCCTACATGCATATTAAGTTTTCCAGATGCTTCTGCCTGCCTGGCTGTAGCACTGCTCAGTGATCACACAAATCCCAACTGCCTTTAGGCATAGGTAGGTAAGCCCGCTGCCATTGCTAACAGAGGTAGACACCACTTCTCTGTGATTCCATCTAATCTGTGTGATTCCCTCTAATAACCGCAGCAGTTCCAGTGAGAGCTGGGCCACGCTGCTGCATATCCAGCTCAGTCCTCACCCACTGACTGCCTGTGTCCCACCCCTGAAATACTGGGAGAAGATCTGAAGGTAGAGGAATGTCTTTACATTAGACATATAGCAGAATAAGGGGAGGGAAGAAAAGGGTAACTATTTTCTCTGGATCCCACCTTCGCCAGATGGCTATGACGTATTTTCTAGCAGAGCCAGTGCATTCCCATTTGTTAGAGTTTCAAACCTAAGGTGGAAACTCCTTCCAAGGTGGAATTCCTTCCAAACAGCCCGGAGCCAACGCC
>JAWWMP010000001.1:42050519-42104904 GCA_035047865.1 Dendrocincla tyrannina | reverse complement strand
AGTTTTTTTTTCTAAATTCAAAGGAGAGGAGATTTCCTTGGTTAGCATAATATCTTAGTTTCTCCTGAACTAAGACACCATTATTTTGTTTTCATCCCCTTGATGGCAAAATTGAATTTTGCCTCCACTGCTGTAGAGGCCTTGAGCTACTGTGAGGAGTCTGAGGTCTGTTTCTCTCTTGCTACCACTGCACAGCATGGTCTCTGCATAACACACTGCCCAGCTCTTACCAGAGTTCAGTAAAGACAGAGCTTATAATGTCTTCCTTCCCTGATCAGACATAACATTAAGAATTAAAAAAATAACATAATACCAAGTTAATATAATACAGAATTTAAAAACCATCATCCTTCTGGCTAAAACAGTTAATGAGATTTAGTGGGTGCCCAACATGCCTTGGGATGTTCTATCTTGCCTCAGTTGCTCTTATTTCTCAAACGGTTGCAGGCATAAAAAGTCTAGGGTCTCTGCCTGTTAGGTGGCTTTGCCACCTACAACACTGGAATTCCGGCTCATACATTGCCTTGTTGTCCATCCTGCAGGCATGAGAAGATACTGCTTCTTCTTTCACAGCTTATGTCCATCTGGGCCCAAAATGTCTGCTATTGAGAATACTATTTAAAGTCTTCTGGGTTGTAGATTCCCTTCACAAGTTCATACGTTCAGCTTTTGGACATGGCATCTCCTGAGATCTTTTTGAAGCTGCCCCAAGATATTTAAAACCTATCAAAACTGGTTGGTAATTTAAAACCTCAAAGAAATTGGTTTAGATTGCTTCATGCTTTTCCCACAATCACAATCTTTTTCATTTCTTGTGACTTCCAATAAGATCTTACATATCCAGTGGAAGAGAAGCAAGAAACTGGTTATATGTCAAGTTTAAGTGCTGCTTTGATTACACCTTTGTTCATTGCCGATACAAGTCAGTTGCCAGAAGGTCAATATCCAGATACACAATTCCCTATCACAGATGACATAAGAAGTACCTTGGACCTCATAATTATGTTGAATGGACAAAGACTGAAGAGAAGCAAAGTCTCAGCTTATATTTATTGGAAAATATATTCAAATATATTGAAATATTTATATTTCTCTCATGAGAAAATAATAGAAAACTTCAGAAAATAATAAAATCATAAGCATTTTACTTTTTATGCATAATTAAGCTAGTCACTGTTTTTGTTCCTGTGCTGTACAACATAAAACATTGATCAGCAATTACAATATAAAACAATCTTTTGAAAGCATTAAGCTAACATAAAACTGTTCACTTGTCACATTAAATGAACATTTATCCGATTCTTACAGCTTAGCAGTGTGGCCTCCAGCCATCTACTACATTTTGATACCTCTGAGAAATTACTCTATCCTGACAAACTTCTTAAGACTAAACCTATCTTAAGACTAAAAATGATACTCTGTGCATCCCTTACACAAAATGGTCTTATCAAAAGTTCCAGTTGCAATCAGGCTGTTCACTCATAACTTGAGAAACCAGTGCTCTTTTTTGACTTGCCGCACTGTTGCACTACCTAGTTTTTAAGTGTTTTGTGGGGTATCTGGTCTTTTGGCTACTATCAACCACCTCAGTGAGGAGGCATAACTACCTTGTCTGTGATTTCACCATTTCCATCAAACTGGTAATTTGAACATATTTGTCTCGACTCAATGCCATACCAGACCAGCCTGGAAGGTCCAAGGAAGCAGTAGAGCCACAGTGCACCACAGAGGGCTCCCAGTGGCTGTGTAGTTGGCTCTTTGCCTCCACCTGCACTGCTAGAGGTAAAGAAAGCAGCAGGCTGGCATCTACATCCACTCAGGCATAGCCTATAGCTAAACTCTATTCTGCTGGTACTAAGTATGCATGGATGCACTCAGGAACCTTCACAGTGGATTATGCTGATTTCTGCTTGAACATTAAGCTACTGAAGCCTCCAAAATCTATTGATGTCTTTCCAAAACCCATAGACCCAACTGGAATAACAATTTTTCAGTATTTTTTCATCTCTTTAAAAGCTTGAATCCAAGGGCTCTGAGGCACTAAAATCAAACCACTGGATACCAGAAAAGCATCACTCCATTTTACATGTGAGGAAGCAAACACACTGACTCGATCCAGTTCCCATATAAAAAGGAAGACAATTTCAGTCAGGCCCATGAGGCACAAAATCAGACACTTTCCTTTTCATTATAATCTCAGGTCCTGCCTCAAAAAGGTAAGTTACAGATGTTTGTTGAACTAAAGTACTGTTACTGTTGTTCAAAAACAGCAGGTATCACATCTGCAAGAACCTGGGTGAATGCACTGCTGGAAAAACAATGTTACAGGATAGCCTGAGGCAGCAACTGGATGCACCTTCCCCAACTGTGCAGCTAGCACACAGCAGTGTGAGATCTAAGGGCTGTGTAAGAGAAAAAAGAGGGAGCAAACTGGGAAATAAAACGTGGATTTATCATGAAAAATAGAAGAGGCTTTAAATTGAAGAAGAGCAAATTATCAGCAGAAAAAAAAGGAACTGAGAAAGAGAAAAGGGAAATTATAAAAATGGAAGGGTTGGGGTGTGCGAAAAAATATCCCGATTCACACTGCACATATTCAATTGCACTTGTACAAAATGGAAGTCTATTGCTCAGGATGGCTTTGTAGACAGAGGACAATCTCCACTGGAAGAGGGACTCAGACTCAGTCCCGCATAGAGGGAATGAATCATTATTCATTCATAACCCATAGAGGGGGTTCATTATTCACAGAGGGAAATTTAACTGGAAGGGGTAAAGAATGTGAGCAGGAGGAGGAGAGTGATGGAGGAGTGTGCTGTGCCTACAAAGTATTTGTGAACTGGCCTGGCATGTAATCAGCATCACAAGAGACCTTAGCTTGCAGAAGATAAAAATATCCTGGCCAAGAAGTTGTAGGTTAAGCAGGAATGCCTGACAAGCAGAGGCCATATACCCTAAGCACAACTGAATCATCTTTTTGTTCATATGTATGCTCTCTTTTAATTAAGTTATGATATTGTCAAGCCTTTGGCATGCTGCCTGTTGTATAAACATTACTGGCACAGATAATTCTGTAACTCCATTACAGAGTTATTAATTCAAATGAAGGAGCAGGCAGGCATGAAACCAGCTGGAAATTTCAACTGAAACCTACCTCTGGTTCAGACAGAAACACAATGTGCCAGGGTGGCAGTGACATCTCCACTCACAGGAGCCACCCATGGTCCCCAGAATCTCTAGTGCAGTAGCAGACAAACATCCAGGTCATTCTTGTATCATCACAGCAACTCAGGATGACCCCCATATACAACAACAACATCATTTGAGCTCGAAGGAGCTGCTGTTGGATTATTAGGTTTGTCATTGGTGGGATTCAATTATTTCTGCATTATTTATATAAGAGTAATGCAAAGAGGCTCCAGCTGGGACCAGGCCTCTGTTTTACAAAGTATTGGAAGACAGCTTCTTTCTCAAAAGAGCCTTGCAGTTTCAGCTGATGATATACAGACAGAGGGGAAACAGGGGCATCAAGATGTGATTTTATTATAGTTGCACAGAAATACAGCCAGCAGGCAGAGACTAATTCCAAATGACACTTTTATATTAGCTGGTATCCAGTTAAAATATAACCACATGCCCTTCCTTGGTTAAAATAGAAGAAAGGCTATTTTAGACCTATAAAACAAACAAAAAGTCATATATAATAATGATAAGAAAATATATGTTAGGGATAATGAAATGTTACTCTTTGGAAGCTGGAGGAATGGAGAAAAGTATTTTACTACCAGAATTGGAAGACTCCTTAATTTTTACCTCCCCACTGTGCCATTGTCCTGTACTGGTTGTAATTGAAATTGCATGCTTTGATTTATGGTAAGGAAACACAGACACACTGGAGTCTTATCTTGGAATCTATAAATCTTATAACAATAGTTTTCACCACAAATATCACACTATAAACTGCTCGACATAGAATTGGATTTTAGTTGCCCTTGAATTACCTTAAAAATTAAAGCTTCCTCTACCAAAATCTTGTTTGATGCCAGCTCAGGTGCTAGACTGGTTTGCAGTGCTTGGCTTGACCCACATTCCTTATCAAATTTCCCTGTATTATCAGAGCTCTGAGATCCTCCTGAAGCCCAAGGGTATGCCCTGCATGCTGTAATGGACAAATATCTGACTCAGTGTCCTATGGTAGAAATTGGATTCCTTAGGCTGGGGAATCATCTCTAGCAGGCTCGTAAAAGCTAACAGCATGTCAGGATGGAAGAATTCACGGGGGTTTAGATTTTTAGATTCAGATTTTTATTAACACTTATGCTTTTGATCATTCTCTTACCAATAATGTTATTTTACAGACACCAAGAGTAGGTCCTACAAGATCTGTACTGCATGGAGAAGATGTAGGCAGCATTTCTGATATTATGCCTTATACCAAGACCATGAAATCATCTCTTCAAAGAAGGATACAGTAGTTATTTGACTCTGATATGCCCACGAGGTTTTCCAATTAACAGGTGTTTTTCTACTTGCCAACTCACAATGTCAAGCATTCCTCTTTCTCAGAAGCATTTGTTTTCTGAAACAACTGCATCTGGACTCTTCAAACATATTTCAAGAATATAATGTAAAGATACCTGTCTTCGTATAATATAATCTATAATGTAAAGATTCCTGTCCCACTGAACATTGAACTAGAAAAGACCTTAAGACCTATGGGCTAAAGTAAAATAAATTCAATGTGCTCGTTTCTTTCGTTTCTGTTTTTGACTTCCCTCAAAGTACCAACCATCAAATGACAAATAAAAAAAGAGATTTTTAATCACTCCTTTTCACAGTTTTGGGTTTTTTTTAATAAAAAAGCTTCCAACAGACAAAAATATTGTGTCTTAATCTGCTCCTTCTCCTATTTGCTCATGGCACCTTTTTTTTATTTCTCCACTGTGGGGGCTTCAAATTTTCTCTTGCATCAGCTCAAGGTATTTGTATCATTTGTATTACTTACTCTTGAAACACTTCTTTTACCTTCCTATAAAGATGGGATTGGTTTCTGGTTTTTTTCAGGTTACGTGTTTATCATATATATATATATATATATAATGTAGATATATGCAATATGTATGTGTGTGTGTTGCATATCCATAGCAACAAGCAAATATATATTTGCATCAACACATTTAAATTTTAATGCAACTGAACTTTTATTTGCCTTAGAAAAGTCTGTTTATACAAATTCAACAACTCAAACTGCTGTCACTTCCACAAAAAGTAAACCAAACAAAAACGTAACATTCTATCATATGGCTTCAGAAGTCCCCAAATTGACTTCTATAAATAAATCAGATCTGGTTTAGAACTCCTAGCACATACAAGGGGTCTTCACTACTTCAGCAGCCCTTTACTCTAGGACAATTTCCTTTATCTGATATTACTCTTGTTACTTAACTGAACCTCAGAAGATAAACTTATTTTCTGATTAGTTAAAGGCATTTACATGACCAGTGTTACATACCTCTATTGCCAGCATGTCTGACTTTACGTAATCCAACTGAAATCAATGTGCTTCCACTGCAATGAGCAATTTGCTAGTTTCTGTTTCTATCCTGAAAGGTGACCAGGAGATAACAATGATTTCTGCAAGCAAGAGTTGCCTGACTACTCCAGTTTAAATGCAAATAAATATCCTACTGCACTCTAGGGAAAACATTCTAAATTAACATGGCAAATCATCTGAAGATCCTAACAAGCAATTAGGCAGAAACAATGATATCAGAAATATCAGTCTCTTTGTAATATGCTGTTTTCACTCACAAGAGAGTTCTAATTGTGGTATGTGCAAGTATGAAATTGAAGTACAAGCTCTACCTACACACATTTTGTTTTACTATACAAAATTAATCTAATACATTAATTAATCTAATACATTTTCCTGATGTTTTACAGGCAGCTAATTAATTGTAGACCACGTAACTGCCACAAGATTAACAAAATGTTTTTATGAAGGTAGTAAACAACGTTTGCTGAGAATATTACTCTATTCAGTACAGTGTTTGAACTTAATACCTGCAGGACAATTTCTCTTACAAAGAGACCAGTGACCTCATTGAATAAGAAGTTCACTGTGCTTGTCACAAAAGCTCTCAATCAGGATGAGAAGCACATTTTACAATCAACAAATACACAGGCTGAGAATCCACTAACATGGCAGCTGTGATAAATTACTGAGAACTATGCTGCTGAAGCTGAGAGAAAAAAAAAATCAAAACTAAGTATCTCTCATCCAATCCATAGTTTAATATTCAGGGACATTAAGTAGTGATGTACTCAGCTGAGCGAAGTAATTCAAGATATAAGGAGGCTGCTTTAAGAGCCATTACCGCTGGAACATCATATCATCGCTTCCTCTGACCAAAGCAGTGTCACACTGAACAATAAGTAACCACTGGCTGTCCAAGCAGCAGCAGGTTTTGGGTGAAGCACTGTGCTGTCATGCCCTTGCTTCTGCTGATGTATTTTAATGAAAACCTCTGAGACTCATCATCCAACTTCAGCCTTTGCTATCACTTAGCAATGAAAAGGGCTACAAACGGGGTCTGCCTGGGCAGCTAACACACTCTGCAGGCACACAGGGTGCTGGACACACAGGGCATGGTTGAGCAGGAGAATAGGCAAGCGGCTGACCTGTATGTGAATTCAGGGGCAGGCCAAGCACCTACTTGCTGTCTCTGGTCACAGATTCCCATCAATTAAGTGGGTTTAACTGGCTATTTAAACGAACTTCATTCTATTTCTAGATTTAAAGAAAGCACACTAACACATGCAAAAACATGACAGAATTGATGCACCAGCTAATTCAGGTGTTTTAATAAAAAAGACAAGTTTGCAATGAAAAACTCAGTGTTCTTGTCGAATATCTGACCAGACTTAAATGCCTAAATAAGTTTATGAGGTAATTACCAAATCCAAAGTGAGACACTTGTACATCTACACCTTCAAAGCCTAAAATATGAACCTGAAATAAAACCTTGCCCAACACCTTCAGTGCTTTGCCATTCATAATAACATTACTATTTACCAAAGCTCCATCAGTCTGTCTAAGTTCTGGCATTGCCTATAGGTCTAACATTGCATCTTGGTTATGCTGGGAACCTTGGTGTTAGCTTCCTGACCCAAGCCTACTCCAGATGCCAACAGGCACCCCTAAATCCCTGGGATGTACCTAACAAGCAAGTTTGGCACACATTTTAAGTACTCTAGATGTTGGAGAACAAAAGGTGCATTTCAACTGAAATACCCATTTTCTTACTGTTTACATCACTTATAAATCCAAAACAATTTTTGAAGAGTTTTAAAGGAAAGTCTTGTGCAAGTAAAAGTGCTTTATCTATGTGAAGCTTCTACTACAACCTAAGGAACCTTTTGTGTTCTAAGTCATAATTAAAAAAAAAAATAAAATCTTCAGAAATTTCCTTACATGTGTAAGCAACACTGTGCAGCACTGTAGCTTTGTATTTGAAAATGCGTACCTTCCTATAAGCACTAAACTTCACACTATTGCAGTTTCAACCAAATGATGAGACACCCCAACACAAAATTCTGCCAGAGTTATGTCAACAAACTGGGTTGCATGTTATTAAATTAAAATTGTGGAAGGAACCAAGGAGCGGACAGCTGGTCCAGGACTTTGCTTCACAATTCAACCAAAGGATGTCATTAAGAGCATACAGTTTCATGGTACCATAAATTGTTTCCAAGAGAGCAAAGGACCACTAGACAAATTGCAATCTCACCTGTGTCTGGATCTAAATAATAGCAAGATAAAAAAATAACCACAAATAGACAACAAAAAAACAAAATAACCCCCTTTTTATTTCAGCAAAGAAATTATACTCAATCTTAGAAGAAACAGGATTCATATATAGCATCTGACTATAAAAAACTGCAAGTACACTACAAGAAAAAAACATCACAAAAAGTGACCTTTTGAAAAAAAAAAAGAAACCCACCACTTTTAAAATGTTTTCTCTCTTGAGAATTCAGAATTTATTTTTCATGCTTATGTTTTCTATACAGAGTGGAGCAACCCAAAATATCTGTATTCTGGAGGATAATGAAATTCTGTAGCCATTAGGACTGCATTGTGAGGAAATGCAAGGAAGTCAGTGTTATGGCCATGTGTGGATACACGGCTCAATTATTTTTATATCAGTGAAAAGTTTGATGGTGAAATAGAAAAACCAACATCAATCTTAGAACTGTGAGATTACATTAATTTATTTGTACACACTAGCAACATTTATTCCAGTGTGTGCCTCCACACCACAGATGCCCAGAAAAATCTTTCTGATGACTTTAAGAAGGATCATTCACATTCATAAGGAGTCAGAATGTCCTGCTGGTCTTTTAGCAGCATGTGCTTGGCTGATAATTCCACAACCATCCAGCTGTTCTTTCCCACAGCAGTAAAAGGAAGTGTAACGATTCTGTCCATTTGCACTGACATGAAACAACTTGACTCAAGTGGCTCTTCACAAAGCATTACCATCACCTAACCTCACAGCTATCTAAAATGGAGATTATTCCTATTTTTCAAATAGTTCAGTGTAAATTAAAGACTTAGAAAAAATCTCAATATGAGCAACTGCAATCGTCTGCATGAATCTGCCTGAATCACTGGAAACTATGATTTAATTTCATGGAAAACCAATAAAAAAAAACACCTCTGGTTTTGTATCCTTTCTAATTAGATATAGTCCTGAAAACTATCACATTCCTGGCAAACAAACCAAGTGCAATTTTCTAATTTAACAAAACTGGTTTGTCCTCTACTTAGATGCAAGAACAATATTATAAATAATTTCATTAATACTTTTAAAACTCCTTCTAATGAAAGAAAAGTTCTGGGTGGAGACACTGCTTCCATGCAGATGTAACTAATCTCTCATATGAAATTAATTCCTTTATCTCCAGAAATCTAGAACTGAAATTTCTCTATTCATCTCACCCCATATTTGCAGTTCATTGTACCTATTGGCTTTATTCATCCATCTGAGAATAAACCCATTATTCTTGTAAGACAAAAAGCAGCATCATAAGTTAATAAGCTTCAGCATAAATGAAGTATGAAAACACATTTTTATATACTAAACACGTGTTGGCTAATAAACATTATTGTAGATCTGCTTTCTGTTCCTAGGTGGATAATTATTGAAGTGTGTTAACCACAGTCAAGGAGATGCAAAAAAGCATGTGGCCAGATGAGGCTCAGGCTTTTCTCTCAGAATTCCTTCAGCAAGGAAACTTGTGTCTTCCTTAAGATTCTGATAAAGCATCAATTATGAAAAGGTGAAAAGCAGGTTGTTGGTTTAAATAATGAAAAACATGCTTCATCCACACATGTTGACTTATTCCCATATTTGGAATTACATAAAATAACAGCAAAAAACTCTGACAATCTTCTTTTTCTTATAAGTATTATCTTGAATGTGAACTCTGCTTCACTGGACTCTCCTGCTTTGAACAAAAATTGTCCCAATATGCAGAATCCTCAGGTGCAACTGGAATACCAGATGCAACTAAATCTTCAAAAGTCAGTAACATAAACTGGGGTGGGTTAGGCTCCATGGACTGTACCTAAAGAAAACACATATTAGCATAACACAAATCAGTAAGTATAAATTTTCTTCCTGTAAAATTCTCTGCCCAGTTTAAACTACACATTGCTTACTGAAGAAGAAAGGAAATATTCTACATTTGAGACTAATGTCACTGCCCCTAATTTAGGCTATGCATTAACTAACAGAAGCATGTGACAGACCACACAGAAAAATCTAGTTTTTCCTTGAAACACAGTTCACAAAACTGACAGAATGAGGGCTATAAAATGCTGCAGTATGACAGAAGGGGTGTTTAAGTCCAGTAAAAAGAAAGAAAAGACTACCATCAAACTAGCTGTGCTACAGCAGAAAGGATTATTTGAGGCAATTATGTGACGATTTATTCAACTAGAGGTGGTCGTGCATTCCTCTCTCAGACTCAAAACACTACTTGAGGACTAAAGCAGTCACAATCAATCTGCAATTTCCCATCTTAAATCCACATTAAATGCAGACTGAGATACTGGAGATTAGAGTGTCACGGTCTTCATGTTAATTTCATTGCTAAAAAAAAAATAATCACATTTCAAAAAAAAAAAAGAGGATTTGTGATGGGTTTTTTTAGGACGTTACTATGCAGTCTGCTGTATGCCATCTCCAAGTATGATTGTTCCCGGACAGCAAGGTGAATAGTACAGCTTGCATGAATCCAACAAAAATATAGCTGATTCTTCTAAATTGGCATTTGCACAAGTGACATATTCTTAATGTTTAATATTTTATAAAATTCAGCAGGACTTCTCTGCAGTGGGGGTACTCTGTACATCACACAAACTGACTCATGTTTGATGCAGGCTAAGCCTGTTGAAGTCCCTCTGGGTGGCAGCACAACCCTCTGGCATATTAGCCACTCCTCCCAGTTTGGTGTCACCAGCAAACCTACTGAAGATGCACTGCACCATCATCCAGTTCATTAATTAAGATGTTAAATGGGACTGGACACAGTTTTGATCACTGGGGTACACCATTAGTTACTGGCCTCCAACCAGACTTTGTACCACTATCACCACACTCTGGCCCCAACTGTTCAGCCAGTTTTCAGTACACACTGTCTCCTTATCCAAGACATACATCAACACTTGCTCCAGAAGGATCTCATGAGAAACAGTGCCAGAAGGAGGAAGTACTGAAAGAGACAATATCCATTGCTCTCCCCTCATCTACCAGGCTGGTCATTTCATTGTAGAAGTTGACCAAGAATGCTTGCTCTTGGTGAAGCTATGCTGACCAGGCCTGATGATTTCTTTGTCCTTTCTGTGCCTGAAAATGGTTTCCAGGAATTGTTTCCAGCTAGCCACCTTTCCAGTTTATTCCTCATACTGTGTGGACTAATGTAGAGGCACTGTAGAGGCACTCAAGCTTGCTGAGTTCCTGGAGAAAGGTTGGGGAATTTTTTCATAATTGTGCTTTGTAGGCCCTTGCTTGCTTACATGCAAGGGCTCGAGATGGCCTCATCTAAGGTCTATTTTGAGAATTTTGTTGCCCCTTCCTGCCACATCAATGAAGGTAGGTCAGTAAATAGGTAATAGCACGAAAAGGTCTATTCTCCATTTCTGTGTTAGAGCAGTAAGCTACTCTTAAGAATAAATGCAGAGGCAACAAAATGGTTTTTGTTTGTTGTAAAAGCACAGAAAAACTCTAAGTTCCCAATGCAGACTGAAACCAGAAGTTACTGAGCAGCATGTCACTTTATATCCTTACACAGGTGACATAGTGTTGAGACATTTCTGCTCATCTGACATTTTGGAGATGAGGTAAAGCTGCAAGAAGTGTGCCTAGGGCCATGCAAGTGACATCACAGATGCATACCAGAAACAAACTAAGCCTCAGAACTAAGTGGATATTAACAGATAAAGTCTGAACTTCAGCACATGCTTGTCTGAAGGCAAGTGTGTTCTGAATGAATTCATATCAAATCTTGTGAAATTTAGCAAGTGACAGACAAAAAGATATTTCATAGACTACATAGGAATTATAAAGAAGTATAAACTCTGTCATCTTTCATTGAGATTTGCCACAGATAACTGCCTAGATCTAGGTAAGTAGTGCAGATTAAATATTCTGTTTCTTAAAGCATATAGCAGTAACTAGCAGACATTTTGTTAAGATTCTCGACACTAAAGATTTTTAAGTATAGTACATTAATGTCCCAATTGGTCTTTTCTGTGAATTGTAGATATCAGTTCTGGAAGAAAGCTGAAAGTACATGTTCTGCAAATAGGACATAATGAAAGACTTCTGTAATTGCAAAGAGGGAACAGACACACTGACATCCTGGAATAACTGCGTAATGTCTACACATATGTATTTAACTAGGATGAACAATTTCCTGTCAACATATCTAGTAATATATTTTAAAAAAAATCATTTTTTTATGGTTCTGTTACATAGAGAGAAGGCCATTCATTTCCTCCATGTTCCTGTTAGAAGGAAGTCTAGAAAGGTACAACACAATAGTACATACATTTTCACTTAATTTCCATACTGGGAAGTCACAGGATGCTCACTTGTCCTGCTTAAAATGACCTTTTTTCTGTGAATTGAGATAATGAAATTTAAGTCATCACAAATTTAGTCAGTGGACAAGTATGCCTTTGAGACTTCTCTTGATTCAAAGACTTTTCATTATAACTCTTGGTGTCATTACTATTCTTCCTATGATAATTTTAAGTCATGTGATAACGATGGCGAAGGTCAATACTTAAAAATCCTGGATTTCTATAGAATACCAAGGTAATTGTCCTTAGAAATAATGGCCACCTTCTTTTCACCTCAGACTGACATTTATCAGTATTCCTGTCAGAAGAATGATATGTCATCCCACTGGGGACTTAAGTGTTGTTGTGTCAAACAGAAGGAACATATTTTCTTAAAAAAGTATTTGTCCACTCATTAAACACAGTAGGTCCTCAAAGGCAGTTTATTCCTCTTTTATTTTTTTTAATCTAACTAATACTAATTAAAAGGTCTGCCAGTGTTATCCATAAACACAGAACTCAATATTACCATGACAGATGTGTGCATTACCACTTTTACACTTTTCTCAATTTCTGTACTTTTTTTTCTAGTTCCTCATAGAATCTTTCTGTCTAAATAACAGAAAACAACTAACCCATTTTCTTGTGAGCAACAAAAACACCACAGAAAAATCTGGCAATTTGACACACTCTCCTTTTCTGACTCTCTGGCTATTTCAGCTACAACTTGCCAGTCTGCCTCTCCCTTAAATTTGACTTTTATTGCTATTTTTATGACTGAGATCTTCATTAAATTGCACAGAAAATCCTGAAAATATTTTAAGTAGCTGTGTTCCTTCTCTCGATAGACACCACACGGAATGTAGACTAACACTATTGTTCCTCCCATCTGTTGGTGGTTGTTGCTTGTCTCAAGGGTTACCTTGTCATAATGGTGTTTGAGTGATGGACCTGCGCTGGGATACATGCACTGACAGTCATCCATTAAAATCAACTTGGCAAAGTGTTGTACAAGTTTAGCAGTCCAGATTGGTTCACTGTCTCCATTTTCTTCTGTGAAAACCACATGAGTAGTACTAGGCTGTGACAAAAATCACTTAATCTTCTCTTGAATGAACACACTGAACACTGTAATACATGCATTCCAGATTTGACACTATATGTTGCTGTCCTCTGAAAACATTTCTCCTTCTCAGACCTTTCCTGAAATAGCCACAAAAGAACTAGAGGAAACAGTTCAGTAATACTGTTTGGCTCTGGTTAATACTGTGCTAAAGGTAAGTGCAGAGGGATGGTTAGCAGACAGGGGACACGGGCAAGGTATGGCCAACCTAGGCCTAATGGAAACAGAGGCCTAGGTTGGCCATACCTTGCCCGTGTCCTCTGTCTGCCAACCATCCCTCTACAGATAAGCTTTCTTCTTGGCCCTACATCTGAGATAACACACTTTTAGCATAAGAATAAGTTTATGTTCAAATGATTACCAAGACCAGAAACAGTTTCATCATTTCTTACATCAGAATCCTTCTGTACAAATCCCTCCTGTTTCCCGAGTGCCACTGCAATGTGATGACGGTCATCTAACCGTGTTTCCTAAAAAAGATGAAAAATGGCAAAGTAAATGCATTTTCTTTACTCTGTTTCCAGCAAAGACTATATAAATGTTTAGAATATGGTTCAGAAAAACAGCAGAATATAATTTAAAATACTTTAAAATAATGACATTCAAAAAGCAATAGTACTTTTTAGCAGTTTTGTTGGGAGAGCTCAACGATGCAGTGACATTAAAAAGCTAGAAGGGCTGAACTGGTTACTACAGGTTACCATCACCTCACCCATTTGTAGATATTTATATTCAAGTTTGTGACCTTAGCATTCTTTTACTAGTCCCTTCTAAGTCACAAACCATATAACCCATCTTAGCTATCCATTTTCGAATGAGATGAACTGTGAACTTCCAGGAGGTATTCTGAAAAACAACATAAATGCAAACTTAAACCAATGACTCTCTTACTCTTGGCTTCAGATAGCAAATAAGAGCACAGGTTTAAATTCCTGACACAGCAGTCTGAGCACTGCTGTGTGTAAATACGCATCAGTTTTTCTCAACATTTTTTAGCTATATAACTATAGATTTAATGATACAGTTTTTACCTATTTAATAGCTTTGTTCATAAGTGTTTTCATCTACAAAGGCTAAGAATTAATTCTAAACAAATAATTTGGGGAAAAAACCCAAATACTTTTACATACTGTTTCTGAATAATTCTTATTCTATAGTCATCATAATTCTATTGGCTTTTTTAAAATATGTAAGGTGAGAAAATAATATATTCCTTACATCTTTATCCAAAGTTTTCACATCATTTTTGCACAGACTTTCTAAAATATAAATCAAGAACAACAACAATTTTACCTAGGACAGTGAACAATTTAGTTATTGCCATTGATCTGAAAGTCAGCTAGTCCTTGGGATATTCTCCTGCGAGGTAAAAGTGAATTTCCAGTTTTGGCTTCCTTGGGAAACAATTCTAACTGCACTATAGTATAATATAAAGCAAGCATCATGATCTCCTCCTATTTCCTCTGACACGTTGCTGGCTACCTTCGTTTTTTTCCCCCTTTTAATCTAAGTAAAATGTCTTTTAAAACAATGGTGTTAGTCTGCATTAGGCTTCTCTACAGTTCATTACTATATAGAATTTTCAAATATTTCAGTTGCCAGGATACCATTTTTGTGATTCCAGAACAGCCTTATATGTATTAAAAAAAGTGCCAAGATGCTCAGCTCAAATCTACTCAATGCAGCTCAGCCAAGACAGCAGCTGCTCCAGTCATGTGTAGCAGCAGTAAAACTGCAAAGTTGGGAGACTGTTCTGGCAAATGTGTGTGCCTTGGCAGAGGTGCTGGTGAGGAATTAGAACTGTGTTTTTACTCTGATCTCTTCAGCACTAAAGCCGTGTCTATTTGACAGCTTTAGCAGTGAACTTTGCAACTCTCACCTCCTTAAAAACGAAACATCAAGCTCATGTTGTTTTACCTTTCTATAAATTACTAGTTAGAAAATGACCATTTCAATTCTGTCTAGATTAGGAGAAATGTTTAATGATCACAAGAAACATTAACAAACGCACAGGATAAGCAGCATTTCCTGCAACTGCAAGAGCTACAGATGTGTTTACTATGAAGTATTTTACTGGGTTTTCCATTCCTTTGCTAGGGAACAAAACTGATAATAAGTCAAGCGTAAAGAATGTTGCCATAGAGGATTGATGGAATACAACCATTAGTACACAGTGTGCACATTTCTGTAACTTCACCAAAAATAAAAAAAGACTATGAAAATTAGATGCTTGATCAGGTGTTGCTAAACCATTTATATAGTTCTGGGACGGCAGTGGTTTGTGTTTGTCCAGATGGAAAAATTACTACATCTAGGGGTTTATCACTTCATTTCTCCTCTTCTTTCGATTTTTTTTTTTTTTTTTTTTGCTTGTTCAAGAGGTTAAAGACAGATCAGAAGAGAGGACATGGTATAGCACACTCAGCACCCGCTTACACTTACAGTCAGAAGTCTGCAAACAATCGCATTGCAGCTTTAACTTAAATGCACAGAATTTTCCTTTTGTGAAGTCAACTTATATATTACTTCTTGTTTGTGCAACTGAAAACATTATAGAGAGTATGTTACATATTAATAAAATAATGTTTTGTCAGTTCAAAGCTGCATTTAACAGGCAGTGACTCTTTAGAAAGACCACTCCCTGAAGAGAACCTGCTCAATGAACAATGAATTCAAAAGGGTCCAGTTCATTTATTTCACGTACCCTCTGTGGTCACAGATCTTCCAGCATCTTTCAGTAAAACATAATAAACAAACTTTGCCCTTCATCTATCTTTGCTGTTTCAGAGAAATGCAAATACAGAAAGGAAGATCTTTTCCAGCCCCTACTAGTGGCCAGCGAAAATCTTAAGCTATGGAGTTAATGAAACATACTGAAATTATACAGAACAGTACATTAGCTTGATTCCCTGGAGATATCATGATACCAGCTTATAAATTAAATATCTTAAATGGAAATAGATAAGTAAACAAAAAGAGGACAATTGTAAAGAATTCCTTTGAGGTAGGGAGTTTGTTTTGTTAAGATTCCTCTCTATAAACCAGAAAACATATAATGGATAAAAAAATTGTTTTTCTCTGCAAAGAGCAAAAGTGTTACTGGAGCTGTTCAAGCTACAGGCACATCAAGACTTGTAATGAGACTCGGCAGAACGATGTGTCTGAGATTCAAATCATTATGAATT
The DNA here is from genome assembly GCA_035047865.1 of Dendrocincla tyrannina. NCBI lineage: Eukaryota > Metazoa > Chordata > Aves > Passeriformes > Dendrocolaptidae > Dendrocincla > Dendrocincla tyrannina. Next base: position 42,088,463 of record JAWWMP010000001.1, on the reverse strand, counting down.
CACTCAAGATCAGACAGCTTACGAGAAAACTTCCCAGACAGCAGAATTCCAGTTGGATTAGCTAGTTTTAGAAATAAAAGTTTCTATTCCTATTTATTCCAGACAATGCAACAGGATTAGCTTCTCTAACTGAAGGTGAAAGATGCCAACTACAGTTGCATACCAGCAAGAACTAAATATGTTTCAAATTGACCCAGGTAATCTCTCTTTGAAATTCATGTTTGGGAAATAACGTATTTGTATATAAGCAAACCAAGCAAATATTTGTTGTGAAAAAATGCAAACAATTATTTGTGCAGCAACAGTGATGCCAAGTGATTCTTAATCCCAGAACAAAGTTTAGGATAAACCATGTGCTTTCTTTATAAACCAGTTGTATCCAAAACTGAGGTATGTACCAAAACAGAAATGTCTTGTATCTCATTTAAGATTCTTCAATATAGATTCCAGAAAATGCTCTCCAGCCATTCTTCCTTAACAACCGTACATAACCGGGATAATTAAAGAAACAGGTGTGAACACATTTAACATTTTGCAAATCAGTAATTAGGATTTTTTTTTTTTTCCACAGAATGGCTTACATTGGAAGGGGCCTTAAAGATGACCTAGTTCCAACCTCCCTGCTGTGGGGAGGGACACCTTTCATGAGACCATGTTGCTCAGTCTCATCCAACCTGGCCGTGAACACTTCCAGGGATGGGACATCCACAACTCCTCTAGACAACCTGTTCCTCTGCCAATATATGTTTCCACATATAAGACACACACAGGTGTGTGTGTGTATGTATATGTAAAATAAACTTATCTTTATCCATTTAAATTATAAAACTTGTCATAATTGTTTTCAATCAACTTCTTTCACTTTTACTAAAATTAACTACTACTTCATTCTTGTCGTGGTTTAACCTAGCAGGCAGCAAATACCACACAGCCTCCTCACTGGCAGGGCACTATGAGAAACTGAAGAGTTCCTGATTTAGTGTTTCAGTGTGTTATCAACACTGTTCTCATCCTAAATTCAGAACACAGCACAATGCCAGCTACTAGGAAGAAAACTGACTCTATCCAAGACGAAACCAGGAAAATTTTCCAAGTTATTTTCTTCAAAGGAAGTAAATGGAGCATACAGAATTACCCATAATAATCATCATCATCATAATGACTCCATCCTAAATTAACATCCTCACACAAATACTGTTATCACTCTTCACTGGGCTAGTTATCTTTTAATTATTACTAAACAATTTCACCTTTTTAAAATGAGGAAAATGTGCACTGTCTACATGAATAAAGCAAATTTAATACACATAGCAGACATATCTTACAATTAAATTGATGCTTTTAAATGAAACTTCATAGTATTTTTTCTCCTACTCCCTCCCAAACATTTGAAAGGAATCTGAGTAGTAATCTCTAGAGAATCATATGAAAACAAGTGCCTAAAGCTAAACCTTTCCATCAAGATCAAACAAAAAGAGGCTGTTTCTGAGGTATTGCATTCCATGAAAGCTCAAAAATATATGAGGAGTAAAGGAGGGGAAAGACAGAGCAAAACTAAACCCTTGATAAAGTAATCACAAACAGTAAACTACATAACAAAGTAGTTCATTTGGTATTTACAATAAAATAAGAGAAGTCTTTTTTAAATGCTCACAGAAAATTCTATCTCCAATATGAATTGGCTTTGCTCTGACTGTGAACAGTTACAGGGTGTCTGAACAGTGTCAACTTTGATTTACACTCATTCATCAGTATTTCTCTTGACCTTTTAGTCATGGCAAGTATAAGATGGTGGATGTGGATGTTTTTCTAGACTTCATGCATTTAATTTGCCATTTTCACATTACATGGTACTTTCTGAAGAAGATTTCAGAATATTTTGTGTAATTTAAATGGATAAAATCCCTTTATTTCTTCCAGTTTTGTATTTCTTTCAGTTTTAGTAAATTAGATTCTCTAAAACTTCCAGGCAATACAAAACGAGGCAATACAGAACATGTGATAATTGAACTTTAAACAGTGCCTTGCTCATTTGATCATCTCCTATCATAAAGATATAGACAGATCTGAAAAATAAAAGTGCTATCACTACATTTTTTTTATTTGATAGAAAAAGCTCCCTCAAGCAAACTCAGTACAACAAGGAACCCAATGAAAATACTGTATCAGTAATACCCAATCTCACATTTGATTCTTAGTGTCTGCTTTTGGGCGACTCTTTCAGATTTCTCAAAAATTAATGTTTTCCATTAACTAGTTGTTTCAAGAATCTGGTTCAAGGGAAAACAATGAATCAAAAATGGATTTTTCTGAGTAAGAAAATGGACACAAAATTGAAACAAACTTGGTAAAAGACAAGAAAGGGAAAGTGATACTTAATTTTGGTCTGAGTATTAGCAACTGATTTTTTTTAAATTTCAGTTTAATAAATGTTGATATTTAAATTAAATTATATCCAAATTGAGATTGTATTTAAATGAAACTTGATATTAAATCCTTTCTTTGAAATACTAGAATTTACCTCATTATAAGGCCGCACTCTTGGGAAGAGGAGGGCAAGTATGGAAGTAGAGACATTCTTCAGACTAAAATTACATGAATCTTCTAGCAGTAATTACTAACTAATAAGGAAAAATCAAATAATTAGAAAGCATTTAAGTATTACACGGAGCTTTCTACATCATCATCAGGCTATTTTAGTCAATCAACCACAGGCATGTCATCAAAGACCAAAATTAGGAGTTCCAGAAATCAACCAAAAGAGGTACACCACATTAATACAGAAAGCATTCTAGTACAAGATCTGCCACAGTCTTTCCTAAGATTTTCTTTCTGCCAGCATATAATTCCAACCAGGGAATTTCATGACATACTGATATTGTCATACCATATGGGAATTGAGTGAGAGGGTTGATTTAGTACAGATAGACTTGCAAAATAACACAAAACCAGAAGTGGATGGCAATGCTGAATGGAATGAACTGGGAAGAGATAAACTTGGGGTACAAGTTAAATACTACTGATACATTCATTCTTTTATACATGCATAGGTTACAGTAATTCGTATACTAAACAAAACAAACAGCAGAAATTTGTGATTCAGACAGCTCGACTGGAACAGCTGTCTCCAACAATGTAGATATTTTCTAAATATAAACATGTATTTGAAACTGAATACACTTGCTGAAAAATGTGCTTGACAATGTTTGTGCCATTTCTTCCTTAGTTTTAAATGGTTAAATGAACACAACTCTGGGCATAGAGAAATGGGATTGTGATTTGTTTTTAAAGTTTAGTTTCTTAGCGTAATAATTTGAGATCATTGTATAGAATGAGAATCATTTAGGTTGGCAAACACCTTTAAGATGAGCAAGTCCATCTGTTAATCCAGTGCTGCCAGGTTCACCACTAAACCATGTCCCTATCAGTTGTTTCTCTATGTATCCTTTAAACTACATTAGATGATAGTGGTAATTTCCTACCAAATCTACCAGGATAGATGTTTTAGTGGTAAGCCTCAATAACTTTGAAGAAAGAAAATGAAAGCCAAAACCCCAACACTCAGACTGAGCCCAAACTCATGTTACAATTAAGCAAAAGAACGTTTTTTCATCTATCCACTCCCACACACATCAGCCCTTCAAACACAAAAACCCCATATTTTTTTGCATGGACAAGGCGCAAGAACCCAAAAGAGCTGAAGCCACCTTCTTCATTTCAAACATCTAACATAAACACAAATGGGGTTGCTTAGTCACTAGGCCTATTCTAGACCAATTGATGAAGAACTTTAAAGACTTAGAACTGTTCAAGAAATCAAGTCTCAATATGTTTCAGGGGACTTCCTGTACACCCTAGGATTAATTTCAGAGAGTGCAAAAAACATATTCCAGGAACAGAAAAAATAAAAAGCCATTATAATGAATATATCTATGGAGTGTCTTTCCAAACACTAAAAATACTTCAAATTGCTGCAGTTTTATAACCTAAGTTTTGCTTTATATGTGTTCACTGGGTTTATATAAAGGTGTTGAAGTTGTAATAAAAAAAAATCAAATATGCAATGTAACCATAAGGAGCTGAGACTGTTTATCACTAGGGAAAATGTACTCCTTACCTCAAATGCCCACTCCTCTTCTTTTTCTCCATCCAGAAGCATTTTTGTCTCCTTATACACCTTCCCTCTTTCCAGATGCAATGGGGACACATTAAATTCAATTCTTTGCAAGTTAAAGCCAATTCCAACTCCAATAGCCTTTAAGAAGCTTTCCTTTAAGGCCTAAAAGACACAATAAGTGTATTTTATTCATACTAGCTGTTCTCAAATTGTTCTATAAACATTACTTCTGACTACACATTTTAGATGAAATAAATTTAAGACTTACACTACTGTAAATGTGAGGGTAGACTGATGCAAATATCACAAGAAAAAGTTATCAGTGTTGTTAATACCCAGCCTAAGTTCCTGCATTAAAATAAACATGAAACTGTAATTACCCAGTGACACATACAGATATGAACCCCTTACCTTGTTCTGGCTATGTGTTTAAAACCTAGCAATAAATCCTAGAAATGTCAGCTGTATTATGGTTCTCAAAGTTATTCTGATATCAAGTCCAATTATTTTCATCTTCACATGAAATGGTATCAATTAGCACCAGGAAGAGTTTGGATATTAGGAAAAACAACTTCACTGAACAGGTTTCCAAGCACTGAAACAGAATGTCCAGAGAAATGGTTGAGTCCATCCCTGGACTTCTTTAAAAGATCCGTAGAGGTCATGCTTAGAGACATGGTTTAGTGATGGATTTGATATCTTAAAGGTATTTTCCAAACTAAACCATTCTATGATTCTATGCAACTATAAAAAGTAACTTTTTTACTATGATGAAAATAATAAATTGCATCAAAAAAGACAGGTTTACAGACTTTAAATAGGGAAAAAAATATTACCCAGTGCCGATAAAACATATCCAGCTGCATCCATTCATTACTCATAGACTTGATTACACCCCACTCTGTCTCAGTAAACTGTCGCTTCATGATGTGAAAGAAATGTGGAATTGAGCTACTACCTACAAATTAGACAGAGATATTTACAGAAATTTTAATAGAGTAGTAATAATAAGCAAATTAATTACCTCATGTTATTGCACTAGAAAAAACTCATAAGAAAAAAATTTATGAGCCAACTGCTCTACAACTTGAATTTATATTGCCTCAAAGCAGTGAGCTGATGATTTTTTGGGACACAGTATGAAAAAAACCCATTTCAGTAGCAGAATTGCTGCATTAAAAATGTGAAATGAAAGTCAAACGTATTATGAATTTCCAGAATTCTCTAAAAAGCAAAGTATTTAACCAGTGCTGATTTTGTATATATAAAAATACTATATTCAGCCACAAAAGCAGTGAAGCATATAGTGTCTTTGACATCTGACAGCTTGATCTGGTAACATTTTATATATACATTTTATAACAGTATTAGCATACTGTTTGTCAAAATTCATCAAGCTATTCTGCCTCCTGCCCTTGGATGCTGGGACACAAAAGAAAAAATTTTTTAAGCACTTGTAGAAATACAGTCTTCCAAATTTATCACACACATATTAAGACTTTTGGATTGGATTTATTCTACAAGGAAAATGGAGTTAGAGAGGTGCCCATAATAACAGTAAGATAAGGAAAAAAATCAAGGAAAAAGAAAAATCCCCCCCAAAAAACCCAATCTCAAACCACTGAACCTTCAAACCTTTAGATTAAATCTAAGCTTCCTCTAAAAATAAGCCCAGCTGTGTGGCACTGCAGAAGCTCTTCAGTGGCTGTACCGGTTTTCCCCATTAGTCTAAATTTACTTTGTAGAAGACACTACAGACTGGGTAATTATATTGATCAGTGGCCTTTCTATAATACACTGGAAGCTATGGACCTCATTACATGCTTGGCTACTCACCCACAGCTTATATTAATTAGCATACCATGCAGTCTTTCCAACTGGGTTTACAGCTGGCTAAAGAGACAATGGCAGAAAACAATCTATTTTCTTTAGTAGGGATAATGAAAATCTGGATAGAGGCAGTTCTGCATATTATATAAACTATAAAAAAATTTGTTTCAATATTCTTATTAAAAAGAAAATATTAGTCATATTTAATCCAAAACAGTCACCCCTCCTAATACCACACTGCTTTTAAGAACCCATGACTAAATTGCTTAAGATACAAATTCTAATTGCAGCTGTGCCAGTAATTCTGTCAGTTGACTATGGGCAAGGAACTTTCTTTCTCTACACTAATGTTCCCCATCTTAAAAGCATGGATAAGGGTATTAACCCTTATAGATATCTAAGTACTGAATAAAACCAGGTACTGGCACCAGTAGTAACTGATTGGAACAGATTACTTTCACACTAAAGCACACATTCAGATTTTCTTACAATTTCCAAATCACACCACAAAGTGTTACCTGACATACACATCACATAAGACATGGCAGTGACATTTCAAAGATGCCCTCAATTGAATTTATATAGGGAAGAAAACATCTTAAGATTGAAATTTTGTTGACAGTTGAAGTAGTCAGCTAATGGAATAATCCACAATAATTTAATGACAGAACTAACTTTCTGCAGCAAATGATAAAATCAACCACAATGTTAAGTATGCTTTGATGAATTACTGAGACAAATGCCACATCCATCTACTTACACAATCCCACTTCTCTGAAACATCACAAAAAATTGTTGAACTAGAAGAAAGGTATTTTCTTTCATCTGTCTGTGTTTATATGGCCCATTTTACAACCAAATAACTGTGTTAATACCAACTCCAAACAACTCACTTTTTTTTTTTCCTTTCTCTTATTTTCTGGAATATTTAAGGCAAGTGGTGAGGTTTCTTCTGATGATTCAAACTACAGAACATTCCAGAACGTCCTGGTGTACCCTTCCTCCTCCATAATTTTCAGAGTTCTCCTGCTTTCAATAATCATGGGCTATTCACACTACCAGAGAAAACCATCCAAGATTATCCACATTACCTTCAGCACCAAGAGGCATATAAAGGTTCCTATGGCATCAATTCTGCCATCCGAACTTTGTCACACATAGCGAATATACTTGAACTGTTTAGTACACCAAGTGTATATCAAATCCACACGCTCCTGCTTTTTCTCCCCCTCATTATTTGCACTTTTTATTGTCTTAGGTTTCTTCAACTGTTCAGCTACCTATCTTGACATGTCTGTTCGCACTTACACAGTATTTTCCTCTCCACTCCAGCTATGCGTCACATCCCTCCTCTGAAAAGCTCAGGCACCGCTTCGTCCTTAAGCACACTCCCCTCCTGTCTCCTCAATGCTTTGCTCTGAGGAATGGATCACGTTAGCAGACCTAGGACTCCTATTCTCCACAAATTACTAGCAGTACCACAGCCTGCCTAGTCTACTTCCCCATATTTGTTTCAGTATCAGAGAAAGACAGACTCCCAGAATCATGAGGAAAATTTAGGTTGAAAAGGACCGTTGGTGTTCACCTCGCCCAACCTTTTGTTGAAAAACAGACCCTTATGCTGAGTGAGCCAGGGCCCTGCCAGGCAGAGTATTTCATCCCTTCTCTGGGGAACTTAGTGTTTTCCTGTTCTCATGGTAAAGAATTGTTCTATAAAGACATATTCTCCCTGAAGCAATCTGAGCCCATTGCCTTTTGCCACGTTCATGCTCATGAAGACAACGATGTAAATCATCACTACAGTCACCTTTCTGGTATACTGTGATTAAATTTCCTTCATCAGAACTTTCCCCTCTTCAGGACAAATAAATACAGCTCCATCTGCATTTCTATATAGGTCAAGCTCCTCAACTCTTTAGTCACCTTGGGGGCTCTTCACTAAACTCTTTTCAATTTTACCATGTCCCGCATGATCTGGTAGATATGAGGAAGACAAAACCAGAAGCAGCAGAAAGTTTCCTTTTAAATGCTACCTTTTTTGTTTTCAGTTTGATTAAACCCAAACCGAACCAAAAAAAAAAAGCCTCAAATGTACTTGCCACAATTTACAAAAACTTTCTTTGAAAGAAAAGGCTACTACCGCCAGCTCATTGATCAACTAACCTCCTGAAAAAACAAAGCAAACAAAAAAAAAACCAAACCAAAACTCAAAAAAACCTCAAACCAAAAGTACAATACAAAACCCCAAGAATGTTAACGGCCTCCTCACTACCTCAAACTGCATAGGAGAAAGAGGTCAGTGATCAAGAAATAATATCTAATCAATACATATTTTACTTTCAGATGGCAAACTGGCAGTATGACATATTACCTAGCAAAATGAAAAACTGAAACATGAACAGAGCAATCTACTTAGCAATATGAAACGCACAGGCTAGCTATGAATCTTGCAAACTAACTGTATCAGACGAATGTTTCAAGTCCCAGAGTCTTGGGCTCACAATCATTTTGGTGTAGGACACAAGCCATAATTGATCATATTTTACTACCTCTAAAGGAAACCAAAGTAAACTGATACAGAGAAAACATTTTTCTGCAACAGATGCCCAAGCCAATTGTTTATTAACAATCCAATTGTTTATTAATACCAATTAACCCTTGTACAGGTGTTTAGAAACTGACAACACGGGGCATATAATTAGGTAAATAAATGACTAACTTACAAGAACCAGATAGAACATTAACAAAGTTTTTTTCAATCTACTAGCTCATACAGGTTTAGTGTGAATTGGAAATTGGTTTTACATTCTGACCTCTACACTACCTGTCAGTATCCTGCACTTCTCCCAAAAAATAATATGTATGTTAAGCATACATTCTTGTCATGGAACTATTGACATGTATTAGCTTGACGTACCTCAGACAAGCAGCATTAACTTTCAAATGGCTGAAAATTTGACATTGCTTCCCATGAACAACTCAACATTTCCTAGGTTGTAAATATGAAAAGTCATAAAGAGACTGAAATAATTTGATTATGTTTGATATTTTCTCTGCAGTTGGAATCATTAAGTTTTTTCAATACTAGAGAAACTGCTAAGGTTTCAATCACATCACTGTGATTGAGTCTAACAGAAGTTATGAATGCTTAAGCAAGCTGCCCTGATAGTCAATGCCAAACAAAAGGAAATAAAGTCATAATGGCTTAGATTCCCCTATCTCCAAACTTCCCTGGAGAAATAGCAGTTTTGACACAGCTATGGCTTGGATAAAAAAAAACATGAAGAAAAGTCACAAGCTGTTAACTGGACACCTCACATCTGATCAATTCACAGACAAGCAGTGTACAGTCTGCAACAGATTTATGCTTTTTGCCACTTGTTCTGAAAAGAAAAAAAATTCCAGATCCTCTCAAATTTTGTTCAGACTCCAGCATACAGTTGAATGTTTGGAATAGAAAGAACATGTAAAAGTAGTATATGCTTGCCATTGAAGAGCTCGTGGATCTAAACACACCTGGGTGAAAGCTCATGGTTTTAGTTTGCTTCTGAGTGCAGAAAATAAAAGTATTTAAAATACACAGGGCCTTAATTACTAGGATGATTCAGGAATCCCAAATTCTTTTAATGAAATGTACTTACAACTAAACAATAATAGCAAAAATAATAATGAGCAGTAACAATATAAGAAACCCATTCTTAACTTGCCTTTGTCAATGGTTACACCTTTAGTTGCTTAAGGACTTTCCACAGCTGGTGGAGCTTTGGGTAGCCAGAATATTTCAACTAAAAGCTAAATTACCTCATGAAAATGGCATTTAATCAGTTTTCCATTACAGAATATATCAAACAGTTAAAGCAACTGTTCTATTGTCAGAACAGCAGGAACTCTGCTTCCTTCCAACCCTTGAGATGCATTACGCTAAAAATAAACACAGAATTCCAAAATCTAAATAAACATAAAAATGCACTTTCTTTTATAAAGCAAGTTGTAAGGACCCAACTACAGATGTAAAGTCAAAAAAGTCAAACATGCTGAGATCTCTTTAAAAGTTACAGACATTTAGAAACATAACATGATTTAATGGAGCTAGATCTTCTGATACTCCTTCAAAGACAACAAACATGTTGCTAGTGCAATAGCTCACACATATAAAATATGTCTGATCATCTATAACCTTACACTACAGTAGCACTACCTAACAACCAGATCTCTCAGACGTTACATTTTACGACATGACATACTCTAGAGAGCCTTTCTACACGGTCAGAAAGATTATACTGACTGAAACCCCTGGTAATTAATCCTTTGCTTAAAAATTAACATTTTAAAGAAAACCTAGCAACTTCACTGTTCCAAGAAAACAGACAAACAAGGAAAAAAAAATAAAAAAGATTTAATCACAGTATCAAATTTTCCTTTCAGTTTATCAAGCAGAAAAAGGAAGGTACTTCAGTGAAAGTGTAATGATAGAGAGCATAGTCCTATCTTTAAAAACCAGTACCACTGCAGTACATGAGGGTGCATTGGAATCCATTTGGTACTTGGTATATAAATGTTACACTGGACAAAACAGGGAGGGGAAAAGCCAATTCTCAGTACCTAAGTCATCTTCCACATGAATTTGACCCCATGATTCATATTTTCTAACACCTCCTTGATCTGACTCATGTAGTTTGTTCCCCTCCTGGGAAGGCTCTGCAACCTTAGAAAGCATAAACCTATTCAAACTGAGTTGGTTTCTTTGAAATAATCTGATGAGAAATCTCTTTTCAAATTTGGTGTTTGGTGTCAGTATTGAGACACACACACATTCTAGGACTATGTCCTTCCACATGATGATATCCTACTGCAGTAATGAATCCAGTAAACAACAGAGTTCCTTGTAAGGCAGAAGCTGGGACACTGCACAGAAGCCTGTCCCAGAATCACAGCCAGATGCAGTAAAAATGTCTCTTACCATTTTCATACTTAAAACTTTTCTGCCTCTGTTGTATACCACCCTTTCTCCATGTTCCCCTTCAAAACCAAGTCAAAAAAAATCCCCAAGATGACAGAAGTATTAGTGTTTTAAATTTGGGAATCAATCAGTAACAATGAAAGTAATCATGTAAGAATGTTCTTTTTAAAAAAACCCACACAAACCAACAAACCAAAATAAAAAACCCCGAAACCTTATAAAGCCATTTGCTCAGCTTGCCAGCACCTGAAAGACTGTTTGTCCCAGCTGACAGCTAAAATCCAGCATGTTTTGCTTTGTTTGGTCATCCCACTGAGAAGAGACAGCAGTCAGCTAGTCATTGGCATGTTGAGCTCCCACATCGTTCCCCCAATCAACACACAAATCAACTTCTGCCACTGCAGTTGTCTTTTATGCAGCCAAAAGGCTATATAAGAAAATATGCAAGAGGAAGGCAAATGTATTGCAATGTGGCAAAAGCAGAGCATGGCCCACAGCTGAAAAACTGATGAACTTCAATGGTCCATTCACCTGTATCAGTTATATCTACTCTTGTGGATACTATCTTCAAATGTTTGCTTTGCTTTTATTAAATTGGTTTTTACTAGGAAAAAAAAAAGGAAGATATACATATTTAATACAAAACCAAACAAGTTTGATGAACAAAAAGGAAAACTATACAGAACAAGTTTTTTAAATGTCCTACAAAATTGTGTTTTCCATCAAAATGCAACACAGCACATAACATCCATGAATACCCAGAATTCACAGCACCAATACAATAAATGGCCAGAGAACATCTACTTATAGAAGTAGCAAAAGTCTCCTTGTTCTAAACTTTCTAGAAAACTTTATGTGACAACCGCAACCTGTCATTTTTATTGAAGAAATATAAAAATACTTGCCTTGTTGAAAATCAGAATTTCTTTTAGAAATTAACTACATCAGGGAAATGCAGCTAAGGTTATTTTCTTACAGTTACTGAGGAAAGATGTGAAATATTTAAGATGAATTTCTGCCATTTCATAAGTCAGTCTAAAAATCTCAAGTCTGTCTCAAACATTGCCTACCAACCTTGAAACCAATATGAGCTCCAAACTCTAATACTTGCACAGAAAACATCCAAATAAGCTTTTGACTACGCTGGATAAAGACAGATTCTATTTTGCAACTCTTGCAACAAATATATGTATCAGTAGAGCTGAAGCTATTGGAAATGGGGAATGCTAGCAATAACATCTTCAAAGAGCACATTTTTAATACTTACATAGTAATTACTTAACCTTAGTCTTCATGTTACATTTTTCTGCTAGACTTTCTTAATTTGGAAAGCCAAATCTGTCATTAGTGCAGACTGAAAAGTACTTTTAGTTCTGTTAAAAAAACTACTCTACTCTATTTAGCTGCTCATTGTGAATGTATAACTTAATTTCCCAAAAGATCAATTAAGGAATAAATTGTGATTATTGTAAATTCAGTGTGCAGAAGGGGAAAAAACCCCAAACCCAGCACTAACACCAAAACCACGCAGACAAGCATTTTTATAGTAGCTCTTTTTTCCACCTCTTATTTTTACTAAAAGCACCGGGTTTTAAATTTTTTGTTTTCTTTATTGTTAATTTGTCTCTTATTTTAAACATATCCACTCTTCACAGCTTAATTTCTGCTGTTCTGCATTTTTCTATCAGTTTGTATTTTAATCCAAATGGTCTTATGTTTTGCTATTAAAGAATGACTCACAAAGGATTAAGGTGATTTCTTCAGGAAAAAAAAACCCCAAACTAAAGAAAGACTGGTTTTCCCCAGAGGAGAATTGACCACAATAACAGAATTTTCTTTCACAGTTTATCAAGCATTGGTGCCTGATCAATTACAGAATGATGTCATTTCAGGTTAAAACAGTGTTAGAAATGTGACTAAATAAAGCACAATAATGAAACTGCTATATAATATGTATTCTTCAAGAGTACATTTAAAATGGCTGTTTCTTCCCAGTTTCAAACAGAACAAGAACAAAGAAATGCCTCCCTGTTTACTCAGTGCAGGTGCATAAGACCACTATGATTCTTTAGCTCAGCAAGGATATCAGCTGTTTTAACATTCTTTCAGATCTAAAATTTATGTGCTTACATATTTATAAATTCTGACTTCTTTAAACAATTAGAAGTAACATTTAAACTGAATCTTTCATTAATTTCTTCATTCCAAACCGTACATCTACATATCTAAAGCTGTAACATTAGCTAAGAATTTGGTGATTATCTCTTGCAGCAAAAGAATAGATGCTGATTGCTGCTTTGAGATTTACTGAAATACAACAATAAAAACACACACAGTTAAAATTTTGTTTAAGGTAAAGGTAAGGCAAGGTAAGGACAAAAGCACTCCAAAGAACAATCTGCTTTGGCATTTCTTTCTAGGTTAGAAAATTCTTATTGAAAAAGCTGAAAAGCAGCAATTAAAAAAGCATTGCAAGTTCAAAAAAAATTGAATGTGGCTACTATCTAAAAGGCACGCCAAGCATCTTAACTATGATGTAGGTGTGCCTAACTCTCAGTTTAGCTTATGACTACCAAAACAAACAGAATAAAGTTTATAACTGCCCAGAGAGAGAGCTTTCCTCCATTACCGAGGCTCAAGTATGGTATTTATCTTCTTTGTGTGGGACTTAGATACTCAAATTCATGTGTGACATATCTCTCCTTTGAAGATCTCTTATCTTTTGCATTATCTCACCTCAATGATGAAATAATAGAAACAAAAAGAGGAAAATGAGTCAAGTTCTGTTTATATTTATTTGCCTCGGAGAAAACCAGTTTCAAACAATCAGGTGTTTGCACATAATAGCCTACTTTTTAAAAATAGCATTTCATGAAGTATCTTTAGATCAAGTGAATTTTTCTGTAAAATTCATATAGAGAAAATTTACCTTTTTGTGTCTTTTAACACGCAAGCTTAGCATAAAACCAAAATTTTCATGAGAAAAGCTGATTTTATTGCCATCAAATACTTACTTCTGGAATGACTTTGAGACTGGAAGTGTCCAGATCAAAGTAACTATAATGTGATTGGTAAGAAAAACTGCAGGCTGATTATGACAGACACAAAATGGTTTCTTAATTTATTTACCTTTGCAAATCTATCTAAGCTAAAGAATTGCATTAGTGAAAGGAAATTCACTTGAACAGCAAGAACACTCTTGAACCAAAGAATCCAAACTTTTTTCAAGCACTCCAGGCAATTTTTATTAAGCTATAATTATTTCCTAAGTCTCTGAAAACGTCCTGCTTTGTAGAGTTTAAGTGACTGGTAAATCAACATCCCACACACCACTTAAACCATGTTGACACTTGTTGCAAAATTCTTTTCCATAAGTTAAAAATCAAACACAAGCTGAATTTTTCCATAGGAGTTAGTAGCACTTTGAGAATCCTTCTCATTTCCTTTGGTGAAAGAATTAAAATAATTTCACATGCATTAACTCTCTGGCCAAAAAATGTCCACAAATACTTATACTAACAAATTAGTAGTACTACAGTGTGCACGTTCCCAAATTACTTAAGAGTCCATCTTAAACTGATCTAAAGAGAATAAAAGACTTACTGATCTCAGTAATTCTTCACAAACAAGAAAACCGAAAGGCTGATTTAAATCTACAATAACCTGCCAGATAATGAAAAGGCAACACCACACAATACCTAAAGGAGATAAATACCTAGAGAGGATATTTTCCTTTTCTACCATCACTAGAGTATTTAGTTCAATATTTGAATAGAAGACAAAAGGTGATAAACTTTTATCACCTTTAAAAATGCGTGGGACTTTTGTAGAACTGCCTCTATTTGGAGTGCTAAGAATAGTTTCTCTTGCGGCCTGCCTTCACGTTCGAAGAAGTCTGTCCTGTATTAGTTTCATTTTACAGATTTTAATAATGAAGCACAAGTAATACAGAAAGAGGAGGCTTCTTATTGTTTGTAAGTAAAACAAAAATAGATGGTATAGATTAAGGAGAGACATAAAAAGTTTATGTGCGACCATGGCTTGTTACATACTAGCACACAAATAAATAGCAGATTTGTCAAAACTTTCAGCTGTATGATACTCTCTTGTGTGTCTGCACTGCAGATTTTGCATGTTCATTGGTTGAACAATAAAGAAATGTAAGAAGTAGAATACTGGAGACCTCAATCAAGATTCTGTTGGATAATACCACAAGGTAAAGTACTTTGTATTTACACAAGCAAATAACCAAACCAACCTCCTGTAATGTACTTTGTACATAGGGAACTCTTTGTCCTTGTAGCTGTTCCAGAGAAAGAGATTTATAGTGGATTTATAGTGGGCCCTTGCAAATATAGTGTACTCTGCAACTACAGAACAAGAGCACCACTCAGTGGAACTATCAGAGAAAACAATACTGGTAAAGTCAGTGCTACATATTCATAACACAGCAACCAAAAAGGAATTTCAGGTGATTCTACTAAGACAAAAATCTTTCTCAGAAAAATTTTAGTTGAAAAGACAGCTAGCTTGAAACTATAATCTCTGCAATATGAACTAAAGTTCTAACCTTAATATTGCTTAATTGCTAGCTCACTTTCCCACATAATTTTTCATTAGTATCATATTCCTTTTTCAAAAATACAAATTACTATTACAAAAAGGAAAACGTGGGCCATCTTTAATTCCACCATTCAATCTTTTGGAATCACCAGTATCTCCAGAACAACCACCTTTTTTCCCTCTCTGGGTAAAAACACTGAAGCCTGTCTGTCTCAGAACTCAAAGTAGCACTCAGTCTTTAGACCAGAGATAGTTTAATATATTTCATAAAACTTGTCAGCTGAACATCGACAATGTGTCTTTAAAATGTCAGTCACATTTTCAGCTGCATAAAATACCAGCAGAGGATGCAAGATACCACTACTTCCACATATAAATGTTTCAATTTTTCTGTATAAATTTCAATGTTGCACTTCCCAAGAAAAGCCTAAGATACAAATGCTTGAACTTTTGATTTTCATAATTTATCTGCTGAAATGGAAAGCTTTTTAAAATAAGTAATGACAGAGTCTTGCAGTAGGGCCAGTGGCAGCCCAGCCAAAGCATTTCCAAGGGGACTGGGTCCAAGTGTTAGCTTTTTTACACAGCAGCCTATACAGCACTGTGGTTTAGATCTATGCCTAAAGCAGTGTTGATACCATGCTGATACCTCAGCAGTGTTTGCACAGCATCAAGCCTTCTCTGTAACTCTGCTCCCCAACAAACAGGCTGAGGGTGTGTAAGACATTGTAAGGAGGCATAGTTGGGACATTGCTTTGCCTTACCTGGGAGGATTATGATAAAAGTACCACCTTTAAGCTTAATCTGGTTATTTGGACCCTGCGTTACTGCAGTCCCTGTCTGAACACAGCCTTACCCAGCAGCCACAATTCCTGTCACAAAACATACAGCTGCCCTGGCATGGGGTTCTTCACAGGCCTCATGTGCTGACCACCATCTTTGGAGTGAGGGTATACAGCAAGTGGAAGTAAATCACAGAAAAGAACTTCTGATTGCAGTGAAGTTTCTGTGCATCTTAGCTAAACATACCAATCCAAAAATATACACTTGCAGTAATCATTAAGAAGGCATGAAGCCATCAGAGACAAAGTTATCCAGTCAGGGTTTATTTGAATCTCCACCTTACAACACAAAGTATTTCACAGCATAAAATGTCATAAAATGAATAAAAGATTCCCTAAGAACACAAGTATCACTGCTATATCCAGTTAAAAGTTTGAGGAAGGTTCTCAAAAACTAAAATTCCATCAAATCATAGTATGTTTCTTCTTTAACCAAGTCATGCACTGATGACCATCTGTGAACTAAATCATCTCCTCAAAACTGCATTTAAAAATATATTTTGCTACAGTTCTAATTTATAATGTCAGTCCTTAAGTTCACTACTCTATACAGTCATTTCATAAAAATAAATAGGTCAGTAGCCAAATTTTCTAAAGCTTGGTCTTTTACTAGGGGCACCTCAAATGTTCCCTCCTCATGATCTCCTCTCACTAACGATTCTTGCACATTCACAGCAAACCTGTGTTCCCAGTTAGCTACAGTACTGGGCCTGGTGCTGTCACATAAAATGTCTGTGCTTATGGGACAAATGAGTAACAGTCACAGTCTATAAAATTCTCCTGGGGATGGATCCAACTGTCACTACTTGGAAAGGTCTCCCCTCTTCTACCTAAGAGACAGAAAATCCATAATTAAAGTAACTGCAGATGCTGGTCCTGCCAGTTATCATAGCACAAAATTAATTACCTCACTTTTCCAGGGCTCTGCTTTTCTAAATGGGAAATAGATCTGTATTTGTCACAACAGAAACCCAAAAATAAACAATGAGGAGCGCATTTAACAATAAAAACCCTCTAATACACCATACATTCATACACTCTCTTCTAATTACATTAAATTTCTAGGACACAGGTTACTTCTTTGGGAAATATGAAAATCTTTAGTACTCAAACACTACAGAATCTGTTTTGGTCAGAATAATGCTTTACCTGGTAAATTAGTCTTCATAATATCAATGCCAACTTGAAGCTCAGGCTCAGCTGCAAGGACTGCATAATCTCCTTGATGAGACACATTGAAATTGTAATTCGAATCGATTCCAAATACAGTATTGGCCAGGAAAGGTTTTCCTTTGGATGTCCTTTGCAAGTGTACTTCATTCCAAGGTATGCACATCTTCTCTGCAATTAATTTCCGCATCAGCAGGCGACCAGCCTATGAAATAAAATGGAAGTGATTACTACAGAACTATTATGCTATGTGCAAAATATCGGTGGTTGCTAGAAAACCACCTGCCTGAAAAATGTGGCTTTATTATTGCTGATACAAAATAAGATCGGACTTTAGCCAAATAATTTAAATTTCTTGCTTTTATAAAAGCCTGTGTCAATAAAACAAGAGTTCATCAGACAGGGGTATCGAATACATTTATCACTACTAGCACAGAGACAATGCAAGACTCAAAAGCACTCCCAGCCTAGAAGAATCACAAAAACAACCCCTTTCTCTATTTACTTAGGATACTTTGTGCCACAAATAAATACTTTTTACACCACCCTCAAAAGTAAAATTGTCTCAACAGCCTTCCTTTCAGTGCAACCACTGCATCACTTCAGCGCTAAATGAAATACTGAGCAGCTGAAAGTGATGGGTAATTTCTTACAAACAAATTAGCAGGTCTGTATTACTACCACATCGTAATGCAAGATTTAAAACCTGAACCGTGTAGAGCAGCTTTACTCCCTTACACATTACACTGCTCTTATGAACAGGGCATGCTGACTTTGTCTCCTAATTTGACAGAGAACTTGTGAAGTCTTTCAGAGTAACTACTAAGAGCAGACCGCAAACACCTCTTTTTGCTCCTCCGTGAAACACAGCTGCACACTTAACACATCAGGTGTTAAATAAATGCACATTACGGTGCATTTACTTCCCCAAAAGGCCCTTGCGGGGCACGTTTCCCTACGAGGAGCCAGACACTCGGGCAGTGCCGGCTCTGCAGAGCGACAGCCACGCCCCCGCGTACCAAGGCGGCTTTAGCATCGCGGGCAAAGACAAACTGGCCGATGCGGTCCTTCTCCTCGGGCTGCACCAGCTGCGCGGCCAGCAGCCACTCGCGGCGGCGGGGCCGCCAGGCCGCGCAGGGGAAGGCCCAGCGCACGCTGCCCATGGCCCAGCCCGGACCCGCGCCGTCCCCGGCCACCTCACCCCACCGCAGCGCACCGGCGCACTCAGGACACGCCCCCTCCGGCCCCGCAGGAGCCTATCGGCGTGCGGGCGGCACAAACGGCCCCGCCCTCGAGGTGCGATGGCCAATCCGATGCCAGAGCGCCCCCTGAGTGACAAGAGAATGCGCCAGGTACCGGCCTATCAGGGGAAAGGCGGTGCCTGCGGCGGAGGCGCCGTCAGGGCGGAGCCCACTGGCGGAGGTGGGCGGGCTTTCAGTTGGATTGACGGCCGGCGGAGCCACTCCGAGCCCAAAGAGCGGGAGACTGACACCGGCAGGAGCCAATCTGCTGGCGTCGCTGCTGCGGAGGGGGGCCAGAGCGATCGGTGAGCTGCGGGTGTTGGCTGCAGGTGGGTGCGCGCTGCTCGGAGGGACCGCTCAGGGGGCGCTGGCACTGGGCCGGCCGCGGAGCGGCGGCAGTGCCGGGGACCGCCAGGCCCCGCGGTCCGCGCTGTGCGAGGAGGGGGCCGCCTTGCACCGTCCCGCCCGCCCTGCTGGCATTAGTCCTCCCTTAGAATGAACGGAGCCGCCGTGGGGCGCACGCGCGGGCCGCCGGGGCATGCGCAGTGGCGGCGCTGACGGCGCTGCCCTCCCCCGGCGGGCGGGGCAGGGGCGGTGGCGGTGGGTGCCGGGTCTGGATGGGGACGGAGTTCGGGATAGGGATCGGGGTGGCCGCTGGTCTCGGCCGTGACAGAGCGAACGTAGCTGCGCTGTGGCCGGTGGCTGGCGGGGTGTTGGTGGCTGGCGGCTCCGCGGCCGGGCAGTGGCAGGAGGTGCCCGCGGGTCCCCGGGCCCGTCGCTGCCACCAGCACGGCCGTCCTGCCGCAGAGCCGCCCCGGCCCTGGCAGAGCGGGGCGGCGGGGCCGCCTCTGCCCGCCCTGGGCTCGGCGCCGTGCCCTGCCTGCAGAAGAGCAGCCGATTGTCCCCACAGCTGCATCACCCGCGTTGGGTGCTGGCTGATAAAGATCTGTCCGAACAAAAGCCGCTTGTGTGCCGTGTTCGTTGTCCTGCTGGGAGCAGTAATGGTTGTCAGAACTGGGTTCCCATGTGCCCTTAATAGGCCATCTGTAAATCCTCAAAAAGTAGTAGTCGTGTGCCCTTTGGTTCTGAAGTTGGGCCGTGGCTAAAAATTTTGGGCCTGTTTGGAGATTTAAACCCTTCTTCCCGTTGCTTGCTTTTAGAAATATTTGCGCTTCAACCATCCTATATTGACCATGTGCCAATGATTCAAAAGTATTGAAAATTATATTATTGCAAGTAATTCAATAAGATCCTTCTTTGTTTCTGTTTAGCATTCCCACCTCCCCTTTCATGGGTCAAAAATAGTGTTTCTACGTAGGCCAGAAGGTCCTTCTGCCTAAAATAAGTCTCAGTTATAACTGAGTATAGGTTGGTCTTTTCAAAATATTTTAAACGCTGAAGAAACATTTGGGTAAAACTATTGTTTCATCAAGGAATCAATAGTGTAACAGACTTATTTCAAAATATTACTCCCATTTTTCTTCATGACAGTGAAGCAAGGGACGGCATAATCTATACTATCCAAAGTAGAGACAGAGTTACAGACAGCAGAAGAGGATTTAGCACAGTCAAGAGAAAAGCCCGGAAAAAGGCTATTCAGCAATATCGAACTGTAGCTTATGTTTCAAGCATTGTATTCTGCACACTTTGAAGAGGAAATTGTGGCTGCATCTGTAATTAGCTACTGATAGGTGATATTGCTAATAGAATGTGAATCTTACCTAGTTCCAAAAAGCCCTGCAGGTTTGATTAATAGGTTTGATGTGCCCATGCTGTCTACTTAGAGAAACTTAAATGTAGCAGGTTTTTTCACTAGTGGATTTATTGATTTTCTTTCAAAATAAGCTTCATTTGTAAACACAAACTGAAGCTAAACATGTATTGTGTGATATGTAATGTAATTATGGATCTATTGAATATAAGCCCACATTTTTATTATATGTAAAACGTGATAATAAGCTATGTTAAATTATTCTATGCCCAGTGTGGCATATATGTTTTGAAAAAAAATATTTTAATCACATACAAAATCGACAGACTTCAGAAGCCATTAAAAGCAGTAATTTCCTTTTGCAGAGTTTGCAGCTATTATTTTCGCCAGAATTAGAAATACAGCATGGCATGTTAATTCGATTTTTTTTCTGAAAATTAAAATTACAGTTCTTGATCTTTTTTGGATAAGAAAATAATTTGCAAAGGAACTTGATGAATTTGAGAAACTTAGCTTTAGGATAAAATCCAGTCAATGTTAGTTCTTTTGCATGATTACTGCTTTATCTTAGTGGATTCATATGTTTGTGAGAGAACATGCATTTAATGATCACTACCTGCAGAGTGCGAATCTTCCACTTTTGGAATGCTTCCAGGAATCAGTGCAATTTCATTCCTTCCTACTGGTATCATACTGGGTTTTTTCCATGTTGGGTTGTTTTCAATCACTTCTAAAGAACACTAAGCTTTAAAGTCTCTGTGTCACATTTCAGTCTGAGAATACTATGTCAGCATGTATTATTGATAAATGCCACTTTTGTGGATTAAATGTCTCAGAATGCCACATGCTTTTTTTTTTATTATCTAAAAATGATTGACGGAATATTATTTTTCTTTGAAGTTCTGTTATTTATGAAAAAGCTGTGAGACTGAGTTGCGATGAAATTTCTAGATGAAAACTTGGAATTCTCTTAGTATTTTCAATCTTAGACAATCAGTGACAATCAAACCATTAATTCAGTATAAAAGTACAGAACTTTTTACTCAGTATTTATAGTTTAGTTACATTTGAAACCACTCTTTTCTTTTTAGTCAGCAATTAGAAGTGTCACCAAATCCTTCAGATATCTGTTCCACTCATACTCATCTTGGTGAATGTTAAAGTAGATCTGTAGTGCAGAGTGGTGTCTTTAAAACTTGTTAAAACATTATTAGTTTCTCCCCTTTTGAATGGATAAAGAGAGAAAATAGCAAATCATGTGTATATAGTAGACTTAATAATATAATACTTATTTTTAATATTTGATTATAAAATGCTGATCTTGACCTTTTCAAAACATAAATTAATGTACAGCTAAATTTTGTATGAAAAAAATCTGAAATTTCTCTGGAGATATGTATACAATTTTTTCATCTTCATCGCTCTTAATTCTTTCTTCATAGGTACATAAATCATGCTGTAAAATACCAGCTTTTAAATTTCTCTTTTTTAAAATCCTGCTCTCCAGTAAGACATACTATCCAAGTTGGGAGAAGGCCAAGTGACAAACGTAATGTTCCATTGAAGAACAATTTATTTCTCATAAGATACCTGCTAAGAAGTATTAAGAACTAATTTTTTTTTTAATTGGCGATTGTTGTAGTATAGCTGTATTCTCCTGTCAGATAAAGCAGATAGATGGTTTTACAATTGTTTGTAAATACTAAAGTACCAAATAAAGGTACTAAACAGTTTAGACTGTTTTTGCTAGCTGTGTTGGTAGAAGAGAGAACATCTACACACAGAATACTGTTTGTACTTTCTAAGTGACTACACACCTCATGTAAGGTTAGTGTCCTTTGTGCTGGGAACAGTGTCGAGCTTCAGTCCCGTTACCAGGGTTTGGTCGTGTTTATGGTCAGACAGGCACAGCCGTAACATGCTTTTTCTGACAAAGTGCAAACTTACCTGTATGTAATACTTATGTATGCTCAGTATGTTCACAAGAAACATCCTCTAGGCTTTCAAAAAGTCTCGTATAGTTGTATATATATTTTATCTTACTGTTATAAAGTGAGAAAACAGTTTCGTATAAGTCTTTTCCAGTATCTTTTCTGTACCCTTATGCTCCATTCTTATTACACACATTCTCCCTTTTAAAAAAAAAAATTGTCCTTGATTATTCAGTAGGAATTAATTGTACATCTTCCACCATTCTCAACATCATTAGTACATTTAAACTTCTGTAATCATTTTATCTATAAGCTGTAGCACCTAAAACTATTTTGATTGATGGTTTAGCAAAATCTTTTGAGCAAAAGTGTTTATGAATATATCTACATTATATGAGTATGTTCTGATCAGAATCTTCACAAACAAAATTTAATCTCTGCTCAAAGTTCACTCCACAGTTCTGTTTGTTTTGCTCCTTCAAATCTGGTGAAATGGATGTGAACACCACTTTTAGAACGCATATTGCAGTGGTTATGCTTTTAGTATATGCTTGTTGAGATATTCTGAAAATGTCTATCCTGAATGCTTTTGGTCTGCTTTATGAGTTTAACAACATGCTGTATTTACAGTCTTCTAGTGTAATCTAGGATTGAACATATATCCAGCTTATTAAATTGATACTCAAAAGGGCATCTGGATTTTCCAAAGGAAAAGTATAAGCAAATAAACTACTCATTTCATCTTCTTCTACATACAGAATTGTAAGAACATCCTAAGAAGGATTGTTGATGGTGCCAACTAAAAGCAAATCATCATAAATATGTCTTTAACTATCTTTGGAAAGGGACCATTAGCATTGGTGAAGTAAAACAACTGCTCTAGAAATTCAGTGAGTGATTTTGGCAGCTGTTTGAATGGTGTTAAGGTCAGTTAAACACCTTGTAGCTTTTTACCAATAGATTAGACCCTACTAAGAGGAATGTGTGTATATCTCGTATCTTGACTATGGGCTTACCAGACTTCTCAGTGTGGTTTCCTGGCATCTTGGTCAATGAGCTCATTATGTTCTAGACTGCTCCATCCCTTATCGTCTTGGGAAAAGGACAGTGTTAAAATGGGCAAGGAGTTGGAACTAGATGATCTTTAGGGCTGCTTCCAACTCAAAGCATTTTATGATTCTAAAACAGAAGGGTCTCTTAAATAGCAGAACTAATGAGGTCTGGGTCCTTATCAGTGGATTTTGTGACAGACCATAAGAATGTTGTTACCCACAGAGCTCCCAGGTGGTCCCTTATTTCGCCCACAGTAATGACCAAAATTAGCTTACTGTCCTCAACCTCCTTCTGCCCAGCTGCTAGCAGCTCTGTGGCCATACATAGGCTGGCCATTGCCTGCTCCTTAGCTATCAAGCGTGCAGAATGCCTTGTCCCTTAACTGTAGATCTGTACAGTTAGCTTTGAGAGGTACATACATGTCCCCCAAGCATGCATTATGTGGCGTTGACCTTAATAACTGTGAAGTTTGTATCAAATTTCACTATAATGGCCAACTGGCTCATTGTTTGAGGTGGTTTTCAAGAAAAGAAAACCAACAAAAAACAGAGCAAGTGTATTAGCTTTTGAAGCAACTCAGTTTTGGAATTGCTTTGGGTTGTCTTTGGTTTTGATTTTTTTGTTGTTTTAGAAAACCAGGCTAATAGCTAATGGGGCATTTGTGAGCAGAAGATGTGTAAACATCTGGTATGTGAGCAGGGAGCCTTTGTCAAGTGGTATATGATTGGGTCATATGTGGCAGTGCTCAGGGGTCTGATGTGCCATGTTGCAGGAGATGCTAGAAGGCTGCTTACTCTATGGCACAGAGCCATGTGCTAAGAAACAAAAGTAGGAGTTCCCAACTCTAATGAACCATCTACTGGAATTTGGTTCTGTGTAATCCACATAAAAACAGGCTTTGTAATTGGAATCCTGTGGGAGTTAATGGAGTAAATAAAAGGAGGCTTGTAGCCCAGCTTTTCTGAACTGCAGACCTGTGCAACATATGTCTGCACCCCCTACGTTTTCTACCCTTTTGTCAGTGACTTGATGAAATATTTATTAAAAACCCCTATTGATTAATTCATATGGCTTTGTAGAAGAAAGTATGAAATAATTATAAATACTAGTTGGCCTTGTTTATCATACCAAGTTTTAGCTGAATTGTTAAGATAGTTTGGAGGGCTCTAAAATCATCAACAGATTCAGTAGAGTGGTAAATTAGTACCAAAATCATCAAATAAATTAGGAATCAGCTTCAGGAGAGACAAGAATTCAATTTTTTTAATATGTATTTCCTTAATGAAGGTGAGGGTGAATTAGGTTAAGTCATAGCACAGTGTTCATAATTACATTCCTTAACAATGAACAAAAACATTAAAGATACACTGCTGAATTTTGCTTTTAATAAAACACACTGCTATTAGAGATTAGGAGTTGGATGCACTAGATGACCTGCAAACTGGAGTAGTGAGACAGTGATGAGACCTTAACCATAATGTTGTACAACAAATCTGTTATCATTGAAAGAAATTTAAGATCAAACTGGAGTGGATAAAGAGAAAACTGCAAGAAATAATAAGGAAAAACAAAAATACGGTCTTATAAATGGACCTTGGAAATATAGACTATTATTCATTTTGATGAAAGTTGGGAGAGGATATCAACACTTGATAATTAAGAGTGAAAAAATATACAACAGAAAATTAAGTCAAATCAAATTTTAAAAGAAGAACAAATTGTAAACATTAATAAATTGATTGTGTAATTAAGAAGTTTGTGGTCTTGACACCAATGTACTGGTATAGTCTTTTTATGGTAATAGTGTGATAAAAGAAAACTTTCTGAAACATAGATTGCTTTTATGAAAGTGATTATATGATGTTTTTGCCTAAAATAGCAGAGATGGCCTTGATGACAGTAGATGTTTCCATGTTCATTACACAAAGATGAGTATTACTGAAACTGGTAATTTTACCTACATGAAAAAAGTTGTAGGTTGGAGCTTGCTATAGAAATTACATATAAAAGAAGAAAGATGTCTACTATCCATTGTCAGTTCCAGAATTTTCTGAAAGGGTTTACATTTCTTTAGAAGAAATGTTACTTTACATGATGCCAAATAAACTTTCAAATTCACTTACTTTTTAAAAAAGTTTCACTCAAATGTGGGAAAGTAATGTAACTGAAACAACTCTGCTTTTGAAGATTCAGTCTTTTGAGGAGCAGGATTTTAAGTTCATAAGAAAAGGGTATTCTAGAGAATTCTGACATACAAAAAAGCTTTATGATTTATGGAAGTTGGGGTTTATGAGGCCATACATTATCAGAATAAATGGTGGTCTTGTTCTTCTGTATTTTCCTAGTTCCTCAGGCTTAGAATGGAAAGAGTGAATACGTGAGATTGTCTGGCCATGGGAAGGAGAAGATGCCTGCTGCAAGGGTGCCAGTGCTGGCAGCAAGATCACTGGATCTCTTCTATTCCAGGAGACATGGAGGTCCATTTGTGGTTGGCGCTACCTGACTAGATAAAGTGTAGATCAGTCTGCTGTGAAAGTACCTCCCATGAAGAAGACTGCCTGATGCTTTAGTTTGCTCTGACTGTATCATGTTATCAGATAAGCCTTTTCATGACATTAAAAACTAAAACCAGTATTTTTCTGGTTTCTGGGTTTGGCTTGGAATTTTTTATCTCCTTGTCAATTCAGGTGGGCCATTATCTGTTGCTAATTTTAGTTGGAACTGTGAAAGCAAAATCCTGGAATAAAAAAAAAAACAAAAACAAACTTGAAATGTTTCTTTAAGCTTTAAAGTAGGCAATCGACTCAGATTTGCAATAAGGGCAGTTTATGCATCTGCAGCTTATAAATAGCTCTTTAAATAGGTGAATAAAATATACTCATGTTTAAAGCTTCTTTATGTTGACAAAGCGGAGTAAAATATTTTCCTTGTAAAAAACAGTTAAAGCTAACTTAATAAAAAATGCACTTTGGTATAGGGATTTTCACCAGAACCAAAACTCGGCTGCTGAAAGGGAGATTGCACTGTCTTAAATTTAAATGGGTTCTGAAGCCAGTTAATTTACACCACTGTAAATGAAGCTCACAGTGGGCAAAACATACAGCTTCCTATCAAGACTAGAGGTACAAGACAAAATCAGTTTCAATTGACTAAACACTCAAAGGTGTACTGTCACCAAACTGTCTCCAAGTCACCCTATTTGGTAAGCTCCAGCAATCCTGTGATTCGGCCAGGCTGTTGGTGTCCGTTTGTATTCTGTTATTTTGGTGCAAAGTGCCTCATGGGAACTCACTTAGGAAGCAGTTTAGTAGCCTGTATCTCCCTTCCAGTGCAAGCTGTAGAAGGATGAGCCTTTTGGAATCTATGATATGTAACAAAATTTTCTTTTTCCATCTTCATTTTACATTAAATTGTAGGAGTTTGGGGTTTTTTGAGGATAAGCCTAGCACTAGTCTTTCTCTTAAATGACCATTCAAAATTCTGTCACACTCCTTGATGTGCTTCCTGCAGACTTTACTGGAAAAAATCCTACAGGTGAGTATTATTTGTAGAGTTGTTCTTTGATATATGGCAGACACCTTACTTTTCAAAATACGCTGTGTGTTTCTATTTTACAAAGTAGAAGTATTATCGAATTCAGTGTAAAGGTCACTTATAACACAGATTTCTAACTGCACATAGGATTCAGAAACTAAATTCAACATTGGGAACATTTTTGTTTTATGGTATATTGATTTTGGGTTTTGTTTTGGTTTTGTTTTTTTTTTTTTAATAATAAGACTGTGGAATCAATTACTTATTTTTCTATTTCAGGAATAGATTGAAGAAAACATGGCCAATCAACGGGATTACATTAGCAGACCTATTTGCAATGGGATTTCTGTTCCTGAAAATAAAATCAATGCCTTAGTGGCTGAAGGTCATGGACAACAAATTCTAAAAGTACTACAAAAGTTTAGAGAACAAAATATATTTTTTGATTTTAAAATTGTCGTGAAAGATGAAATAATTCCCTGTCATCGTTGTGTACTGGCAGCATGCAGCGATTTTTTCAGGTAAACCTAATTTTGGAAAGAGTTTGCAGGAAATAGATTCTAAGTTCTCTGGGAGGGAAGGAATAGAATTACAAAAAAAGTTAAAAATTATCACAACTTACATATGTCTGCAGAGTTTTGAGCAAAGCATTCAAACATCATTTTAAGGATACACCAAATACATCTGTTTGTATTTCCAAAGTGCCATGAGGACTCTGAATTTGAGGTTCAGACAGCAGTCCATACTCTGAAATACAAGTTTCATACCATAAGCATGGTTCTGCTGTTAGGCAGAACCAACACAAGTTATATATATTTAAGGGTTACCTGTTCTCTGTATCGGTACTTGAAGGTCTGCAAGGATATTGACTTGGTATAGGACAGTCTATGTACTTTGATACATTTATATAGTGAAACAGGTTGATTACAAATACATCCATTGAGCAATTGTGGATAAATTGTACATTGTTTCCCATTGGAATGCAACTGGATTTTGTTTGTCTACGATGAGTGATTGGTATACAGAGATTGTCTTCAGAGGTATTTAAACAGATACACTTTTTCTAAACTACAGATTTCAGCCTTTCAGCATGAAATGGATGTGTTATCTTACTTCTGGTACTTAAAGATACATGTTCTTAAGGAGCAGCCAGATCATTCACATACAGGATATTAATTAATGGAGACTTGCTAGCTTTTTTATTAGTAAGTCTCAAACTTGCAATTCCATGCTGAAGGTCTGTTTCTGAATGCACTGTTTACTAAAAACAAAGCTAAGACTGTAACAATGAAAAAATGGCGTCCTGGAAATTAGTTAATGACCTCAATTCAGTTGCCCATACATAAGTGACAAGTGTTATTTTCAAATGTCCTGGAACATCCCATGTTCTATGGGAGTTTGCCATATCTGACAGAAGATAGCTAGACATATTCTTAGAATTACTGAAAAAAGAAGAAATCAAATGAAATGAGCAATTTCTCCACTGTAGCAGCAGATGTGTTTTTTTCTCTGACACATACAACTACTTACATTTATGTCTTTACTGCTTGACAGCACTGAGATACTCTGGTAGAAAGAAATATTAGGATGAAATAGCTTCCAGTGGTAATTTTTAGAACTGAAATTTTGCACATGATAACGTGTTATTTTCACTGCCTGTAGGCTCTTCAGATGAAAAGTTGCCAGGAAAGATCTCTCCCTACTTCTAACAGTTGATAATACCAGCTATCAGATTAATAAGTTGTCCAGGAGTGTAAGGCACATTTTTTCCCTTCAAGGAATAAAAAGTACTTCAGTCCACTAGACACATTTTAAAATGTCTTCCTTGGCCCTAGGACTTATTTTAGTTTTGGTTTCCTTGTGTAAAACCCAAGGTTCAACAACATTTTGATCCTTACTCGTTAGATTTCAGAGTCAAAGCCTTTGCCTAGATTTGCTCTCCCTCTACTGGTACTGTTCAGTTGCTATTTTACCCCATAATTAGAAATTTCTATCATAGCTCTTGGGTTAATGAGGAAAGGATTCTAAGGGTCTTTGGGACATAGGCGTCATATTGTAATTTTGTATTCTTGTTCAGGAAGTCAGGCAAGTTCCTGCTTTACTGCACATTTGCTTTCCAAAGAGGATGCTATACACAGTAATTCTTTTTTTCTTTCTTTGGCTTCAGAAAAGTATGGGATTTTAAAAATCCTATACTATAGAGATACTAATTATATAACTGAACTATAATACTTTTTTAAATATTGTCTATAATAATAATCCAGATTCTATAGTTAGCATCTGATAATTTACCTGAATCTTCCTCCACTATCATCTTTTGTAAAATTCAGAAGCTGTTGCTAACCCAGCCTCATGCTTAGGGTACAGCAAGGGATATTGCAGCACTGTTCTGTTGCCAGCACTTACTTGCTTGAAAAACTTTAATAATTTTATCTTGCTATGTTTGATTGTGTGAAATAGTTAAATGTTATTACATATTTAGAATAAAGAATGTAAAGTTGAAATAAAATTTCCACAAATCTACTGATCAGTAGTTCATTCCACAATTTCAACCATCTTTGTATTCAGTCACAATCTACTTTCTGTACAGTTTCATTGTGTCATGCAATCCTATGTCAGAACCTCATTTTTTTCTGACAGTGGCCTGCACTCATACACCTGTCAACTCTAAAGCAAGAATTAAGTTTCCTCGTGTCTGTATTCAACCCTCACATACTTTTTATTTTTGAGGAATGCACACATCATCCATCCTTCCATTTACTCAGCCTGCAATTTAGAAAGCTTTTTTTCACTTACTATGTATTCACCCAGACTGCATGACCTAAATCATGGGCCGCTTTTTACCATATATTATTTTAAATCAGCCTTTCTTTCCTAAGCTTCAGTTGAAACTGATGCTGTCCTGAACAATTTCATATATTCTCTCTCAATTGAGAGCTCTCACATTGAGACTTAATCACTCTCTGAAAAGCCATAGAAAACACAGGTGCAGCTGTCATTTTTTTTAAGCCACCCCTTTGAATATGTTCTTATCACCACTCCTTTTTTCCTTGAACATGTCAAGTAAATGCATTGTTCTTTCTTTATTAGAACTTCTGTACTTTAGGCCTATTTTAGATCAGCCCACCTTATACACCCCCAATTGTCTCCTTCTCACATCAGTGTTCTCTGCTGTTTGCTTAATCTTTGTGTGTGTATATCTTTGTATTTTATTCACAGAGCCATGTTTGAAGTTAATATGAAAGAACGAGATGATGGCAATGTTACTATTAGTAATCTATCACCGAAGGCAGTGAAAGCTTTTCTTGATTACGCTTACACAGGAAAAACAGAGATAACAAATGATAACGTGGAAATGCTCTTCCAACTGTCATCATTCCTTCAAGTTTCACTCCTTTCCAAAGCTTGCAGTGACTTCCTAATAAAAAGTATTGATCTTGTGAATTGCCTACAGTTGCTTTCGCTATCAGAAAGTTATGGGTCCATCCGCTTGTTTGATCATGCACTAGATTTTGTACAGCACCACTTCTCATTGCTACTCAGATCAAGTGATTTTTTGGAGATGAATTTTGAAATATTACAAAAATGTCTTGAAGCTGACGAGCTAAATGTCCCTGAGGAAGAGTCAGTGTTGAAAGCTGTCCTCCAGTGGACCAAACACAACTTAGAAACACGGCAGAAATACCTGCCTAATTTGATTAAAAAAGTGAGACTACATCAGTTACCTGAAAAGACTTTGCAGGACTTTCTGCATTCTGAAGAACACTTACTTAAGAGTGCTAATTGCTCGGTAATAATCAATGATGCAGTTAAAAGTGTGCAAAACTTTAGTGGACTGTTTCCAGATGCACGTCCCTCAACAACAGAAAAATACATATTTGTTCATAAAACTGATGAAGATGGAGAAAACAGACATACATTCTGCTACAACATCAAAACAGATAAATGGAAGGAACTACCGCATACGCACATGGTTGATCTGCCAGGGTCAAGTTTATCTAGCTATGGAGAAAAAATATTTATAACCGGAGGATGCAAGGGGAATTGTTATAGGACCGTCAGGCTTCATATTGCTGAACCATTTCATGATGCCACTGACCAAACCTGGTGCTACTGTCCAGTCAGCAATGAATTCTCCATAGTGTCAGCTATGAAAAAACCTAGGACAATGCACACATCTGTTGTAACCTTAAATCAGCTCTTTGTAATAGGTGGAAAGACCAGAGGAGCTCAAGAAACCCGAAGTCTTTTGGATGTAGAATCCTATAATCCTCTTTCCAAAGACTGGAAATCTGTAAGCCAATTACCGAGAGGTATCTACTATCCAGAAGCAAGTGCTTGTCAGAACATAATTTATGTCCTTGGCTCAGAAGTAGAGATTACTGATGCCTTTAATCCATCCCTTGACTGTTTCTTTAAGTATAACGCTATGACTGATCAGTGGTCTGAGCTTGTAGCAGAATTTGGGCAGTTTTTCCATGCAACTCTAATCAAAGCTGTTCCAGTGAACTGTACGTTGTACATCTGTGATCTCTCCACCTACAAGGTCTACAGCTTTTGTCCAGAAACCTGTGTTTGGAAAGGGGAAGGATCTTTTGAATGTGCTGGCTTTAATGCAGGGGCAGTTGGGACAGAAGACAAAATTTATATACTAGGTGGTGATTATGCTCCAGAAGAAATCACAGATGAAGTGCAAGTCTACCATAGCAGTAGGTCTGAGTGGGAAGAAGTTTCACCAATGCCAAGAGCCTTAACTGAGTTTTACTGTCAGGTCATTCAGTTTAATAAATATAGGGATCCCTGGTCACCCGTACTAACAATTTGCTCTGGAGAATTTTGAAACTCCTGAGTCAAATGATTCTATTTAAATGCACAAGTTTTAGAATAGATTTTTAAGTATTCATTTACAGATGGAGAAATATATCCTTGTTTGTTTAAATCTTCAGTTCAAATTGTATGCTGTAGGATTGCTTTTGGAAGAGTCCATTAAAATGTCATTCATGCTAGTCATTATACAGAAAGTATTACTTTAAAAATTTTCAAAATGGTATTACTTTCCAAAAAGAATAATTACGAGGAATTAATTGTGTAATATGTGCCATTATATCTGTAATATTCACAGCTGTCCTAGTAGACAAATTGCTAAATGAGAAAACTGACTGTGATACTGTTTTCCCTATGTAACTGAAGTTTAAAAGAAATCTGCATTTGTGTCATTTTATTTAGATTTTTTATATTCATAAACCTGTAAGAGGAATTAATTGTCAACTTTATCTTATCAGAACGATCTTAGCAAGGGCAAGAGCCAAAGTGACCTTCACAGCATTAAAACCAGGTATCTAACTTGAAGAGACTGATAATTCCTATCATCTTACTTCAGCTGTTCAGTTTTACCAGTTTTTCTCCATCCTTGTGCCTTAGAAGTAGCTTTATTTTCTGTTTCCATCCCATTAACTGTAGCAAGATAAACTTTAATAATATACTGCAGGGTGGGAAAGATTTCTACAGGATGGATGATTCATGTGTATCTTTGCTCAGTCATGCTGTTAACTAAAGAAAAAAACACTTCAGGATGTTTTCTAACAGAAGTCTTCCATCTCTGAAGTCTCCAATACTACCTACTAAGCAGTCATCAGGCTGCTTATAGCAACAAGCTGTAAAATAAATCATAGTTGTTGCTTTAGTTAACTATGGGAAAAGTTTGTATCTTGTCATACATCAAAGTTACAAAAATACGCTCCCTTATTAAAAGTCAAAGTAAATAGTATTTCTGAGATGAAAAATCTTCTGTAGTCATTTAAATGAATTAAAATACTTTATCTTGTACTTCACGGTAAATACAAGTGTAAAATATTACACAGTGAACACTGCACAATATATTGCTTGATAAACTTTCAGTAGTCATCTATAATAATGTTAAAATTGTGATGGACTTTTAGTATTAATATAGACATACATTGTGAAGTAAATTTGATCTCATGCTTACACAGTGGGTCCTCTTTCTGACAGGAAGACAGTGAAATTAGCTAGGTTTCATAAATTCACTTGTGATCTACAGCCTGAGAATTTTAATTTTCTACCATGTATTCAAATAAGACACTGAAAGCCCTTATGTTCCTTGTAAGTATCATGTGAGCAGTAAGGTTGTCATGCCAGACAGAATGGTTCTAAACATCTAAGCACACCTTTTCCAAGCAGTTTAAAAATTAATACAGTGTAGTGAGGCATCTGGAACATCTCTGTGAGACAACTGTGGTAAGTTCATTATAACATCGCTACTGCATGTACTTTTTGCAAAAGTCAAGCTCAATATTAATGCTTAAAGCTTAATACTGCCTAGAACATACTTCTATTTTAAACAGTAAACAATGGAATTCTGTGACTCTATACTTTGTTAACAGATACCTTTGTAAATTTAGATAACATTCATTATAACTATTTTCATAAGTATGTAAATTAAAATTATGCAGATTTGGAGAACATATTCATAGAGAAGAACCTTTCCCCTCAATAATTCATTTGTATTAAGATGTGTGTCCTTAATGTAGAAGTAAATAGATGTTTCAGGCAACTTCCACATTTATTTTGCTTTTTGCATAGCGAGTCTCCAAATCATATGGTAACTACACGTATCTAGGTAACCTCTACAATCAGCTTACGGAAATGCAAATATTTTTATATTGGAACACAACTACTTTTTGTTAGTGCAAAGCAAATATATTGAGTAGTATTGAGTAGAGAGAGAAAGAATACTATTCCTGCTTATTGAAACTCTAAGAGAAAAATAAGACACATAGGAGAACAGTAGTTTTAGTATTAATTAAGCTACTACATGTAGCTTAGAGATTTCATTAACTGTTAATTATTGCAACATGTCACATCCTCAGAATTCAAGGCCCAGTTCTCCTTTGCTTGTGTATTTGTGTTGTTTTTATACCTGAGTATTGTTAGTATGCAATTTATGCAATGAGAAAAGTAACATTATGCTCACACAGTATGTGGGTATAAATAGCTATGCAAATTGGAAGAGACTAGACAATTGCAAGGGGTTTTTAATTGTCACTGTCATGATCAAATTGCTGGATCACATAAACAGCAAGCAAGTGAATCAGTCAGTAATTCAGGTGATGCTCTTTCCCCCAAGCTTTTCCTTACAGCAGATTTTTTTGTCAGTCTTCCATCCAGCTACTTGCTGTATGTGT
This sequence comes from Dendrocincla tyrannina, assembly GCA_035047865.1. Lineage (NCBI taxonomy): Eukaryota > Metazoa > Chordata > Aves > Passeriformes > Dendrocolaptidae > Dendrocincla > Dendrocincla tyrannina. The sequence continues at coordinate 42,054,309 of JAWWMP010000001.1, read as the reverse complement.
AAGACTGGCATATGACATCAGACAGAGCAATGACAGATAAATTAGTGTAGATAGTGAAAACTGAATGAAGCTTAATTGGGAAAATAGACATGCTTCTTTAATATTCTACACTACACTTGCACAGGAACTAATGTCAGTTCCCAGTTGGACAAATCATTCATGGATTTCACATGGTGAGCACTTACTCAGTGATCAGGAAATAATGTAGTAGTGTCTGTTACTTTCTAGCATTGCTTACAGAAGAGTTACTGTGAAATAGGACTGATTTTCTTCAGTTAGGCATGTAAGCCTATACTACAGACCTCACAGAAGGAAAAAGGGTCATTTGCCACAACTCCACATACAAAGTATTAAATCTGGTAGCAGAATTGAATGCAGAAGAAGCTGTGTTAGAAAGTCATGTTTAAAAACAAGGCTTTGTAATAGAATTAAAGCCCCATGTTTCAAACCCAGTGATTAATTGCTAAAGATGTAAGGAATCTCAGTGAAGTCAGCTACACAGAAGAATAAGGAATATTTGTATGAGTAACTGCTGTAGGTCTGGATCAAACAGATTTCTCATTCTACTTTACACAGCTGTAATGCAATTTAAGATATCACAAAGTTAATGCAAAATGAGTTTTTCTGTATCTTTTCTGACTTTTCAATGCTCACAGTACTTTATGAAAAAGTACCATTCTAAAAAAATAGCTGACTAGATTAATGATTACCAGTGTTCTCACTGAAATAGAGTAAGATGTTTAAAAGATACAAATTGCATGTAAAGTTATAATTACTATTTGCACTTAAATGATGTAACCAAAACATTTCTAATAATATTCTATTTTATGTCACAGAACACATTATAAGCATGACCAGTATAATATACATGGAGATAATATATATTGTATGTGGGATTCTAATATCCAGTGATGATTATATTGGATAATCTTAATTTTTAAAAACGGCGATCAAAACATTTAGCACTTTGATAATGTTATCACACTGGTTTAGTTGTTACAATATCAATTATTCAGGTGTTCATATTGATTATGTTTGCACAGACCTGATTATTATGTACTAATTTTTTGTTTTCTATATTCTAAATACATTTTGAATAAGTCAGTTTGCTACTGTTAAAAATTCACTATATTCACAAAATTGAGTCGATTTACCAGGTCAGATTTATTGTGGTATTATTCCATGAAGAAAGCTGTTTACCTCCTCTGGTTAGAATTAGGTAGTAGGCAAGGTATAGGCTGTAGAATGTCCTGACTGCAGTTTGTAATGTGGAGTCTAATTGTAGATGTTTCTGTTTGTAGGTGACCAACAGGAGGCAGCATAAGATCTATTTTAATTAAAACAGACTGAAAACAGGGATATATTTGGCAATATTTATAGTTGACCATTATTCTCAATTTACCTTTCTTTTTTTCTTCTAACATCCAATAAATCATAGAGATCAGTAACATTTTGCTGCTGCCTGGCTCTGCTGATATATGGAAAGTATGATACTACATGTTGCCGAGATGTTCATTCTTTTGTGAAATAAAGCACTGAGCAACTGAATCCTTCTCAGGTCTGATTTTTTTTTATTTTACAGTGAGTTTCAAAATATAAAGAATCTACAGTGTTTCAAATGTGGGTAACTCCTTTTCTGTTTCCCTCTTTTTTTTTTTTTTTTTTTTAAACTGGAGAACATTTTGAATGTTAGATTATAAGCAAGAATGCAGTCAGCATGCATGAAAACTGCAGTGAAGGGTTTTTGTAATTATCCCTGGACTTTGTATTTGTATATCCTTTGCATATTGAGTTGCTGTTCCCATGCTGAAAAGTTCTAAATTTAGCATTGTAATATACTCATTTAAATTGGTATCTCTTTTTTTATTACATCCATCTAGCTCAGATTGATATACAGGTTTTTTTTAACAGTTTAAGTATTGCAAATGATTAGGTATTTATTTTTACCAAAACAGACTTCCAAACTCCTTGGGTATAGAAATGGCATCAGGACAAAGTGAGGGAGCCAGCCCTATGTTGTCTTGCATTCTTCCAAAACTTAAAATTCTGTAACCCTCAAACCTCTCTCTATATAAAAGAGTTACAGCAATACAAATTAACCTTCCAGTGCTCCAAGGCCTTTGCCCCACAGCTAGCGAAAGCCATTTGGGGACATATACGAAGTGTTCCAACAGAGTTCACAATGTTAAAAGCTTATATTGAACAATGAAGGGATTCACAGACCAAATTTGAGCGCTCTAGTTGTGTAACCCTGTGCAAAATCGGAAGAAAATTGCATACGTATGTACTACAGAAGCAGGGAATTCACTATGGACTTGAACAGTTTGCATTTGAAGTAAACCACATGATGGGCTTTTCCTATTGTCATCAAAAGCAAGTAAATTAGTAAAATACACACAAATTACACATAAATTCAAGACAGTTCACATGAATGAAGGAGGTCCAAGGACTTTTGTTGGAGCATATACCAAGATTTTTCACCAGTAATCAGTAATCTCCATAATAGAGCTATTTAGAATTATGTGCACAGCTACTCTAGGAAATCATAGCTTCCCAGTTAAAATGATTCTAATGGATACCAATCATATTTAGTGGTCTTGTGCTTCACAATAAAAGAAGACACTCAATGAGGTGTAATTAAGACTAATTACTTTTGCAGGCTGGCAGAAGTTCAGACTGTTAATGACTGCCACTTTCCACCATTTTTCCACCTACTTGCACCTGAATCTAGTTTGAACTAGCTTGCAAGACCTTTAGGGCACACTTGAAGCTCATTTATGAGCGCTGACAAAATACTGGTAAAAATGGAAGCCTATTTCATACATAGGCCTCAGAAATAACACTGTATTATATATGCCAGTAATGTGGCATAGTCTTGCTACCCTATTCCTTACTGTTTTCTTTTTTATGATATTTTATCCTTTTCCTTTATGATTTTCAGTACACCATGGGCAAGTAAGGCAGCAAAACTGTCATTACGTATAAGTAAACTGATCAGTTCACGGCCTTTAGTTTCTATGAAATATTTTCAGGAAGTTCAATACCAGAATTGTTGACTGAAACTGAAAAATACGATTTTAAATAAGATTTGTAAATTATTTTACAATTATTTAAAAAAAATCTTATGTTTTAAATAAGATTTCCATCGCTATTTTGATCCCTTGAAACTGTATCAGTCAAATAACCTATCTGTCCAGTGAAAATAAACCAGTCCAAATACTCATTACAGCCAAAGGACTGAGCGAGTAACTGTTACCAAATATGCGAAGTAATACGTGCAGACATCAGGGTAGGCAGAACAGAGGCAGCAAACGTCAGACAAAAAGTACTGCCTTAATCCTGCACGAAGGTTACGTGACCGAGGGCACAGGATCCAGCACAGAGGGCAAGGGCCAGGCGCGTCTGGTGTAGCAGAGGAGCCCCGGACCAGGGAGCTCCACAGGAGCCTTTGGTGTGACATCAGTGCCGTGCCGGCTTACGTTCGCAGCACCCCGAAAGGCACTTCCATTTCCTTAACTACAGCATCTGCACAAACCCTACCGCTCTGTTTTAATCACACACCGCGCAGTTCGGGACGAACCGCCAGTTCCACCAGAAACCACCTCGGGCACGCGGGCCTGCGCGGAAAACCCGCGCCCACCGCCTGTCGCTGCCTCTCCGTGCCTCACTGACCCCGCCAGCGCCGCGCCGGGCCGGGCCGGACCCAGCACGCCCTCAGGCGGAGCAGCCCCGCCGTGACCCCGCAGAGGGTGCCCCGGCGCGGGGGGAGGCGGGCCGTGACCGCTCCCAG
>JAWWMP010000001.1:41992848-42050419 GCA_035047865.1 Dendrocincla tyrannina | reverse complement strand
AGGAGGGGCCGTGCCCTGCGGGGCCGCGGCTGCTGCAGGGGAGGGGAGCTTCAGCCTGATCAGTCCGTGCGTTCAGTAGCCCGAACACACCGCTGGTTTCCTCGGTGCCTCCTCTCAGCTGCCTTAAGTGATCCTTTGAGGTGGTGGTGGCTCCCTCCCGTGCCTGCCCTCCTTCGCATTTGCACGCACCGCGGGCTTCTTGCGGGAAGGGGCTGTGTTCGGTGATGTGTTGACCGGCACCCGGCCTCGCTCCGTGCAAAAGCCGAAGTTGCTCCAGGTCAGCATAGCCATCTGTTGGGAATCACAAACTTAGGGCTTTCTAGAAAACTTCATATAAGTATCATACAAAGATACTCAGACTCTCGAATTTTGTTTAAAAAAAGCTGGGAGGCAGCAGGTCCTCCTCATTTAAAGTTTGGGGTTTTATTCAAGCATATGCTCTGAAAGTTTAAGAAAAACAAAAAGGACCATCAAGACATCATCATATTTGGGAAAAAAAAAACAAACCGGAAAGGTCATGATGATTTTCCTAAAGAGTAATTCTAAGACTGTTGATGCTAACAACAGTCCTTTGGTCCTGGTGAATGCATGGATCTTTTTGTTTGCTTCCTTGTTTGTTTTGTGAGAGGTTCATTTTTTTGTTGGTCTAGCACGTGGTCAGATAATAAATAAGGTGTGAACAAAGGAGACAGAAAAGACAGAGGCAGAATATGGGTGCCTCTGCCATTAAGTATGTTGAAGATACTCAGTGTACGTGTGTTCTGCCTGTTTAGGGAGTTTCCAGCTTAGTTTTAAAATACTAGTTTCATTTCAACACTGACAAATAGTTCGTGTTTCTTTAGTCCAGTGATGAGGATCTTGACATTAGGTTGCTTCTGGCCTGACAGGACTCTGAAACTCATAGCTCCATGTTGCCATCTTTTCTGGAAGACCCTTGAAATCTTTGTTATCATATGATCAGAATTGGTTCTTTCTTTTTTCTTTTTTTTTTTTTTCTAGCCAGTACTTTAGATTTCTATCCAAACTGTAAGAATATGCATTTTGCATTTGCAGTTCCCCCCCAGCTTCTTGTGCACCTTTCTCAGTGGCAGAGCACAGGAGGCTGGGAAGTACTTGACTTGGAGTAAGTACTGCTTAGCAACAACCAACACATCGGTGTGTTACCCAACATTATTGTCACACTAAATCCAAAACAGCACTGTCCCAGCTACTAGGAAGAAAATCAACACTATCCCATCTGAAACCAGGACAATGCTGTATGTCATGTTTTTGCAAATCAAGCTTTTCAAAGTGATGGTAGGATGTTTTTTTTCCTGTAGCTGTCTAGAATATGTGCAAATCCTAGCTTATTGCCATTTCTCTCTCTTAAGTTTATTTCATGCATGTAACAGTTCATTTTTCTGCAATAAAGAGTAATATCCTGAAGAGTGTCTAGCAGTGTCAGAAAACTGAATACCCCAAACCTCAGATTTAGTTAAATAATTAGATTTTTTAATTAGTATGTCAGAAAGGTACACAGTGCCACAGTGGATTTGACCCATCCCTGTGAGTAAATACACTGTTAAACAATTCACTAACACCCATTTATATTAATAAGAAAAGAATTGTCCTTAATGAGGTGATGTGATTTCAAAAAGGAATGAGTTAGAAAAAGCAAGATGTCCTTAGCAATTAGAAATTAGTAAACAGGAGTTTTAAAACAGATTTTGCAGATGTTTTACTGGGAAATTCAGGGCTTGTATCAGATGCGTTCTAGCAAAAGTTAAAAAAAGTCTGAAAGAAAACTTTACCTAATAAAGGAGTTGGATGCCAGTAGTTTCCAAGTTAGTTGTGTAGTTCTTAAAGGTTATGTCCTTGGTTTATGGTGTAAAATCCAAGACCAAGATCAGATACTTGACAAATAGTGGCTGGGGAGATCAGTCGGGTGATGCAAGGCACTGGCACAAGGAGCAGTGAGGCTGACTGGCAGGGTAACCTGACATTTGCGTGTTTTAACTCTCAACCTTCTCGAGGGCTAAGGAGAAACCTTGCCTGGCTGCATCTTCCATGTTCATGTAGAACTATATTTAGAAGATGATGAAAATTTGATTTGAACATCCAGGTTTGGGGTTTTTTTGTGCTCACGTTATCCTTCTTTGCTAGCACTCAGCAATTCGGGGAGGGGCAGGGTAACTGGAGATACCATATGAGTCTCTAAAACTCGGTGGTTCCCTGTTATTGGGAATGACCAGAACCTTGTACTTCTAGCTGGGGCTAAGTTAAGGGCTTAGCCAGTATATACCTTGAGATGAAAAGTGTGCTGTTTAGGTACTTTAAGAGAAAATTAAGTATCTGCTGGCACTTTCAAGAATTTGACATACTCAACTGGCAAGTACTGCAGAAGGTTTAACCCATTTTCCCATAGTTGACAAAGTACCCGAGTGTTATTTAAGTACGTGCTTAAAACCAAACATAAAATTCTACTGATATCACTAGAAACAAGTGTGGCCTTATAAATGGAGATTTAATGTCTTGGTAGTGACAAGTCAGAAATACTGTAATTCTTGTGAAACTTAAGTTGTACCTGAGAACTCTGTAATTCTTTTTACCTGGAAGAGCAGCTCAGAATGGATACCTATGTATCTTTCACACACACTCCCTACCCTGAAAAGAGGCAAGTGCAAATGTGTGTGTTTCTAAAGCCAGTATGAAGATATTAGTACTTGGTCATTCCCCAGTAACCAGGAATCACTATATGTTTATCAGTCCAGAATAATTGCCTTGGTAAATGGTGAAAATTCTAAAAGTGTTCTAAATTTATTCTGTGTGCAGGTAACTTTCCTGAAGAATTTACTTGCTCAGTGATTTATTAAAAGCTTAAAAAAACTTCAAACAAACACTTTACATAAGATAAACTTAGAATTTGGTGGATAGGTCAAGAAATTCAGTTGCCATAATAGTAATAAAGCACTAATGCTGTAATTTGCATTTGAAAAGCACGGCAAGTGCCAAATAAATTGATTTACTGACAAACAAGTAAATGTGATGCAGCTTTCTTGCTATCTTTGTGTGATAAGCTAATAATATGAAGGTTAAGGGATAAGCTTAAAGATCAAATAAAAGGTCTCAGGAAAAATTTAATTCTAGCAGATAGTCTAGTGCTCTGTTATGGTATAAATCTGACTTTCTAAATAGTCAACATTTTTTTTACTACTGGTCATGTCAAAGTGAGGGTCTGCATTAAAGCAGTGTATACCATTTTTTAATTAATTCTCTTTTCTCAGAACCAATGAGATTTTTTTTTTTCTACAGAAGGGTAAAAAGTTTCACAAATTTTAAACAGCAGTATGAAGCTTCCTACTTGAGTCTTGAGGAGTCCAGGGTGCTGGGTAGCTGCATGGGAGCATTGGAGTTGTGTGGTAATATATGCTCATCCTTTATCCAACTGATTTCCTCTTGGGACGTGGTTTTGCATATTTGCAAGCTGGTAATTATTGGACATAAGTGGATTCACAGTGAGAACGGTATTTTAATGAGGAAAAATAGTAAAGCAGTTTTCTAAATGCAACATTCTAAAAATACTCAATGGCAGTGTGCTTGCTTGTTGGGTATGAAAGAATGTTGGCTGACATGAAAAACTGCAAGTGAGCCACTTATTTATAGTTAATAGTGCATAGGAGCTGAATAACAATGTCTAAAGTACATTATCCCAAATGGAGAGTTGTGTAATGTGCTGATGTGTGTTTAACCAAGTTTAGGTAGAAGAAGAAATACTTAGTAAGTTAGGAATCCTCTGTATTTCAGGGAGCAGCCAGGGGGGAGTTTTTTAAGGATTAAGAAGTCAAGTAGCAATTGAATATATAATCTGCAAGACATTTGCCTTCAGGTGGATAAAATTCTATACTGTGTGAGCAGTGAACAGACACAGAAGCTTGAAACTGTATGTACTGTATAGTGAATCCTTGGCCTGCTTGTTTTAAAGCCTTCTAAACCTGCTTACAGTGGTAGGTAACATGGTACAAAAGAAAGTTCAAATAAATTGGATCCATTACCACGCAGTTTGTGACCAAGAACCATTTTTGGTTCTCAGTCTCTGCTTTCAGGTTTTGGTTGTTTTGGGGACTTTGTTGTTGTTGTTGTTTTTTTTGTGGTTTGTTTGTGTGTGGTTTTGTTTTTTGTTCTTGTTTTTTGTGATATGGTCTATGATGTTAATGCAGTGATATTCATTACTGCATTAATAGTACTCTGTTTTCTTCCTCTCAAACTGTCCACCTCCGTACAGCGTTGCACACAATCTGTTGGGTGTATTTATGGGGTTTAGTGTTCTCTTCAGCATCAGGGACAGGACCAGCTGTTGCTGAGGGCACAGCTGGATGAACTTTAAAGCTGCCATTGCATCTGACCTGTTTTGCAGTGTGAGAAGGACAGAGATGCTTTACCATAGGCTTGTTGTGACTCTACTCTTTAATCTGTTTACTGTTAAAACATCTTTCATGTATGGCATGTGTTTGAACTAGTACTTATTTTATGACATTCAACAGGACTGCTTCAGTTCTATTTCTGAGGAAATAAGTCAGAAGCTTCTAAAATTTCAACTTTCCATATTAATATACTATTTTTTTTTAATGGAAATGGTGTCTCATTTAAAATGTGTCTCTAAAATTTCAGTCCCCTGCACGTTTGATGTTTTTGAAGTAATGATATAACGGTTTCTGCTTCTTTTGGAATTAATTTAGCATTCAAGCTGAAATGTGTATGTCAAATTTCAGTCCTAAGCAAATCACAATTGGCAGCTCTTAAGAGTTGAAGGAAAATAGCTGTATTTTTGTAATGGAAATATCACATCAACCTTAATAGTTCATGACATGGATATATTAATGGTTTTGTAATTCATAGGAGATTAGAGGAGGTATCTATGGCTGCTTTATATTCAGAGTAACAAAATGGTTTTCTTTTATCAAATGAACAAAATGCATATGCCTTAGATGATGACTTAGGAGTCAAGTTGTTAAATGAAAATACGTGGTGTATACCTTGGAGATTTACGTTGTTTGCTCTTTTTCTCTTAGGAAGCCTGACAAATAGAAAAATACTCCAAATTGAAGAGAAAATTCACTTCACGAGAACTGAACTGTGCTTTCATTGGCTTTTAAATTTATTTATATTAATAGCTGATTAGTGTCAGATCATCTCTGTAGTCTACTGTGCTGAAATTATTAGGTTAAAGCTGGAAAAAATGAAACAATTAAAAAGAAAAAGAAAAAGCAATTTTAGTGTTCAGGAAACTCAAACTCTCCTTAAGGAAATCAGAAAAAGGAGAGAAGTACTCTTTTCAAAGCAACTTAATACAACAATTAATGAGATGAAACGGAAAGCTTGGGAGGAAATAGCAGAGTGTGTCAATGCTGTAGGTGAAGGAGAGCAAAGAACAGGGACAGAAGTGAAAAGGCGATACCTTGACTGGAGAGCACTCATGAAGAGAAAACGTCTGAATGCAAACATCAAAGTAGTAGGTGCTGGATTTCACCTTCCTTCATCCAATTTAGATGACTCTCTCAATGAAGACATGGATGAGAAAATGGGATTTGCAATTGAATCTAGTTTTGAATGGCAGAATATCACAGATTTCAGAGAAGCTGGTGGATCTTTAACAGAAATCAAAGTAGAAGAGGAAGAGGAGGATCCACAGAATTTCGAAGTGAGTGACTGACATGCATTAGCTATATTCAATATGGCCTTTGTTTCATTTCAGCATAAGGCTTTTTGCTGTGTTTCTTAATAGTGTCTGTTTCTGGGGTTTTTTTCTGAATGCTTGAATTAAAGAAACTCTAGAAACAAATATATTTCAGAGAGATGGCATTCATATCTAACAACTTGGAATTGTGTGTAAGGTCTTGGATGTTGATTATCCATATTATTATGTTGATATCCCTAAAGTTTGAATATGTCTTTGCATATGCATTTTCTGTTTGTATGTGCCACTGATAAGAATTAGTTCAGTCATTAGAATGAAAATATGATCTTGAAGGAAACTGGTTTTTGTAAATTCAGGCTGTCTGGATAGATGAACTGAGACGAAAAGTGCACTTCTTTAACAAATGAAAGTATTTGTTATCTGCAGGTACACAAAGAAATAGAGTACTGTTTGCATGGTCTTAAAATGAACCTACGGGAGATGAAAATATTACCTGATTAAGTCAGTTTACCATTCCTCTCTGTCAAAATATTAGTGTGAATTTGACAGGCAGCTGAGGGTTTCGTGGACAGGTTGTTACTCCCAGTAGTATTGTTACTGTCCTAGGATAGGCAGCCAGCTGGAATCAAGTCAAATGTTGGGATAGTTTTGCTGTGCCTCTACAAATATATAGTTCTCATTTCAAAAAGGGGTACTTGAACAGGTTTTGGTGGTGGTTTTTTTTTTTTTTTGCAAGTGGGAAGGGTGGGGAAGCAACTCCTATTTTAGCTCAGTTGATATGTGTGCTGGGAAAAAATCAGCATAAGCTGTTGAATGGTAGTGAGACTACTGTCAGACAGTGCTGAAGAAAAGAGTCTGTCTTAGTACTGGCAGTGACTCTCATAATCTTAAGCTTTTTCTGAACCCATATCTTGCTCAGTTTGCCTTTCTCTTGCAACATACTGTGAGACAATTATGTCTTGTGTACTAACTGAATTTGTAGCAGATAAGAGCTATGATTATGTATGAGTTGTTAGTCTGCTGAGAGCAGTGGTCCTAACCACCTCATCATCTGCATCATAAATAGCTTTACAGCAAAAGTGGTAGTACAGAATGGTTAAAGTCCTGTGTATAGACTCATTTAATGGAGTTGGAAGGGTTAAGAGCATGTGGAAAATCTCAGTGTTAAATGTTTTTTTTAAAAATGGAATCCTCAAGTTAGTGAAGGTTGGGTTAGCTTACATACCACACAGCCTATGGATCCATCTGCTCTGATAAATAATTAGTCACAACAAATTCCTAGTGGCTTACATAAATGTCACTCAGGTCTATGAAAAGTACGAACAACATATGGTCTTTTAGATCCATTTTTCTATCAGTGGTTCTGAATGATCTGTAATAACAACTGTGCCAAATGTTCTGTATGTTCTTGCATGTCCACTGACAAGTTGATTTTCCATTTTTCATTACCAGGTAATAACTTGCAGATAAACTATGTTTCTCTACCTGTGTAATGATAGAAAAATCATCTGATCTAACATGGTTGGTTCACAACATGCGAGTTAAGTTCTGAGTAGTTTTAAAGATGAAAAAATGCAGTATGTTCATTTCAGTCAAATTGTGTGTAACACATTTATTCTGGCATAAAAACTGGAGTGTAATTCTTGTCTGTCGCATTCCTCCCTGCAGTTTCCTATTGAGGAAGAAGAAGAAATATTGTCATCAGTTTTGCCAGATTCAAAAAAGGAAAATGACCTACCAGACTTCCCCCATATTGAAGAGTTTGGAAATCTAAGCTCTGCTCAAGCTAGGCTAGCCTATGAAGATTCTCACTTGCTTGTAAATCTGGAGAAGCAAAAGCTGGAGCTGGAGAAGCAGCGACTGGACATTGAAGCTGAAAGGTTGCAAGTGGAGAAGGAGCGCTTGCAAATTGAAAAGGAACGGTTGCGACATGTTGACTTGGAGCGTGAGAGGCTTCAGATTGAGAAGGAGCGACTTCAGATTGAATGGGAGAAACTCAGGCTGGAGACTCTGCAAGCTGAAAAACCTGCCCTGGAAAATGACCTCACTCAAGCAGAAAAACCCATCATGCAGCCTCTGGATCTAGAAACTGAAAAGTTAAAACTTGAGAAAGAACGTTTGCAGTTAGAGAAAGAGAGGCTGCAGTTCCTAAAGTTTGAGTCGGAGAAGCTGCAGATTGAGAAGGAACGCTTACAAGTGGAGAAGGAGCGCCTTCGAATTCAGAGAGAGGGTCACTTGCAGTGAACTTCTCAACTCAAGTGTCAACATTAGTGTTTTGATGATTCTAAAATAGAGGTAGTTCTTTTTTTAATACTGAAACTGTCCTAGAGGCTTAACATTTTTCTGTTCAGAGTTGAACGTTATGTTAAACTGAAAAAGAAAATGGTGCTCAATCTGTCAGTGTGCCTACATAAATGAGCTTATGTGTGAAATTGCTTTTCAGTGTATCAGAACTAAGTGTTATGTTCTCTTGTCTTCAGTATTGTGCTGTATTAGTTCAGAGTCCTCCTCTTGTAGACGTGTTGAGAAGAATCAAGGCTGAACCTTGTGCTGTTCTTCATGGTACTAACAGTAAGGAAAGATCAGAATAAATTAACATATGTTGTGAGGACATGGTGCTGACAATAGCCCATATGGTAACACAGTATTACAGTAATACAGAGTCATGATGAGATTGATTCATTAAACACTTTTTCTTTTTTTTTTTTTCCACCCCCACAATTGGAAAGAGTTGAAAGAGTTTTATAGAAGTTAAAGTGCAAGAGTGCAAGTTAAATTTGTTGCAGGTGTTTTTACTACTGTTTCATGGCTTGAACTGAATGAGAGTGCAGAAAATCATATTCTTTCTTTTGCATGAAGTTTTCATACTAGATAAAGTTACACATAACGATACCTACTATAAGCTATATTGTTGGTTTCACCAGGTCCTTAATAATGCTATGTGAAAATAGAGCCTGTGTTAGTATAGCACAGGGATTTACTGATTGACCAGGCGTGCTCTCTGGTGAGTCTGTGATGACCCCCTGAATGCTAGACCTGGTTTGTTTGCTGGTGATGGGAGTCTCAGGAGTGGAAACACAAGAGCCTGAGCACAGACTGAGGAGCATTGAGCTTGAACACTAACATGCTCGTTGCTGGTTCTACCTGGCCAGTACTGAGGTCATACCTGCGAGGGAGCCAGAAGAGGCCTCTGTGGTTGACACCATATAGTGTATTTTAATTAGACAAACAGAAATAATCCATGCTGAAGACTGTCAGTATTTTCATAAGCAATGTATTCATTTAGCAAAAAAAAAACACCAAGGAAGGAAGCTTTCTATTATTTCATATGTATTTAAATCCCAACTGAGCCAGACTTCATGTCTCATCTTTCTGCAAGTAACTGTCTGTTGTTGACTCCATTTGAAACTTAGGACTATGAGAATACTAAGTCTAAATATATGTTGAGTGACTTACGTGAATTCTTGTGCAAGTAAATATATTTATATCACTACAAGTTTACTTTTATTCTGCAAAGAAAATGTTATTTTTTTATTACTGAAACAAGTGTGCTTCTACAGTGGAAATAAATTTGACTACTACACTCCAAAATGGGTCTTGAGACTCTTTCTTCACAGAGAAATCTGTCTACATCTGAAGAGAAACCTGGACACTCAACACTGCAGCACCCCAGAGTTGCTGGTGCCTGTACTCCCTATGTAGTAAATCAGAGATATGAGGTGCCTCAGAGTTGGACTTAAATCAACCACCACTTACTTGAGAAAGGAAAAAGGAAGGAGACACCAACCAGCTAGATAGAAATGCACCAGGGGAAGTGTATCAGATTTTTCTTCTTAAATGTGATTGGAAAAAGTCAATCCTAGGTGGGTGCCAGGTGCCCCCTCTGCCCCTCCCCAAGCTGCTTTATCACTCCCTTCCACAGCTGGGCAGGGCAGAGAAAATATGAGAAAAGACTCCTTGAGATAAGGACAGGGAGGGATCACTTACCCATTACTGTCATAGGCAAAACAGACTCAATTTGGGGAAATTAGTTTATTATCGGTCAAAAAAGAGTGGGGTAGTGAACAATAAACCAGATCTTTAAAGACCTTTCCTACAGTCTTCCTTCTTCCAGAACTTAACCTCACTCCTGATTTTCTCTGTCTTCTCCCCCTGAGTGGCACAGGGGAAGGGGGACTGTGGTCAGTTCATCACACATTGTTTCTGCTGCTCCTTCCTCCTCAGGGGGAGGACTCCTCACACTCTTACCCTGCTCCAGTGTGGCATCCCTCCCACAAGAGGCAGTCCTCCGTGAATTTTTCTAACACAAACTTCATGAACAGCTCCTGTGTCCCTTCTATGGGATACAGTGCTTCAGGAACAGAATGCTCCAGTATGGCTCCCCTGCACCATCACAAGTCCTGAGCAAACCTGTTCCTGTGTGAGCTCCCCTCACTATGGGGCCACAGGTCCTGCCAGAAGTCTGCTCCAGTGTGGGCTTCCCATGGGGTCACAGCCTCCTCTAGGTGCTGTTACCTGCTCTGGCGTAGGACTCTTCCACAGGCTGTGCATGTATCTCTGCTCTACCATGTGCCTCCATGGGCATATCTGCCTCACCATGGACTGCAGGGGAATCTCTGCTCCAGTGCCTGCAGCACCTGCTGCTCCTCCTTCACTGACCTTGGTGTCTACAGGGCTTTTTCTCTCACATATTGTCACTCCTCTCTCTGGCTGCAGTTGCTCTTGCACATTAACTTTTTCACCTTTCCAAATAACATTATCCCAGAATTACTACCAATGTTGCCAGTGGACTCGGCCTTGGCCAGTGGCAGGTCTGTCTTGGAGCTGACTGGCACTGGCTCTCTCAGATGTAGGTGAAGCTTCTGGCAGCTTCTTGCTGAAGCCACCCCTGTAGCTCCTGCTACCAAGACCTTGCACTGCAAATCCAATGCACTGAAATAAAGTGACAACATTTCAGCTCCCTGATACGGATGAAGCAAATTGTTACTAAAAATAGCTTTCTGTATTTGGAGAAATTACATATCTTTTAAAAGATGAGAGGCAGAATTCAGGAGGTTTGCCAGGATTGTCTAGTGCATAGAGCATTGACTGAGATAGTGGGGTAACATGGATATTAAGATTGCTGTATCCTGAGGTGACCAACTTTCCAGGTAACTATTGTGACTGCCAAACAGGTGAGTAGGAACAAGGAGCAACATAGCCAGCTCTGCAAGAGGTAGTGACCAAAAGGACCAAACCAGGACAGAGAGAACCTTCTTACCGTCTTATCTGTAAGAAGTATCTGGCCAGAAGGAAATCTGGCTCCTGTTTTGACACATATATGAGTTGCTGCTTGATACCAGCACCTCTCTCTTCACATTTTAGTCCAATTGTATGACTTATCCATTAGCATAATGGTTTGTATTTTACATTGGACATCTTCAGAATTACACCCCAAGAGCATTAAAGGTTATAGGGAAAAATAAATAGATAAATATAACCCAATTCAGAGTTGTTTCAGAAATTTGAACACTTTTCCAAATGCTAATAGTGCAGTATGTAAGAATTACTTTTTCTAACAACTTTTCAGCCCCCTAGGGAAATGATGCATCCTTTGGTTATAGAAAACCTCTTGAAAAATACTGAATGATGAAATTAAATATTGGGATAAATCATTGAAAATACAGTTTCAACAAAAAGTATAGAGAAAATAATAGTGTTTAATACATCAGTTTTATAGCTTGCTTTTTTCATAATGAAAATACAGTCAATTAGTGGTAATTTGAATTTAAATGTCATACCTTTAAATACTAATCTGCAATCTCTTAAACTTCCATTGCTTTATTTACCAACATGGGATCCTGACAGCAAAGCCTAAGGGAAGGATTTCAACCATGTAAATGTCACTGAAGGTAGAACATACACATGAACTCAGTTCTCTGATAGAGAGGGAGAGATTTGTAGTCCTGTTTAAAAGAAGGACCTGTGATTTTAAGTAATGAGTGATGTTTCCAAACTGGGAAGAGGTTTAAGACAAGGAGAAAACCGCGTCTGTTATTAATGATGGGTCCCACCAATTTGTGCCTGGCTGAGACATGAATGAAGAGAAGCAACGTGTGTCAAGGTATTTTTACAATGCCGTTTGGAGATGGGCTGGCTAATGCCTATCAGTGTTCTACCAGCAGAGATCACAAGGTAAGGTGGTAAATGTGGTCCACAAGAACGGCCCAGAACAAGCAGCAGCCATACTCCCAAGAGAACACAGCTGACAAGGCACAGTAGGATTCAAAGGCAGCTTTGTTCCCTTGAGTAAGTGGTCTTGTGTTATTTCTGGGACATTTTGAGCCACTTTCATTGTGTATAAATGCAAGCAGTGTGTACGCAAGGTATAAAATATTAATTTATTAAGACAGATTATTAAATTATTATCAAGACCGATAAGAGATGGTTAGGATTTCATAAGCTCTCAGACAAAACATTAGTACTGTCATCATCTCAAGATGTCTTTACTATCCAGGGAGTCATCAGCCAGGAGAGTAAGGGTTTCTAAAATTCCCCTTGCAAGTGGGAACAGAAGCTGGTAACTCATATTTCTTCACCTTTTCACAGAACTATTGATGCAGTTGCCACAAAAGAGCATCAGTGATATCAGCTGTCTCTCTGGCTCATCCTCTTCCAGAAGATCCCTTCAGAAAGGCATGGAATGCTCCAAGAAGATGGAGTCAGACCTAGGGCTGATATTTGGCAAACACAAAAATACCCTCAAAAATCCTACTCTGTGTCAATCAAGAGCCTTGAGAGAAGTGCTAGGTGGGAGAAGAGGGAGGAGGAAAGACTAATTTTTCTCCGTTGTTGCTGAAATCAGTTAGTGAATTTAAGCCAGTGTCCAAAAATGGTACCAAAACTGCAATGGTGCTTTGCATCAAGGACTCAGAATGTTTGTAGCTGGTATTAGGACTATAGAAAGATTTTAATCTATGTTTAAAATAAAAAAGAAAAATAATTTTATAAGAAATGCCCACCCTTTTTTTGGTTTCCAGATAATCAACTTGTTTGAAGATTCTTGCTCCAAGCAAATAGGAAGGGGCAGGGGAGAAACACCTTCAGTAAGGACTTAGACCAACTTATAGTACTTCATCTTATCTTTCCCTCTCATTCTTGGAGGTTTGGGTTTTTATACCAAAACAATGATTTCAAACCACTAGCTATGTCACCAGTGCCTTTGGCTTGGTGTCACCAGACGATCTAGCAGTGACATGGCAATCTAGCTGTTTGCCACTCAGCATCAAATGGGAGTCAGGGAGGGACTGGGCAATGGGACTGAAGCAGCTCTCACCCACAACTCACTGTTTTTCCTTCCTGATCTCTTAAAGCTAAATCTCCTGATGCTAGGTCATGTTTACTATGCCAATGAATGCAACAGTTTTCAGCCATCATAAAACATACCAGAAAAAAATTAGATCCACTGACACAAGACCAGAAGCCCTTTCAGACACTGCACATAATCCTTCTAAACTTGACCTACTTTAGAGGACGCTGCCATCCTCTCCTTTTACAGATATTAAGAATACCATGTTATTTTCTGTTCCAGTTTTATTGTTTTTAATTTCCCTGCTTCACACTATCAGTAGTTTTATTCTATACATTAGCAGACTGTGAAATACCTTGTCTTGTTACTTCCATATTTTCTAATTGCCACACTCCATCATTAGTCAACGGGTTCATAATGTGGAAGGCAAAGTTGCTATTTCATTTCATGCTATATAATACAATGCTTTTGGTTCAGTAATTACATTGTGCCAGACTTGTGATCAATCCTGAGATAGCTCACTTGTGATGGATAGCCCCATCACAGAGTGTATAAGAGTTAAAGAAAGAAGCAAATTTTTAATTTTGTTCCTCTGTCAATTTAGCTACTCGAATACTGCTTTTCAGACCAATATTTATCTCACTGAGATAGGTAGAGATTACACAAATGAGAACTTAAGAGAGAGAATTGAAGTTTGAAAAGCATTTTCTAAAGTTTTGGTTTGCTAAACAGGAGAGATATAAATTAGACGTTCTTCCGCAGAAAGCTATTGTGTGTGCATCTGTTAATGGATTGCAAATCTTCTAGTCACTTGTTTAATGTTCTGGAGAAAACTATTACCTGCTTCTTATAACTATTCTAAGGGTTATGTGAAATGAGATGATGATCTTACTATTTCTTCTCAGTACTAGGCCTCTGAAAAAAAGATTTCCAAAGGTTTTCAGCTCAATCATAGAAATGGTTGGAGTCAAACGATTTTCTGAAGTGGCAGTCAACTTTCAAATAGTTATAGGATATGGGCAATACCTTTTCTTAACAAGGGAATAATTGCAAGTGTGGGCTGCAAGAGTGCAACATGGGTCACAAGGATAGTCAGGATAGCCATGCCAAGTGAGTAAGGGTGGAGAGGGCTATAGTCTTTAAAGCAGAAGTGATATGCTCTAAGAGCAGATGAAAGCTTGATCCCAGTGGGGCATGTTTACACTTTCCTGAGAAAGATCTGCTAGGACTGAATTTCAGGGACAGAATTTCTGGCCAGACGGACTCTTGCTTTTGTTCAATAAAGCAATGTTCACGTTCTTGTGTATTTTATAGAATTGCATTATATGAAGGCCAAACCTATTCCTAGGTTTTGAACATAAGTAGAAAATATTCTTATAAATTTAGTTTTAGAATTCCCTTGTCTTCATTGCTCTTTGACTTTTGCTCAGGGCCACACCTTGGACTTTTCCATCTATCCTTTTTGTATATCATCCTTCCTCCAAGGACTAGCAGTGAGATCACACTAATCAAAAATAAGAGAGTTATAAAAACTTCAGAAACCTTCAGTACCCTGGAGGGAGTTTGATCATCTCACCAGTGCGAGGTGAGGTGGATGTGTGTGCAAAATCTGTCAAGGTCATTTTGTATCCAAAACTTTGGGAGAGGTCTGAGGTTCATTGTTCAGTCAGAGGTAGTTCAAGGGACAGAGGAGGACTAGACTAGTAAAGCAGGTAGTACACACTCTGCTGTGACAATGGATATTAAAATAGCTGAAAGGAGAGAACTGTGATACTTAACAAGTAGAGAAAGAAGGAAGTGGGGAAACTAGGCATCAGGCAGAGCATTCTTGATGGACAGAGGCTGCCTGCCAGGGTTCACTGACTCTTCCCTTTCCTCAAGAAGAAACAGTACAGCATTGCTTTGGATTTTGCATTACAGCAGTTTCCTTCCAGCATCCCCTGCATGGCAGATAGCAAAACCAATGTGCAAGGCCAGCTGTAATGATAAACGAGGAACACAAAAGCAGCAGACCTGGAATTGGAAAACAGAGGTAGCGTCAGTAAGTGAATACTAGGGACACAGGTGAAGGCCCAAAACGATGTCAGCTGCAGAACTGAATAGCATCTCGCCTCTCTTGTCTCTCCAGGACCAATATGCTTTTCTATTGATTCAGGTGTTCAACAGACTTTTAAATGGAACCATCACCACTATTTTATACACATGTTACTACTAACACAAAGGTCTTTTAGTTGAGAGACTTCAGTTGCTTACAGGCATAGCAAACTTCTCCACCCAAAAAGATTCAGGAGAAATGCCATGAACACAGATCATTCGATCAGCCGCTCTACTTCTGGTATTTATCTTTTGGCACTATTGCATCAAAATAGCAATTGAGAAAGGAAAAATAGCAGAAAAAGTGGGGAAATTGAATGTGCAAAGGGGAAGAGATGAATTGTTAATTTTACTATGCCTGTGTTCAGATATACTGAACATGAACAACACTTTGGCCCACTGATGTCTTGAGCACTTGCAGAACTGAGGGCTGCTTGGTGATCCCTCACTGGGGAATATGCCATTTCTGGAGAGAACCTGAGAGCCCAGGAGGTAAAACCAAGATGATGGCTGGAGGCAGCACAGGCCCCTGGGTAGTATGAAGGTCCATAACCCTGGGATCCCAGGGGCCAGTCTGTGCTGAATCTGAGCAGCTGGGAGAGCAGGAGAGGTTCAGCATCCCATTGAGCTGTGACTGCCCGCTTCCAAAGTGCCCAGAACTTTAAAGAATTGCATGAAAGACAGCAAGCAAAAAACCCCTTAGATAAATGTTATTCTTTCATATTGCTTTTAGCAGAGAAAAATATCTCGGAGCTAAGGGCAGAAGACAAAAAGGAACCAATCTAATAAAAACATTAAAAAAATCTCTGGTGTATTTTTTTGTTTGGTTGTTTTTTTGTTGTTTGGTTTTGGTTTTGTTTTTTGGTTTTTTTTTCCCTTGGTTGTATGGGTGTTGCTTTTCAAGACCTGCACAGGGTGTGCGTGAGAGTACAGTTGCTTTTAGACATGTTCAGATCACCCTGCAGATATCTTCTAGAGAACTGGCTGGGCAATGGTGCACTAATGGCTTTCTAAATCGCTCAGAGCAGGCTATAGCTAAAAGAACTAGCACTATTTCTCTTACAAGTTGGGACTGGAGAGATCTTTTGGCTCAGAAATTTGACAAAAAAGCATGGGCTATTCCAGAACAGTATCCAGGTAAGCTCTCACTGTTAAAGAACAAGCTAAGGGTTATTATCAATATCTGAGCTGTCTTACTATGAAGAAACAGCATTTCTGTCAAGTCAAATATGCACTGTCAGATACTTTTCAAAGAACTGATTTATAGCTGACCTTATATTTAAGATGTAGATAATCTAATTTTATTTTTTTTTGTCGTAGATCATCTTGATAACAAAATATCTTCTGGAAGCAGTTCTTTCAGAGGCAGAAATAAACACAAATACTTGTCCTACTTAATTTTTATCACAAAAGGACCATTCTTGTGAATCAAAGGGCACGTGCCAGCTCCTCCTCCTTCCTGAAGCCTGCCAGCTTCCCTTCCTTCAAATTGTTTTCCCATCTGCACTGTTTATAATAATTGCAATGTTTCTACAAGAAGAAGACAAGGCTGTTTATTTAGGAGACTGTACTTAGAAGCTTGTCAGTTTAGCTAGACTGTTTGCCAGAAAAGAAAATTCAGCCTATTAGAAGATGCCAGCTTTTATTCAGGATGAGCAAATTCATTCAGAAAATAAGTCCCTTGTGCCCTTTTCACACTTCCTCTTTTGATATATGAGCATTGTTAAGTCTGAGTAGCTCATATGTTTATTCTTTTTTTTAGAAAAGAGTTATTTCCTGTAGAAAAAAAGTCTTTTGGGAAAGAAATCAAGCTCTCTGAGCTGCAGTTCAGAGCTTTTCATCTGAGAATTCAGAAAGAGGTTAGGGGAAAAACAAAAACAGCGCAAGTGGAGCAGGCTTTTCAAAGCCTGCTCCCGAACCCACTCTGACACTGCCAAAGGGAGTGGGGCAACCTCCAGACTTGATCTGCCACCATCCCTTGGGGTCAGCAGAACCTTCTGAATGGCACAGATTGTGTCAGGGACGATGGTCCTTCTCCCAGTAAGCACTGTGCCTCACAGTTCTCACTGTTGTCTGCATCAAGGGAAGCTCAGCAGTGTCTCTACTTCCCTTCAGTTGATGGAGACCTGAACCTGTCCATGTGGGTGTGCACAGGTGTATAGAACCAAAGGAGGTTTAGGACAATATAGGTTTTGGTGGAGATGGACCCCATGTTCCTTAGGATAAGAGCTGCCCCTCAGCCCATGAGGGATGCAGTTGAGCACTTGTCCCATGTACTGGTGTGCACCTATCCAGGTGCATACTACAAATCTGACACACATGACATTTTTGACAGGGCAATGTTCATCAGTGGGAGGAAAGGAGGTTGTTGTTTTCCTTTATTAGTCTCATCCAGCATGGCACAAGCGATCCAGGTCCTGTGGCAGGGCATTTCCCATTTGCTGCACAGCCTGCCCACCATCATTGTGCTTCTGTAACTGGAGACAGAGGAGAAGAAAAAGGTGGAGAGCAAGGACAGTTGGAGAATTCAGAGATACTCTTAGGAAGAGACCCAATTAACAACACTAGTATATCCTAAGGAAATTTAAAGCACTTCCCCTATCAAGTGACCTAGACAACATCATGGGCACTGATTCAAAGTCTCCTGAGGAAAAAAAGGAAGCACTTCTTTGAGACTGAAAAAAAAAGAAAGGAAGAAGCAAGTTTCATTGTTAAGAAGTGACTATACTGGTTATTCAAACTGTTTGTATGGTACTGAGATAAATGGATTTTAGTCTGAAATCATTCCTCCAAAATTAATGGTGAACTTTTGTGGTGCAACTTTCAGAAAATCAGTGGTGCACCCAAAGAAAAAGAAATCACAGAATTGGAAGGACAGGATGGAGCTGCTCAGCTTAGTTGCATAGCACATTTCCCTCATGGAATATTTCTTGTCAAAGGCCTGGGCTATGGGACTGTGCTAGGATGAATGTCTGAGAAGACTGAACAGGTCCAGAGTTGGAACAGATACAGTTTATGTGGCATGATTTCTAATGGCATTGTTTAGAGTTAGTTTTAATTTGGTAGCTAAAAATGGATACCAGAAAGAAAACAGGTACGAACAGGGAGATTTGAGACTATATTTTTAGATGAACCAGTATCTTCCCATCAAGCTTCTTTTCTGACAGCATCTTTGTTTTTTCATAGTGTAAACTCCACACTGATCTTATTAATCTTGCATTTTTCTTGGAGATATTTGTTCTAGAATTATCTCTGCTCCTTTGTCATATTCAATCAACCTGGAGTTCAAACTGAACTTTTAAATTCTTTTTTAAACCAAGTGAGACAAGTGAGACAAGGAGTAAACCTAAAGTGTCCTGCTTAGATTTCTCAAACCTCAGGTACAATGGCTACCTGGACAATTTTTGCCCAATATAATTATTTTTTATTTTTTTTTATGCTGGAGAGCAAAAGGAAATAATGACTGAGCAAAGGGAAGAGAAATAGTAGGAACTTGTTTTAAACAAGTATTAAAGGAAATTTGAACAAGGTATTTGTGAGAACTAAAACCAAATGCCTCCAAAGATTTTAAATTAAGTGGTTATGGCTTGATACTTATTGAAATTTGACCTCCAATGGAACCGCTGTCAACCTATGCAACCCTGAGAGATGCCATTTCATAGGTGATGGGAATCTTCAGGGACAAACAGAGCAAGAGCAGGGCATATTTATATCATCAGCAGAAAGAATGGCACAGATCAATTCTCAGCACATGCCCCTTCAGTGGCTTCCCATACATCAGCACCCAAGTTTGACAGCATCACCAAACTGACCCAAGAGAGTTACAAATGGACAGACAGCTTCATTGCCAAAATACCAGGCAGTTATTTCCAGAAGCACAAATGAGGATGCAAAGACTGATGGAGAATGACAGCTGAGATGTAAATTTCTCTGTAAATAAAGGCTGATGTCAAGACTTACTGGTGTGGTCTGGGGCAGCCAGCATTGCTAGTGTCTGCACAATGTTTTTACCAGGGTTATACAAGAAATTTCAAAGAGGCCATTTGGTAAGTTTTAAGAGTTCTCATGTATTTGGCAAAAAAACCCCTGAACCTAACCCACCAGCCCCTTATGTACTACGCTACTGATGTATACAAAGTACAGCAGCCAAAAGACTTTTTGTCCTTTGTGTTGTGTATATGTGTGGGTATATAGGAAATCATCCAAAAGAAATCAAACGAAGAAATGCATTACCAATTATCAAATATGCATAAATTAATCTTTTCTGCCTGAACTACCAATTCAGAGGACATATTCACCTACTCATCACATTTCCCACTGAAATTAACTGAACAAAGTTGCAGGCCCACGAGGAGTGGGCAGGGAAAAAGCCACCACATGTTCACTCCAGCATGTGACAGTATCTCACTGCTGAGCGTGGTTGGGCTCTCATCCCACCTTGTCTTCTCCCCAGCAGTCTGTGGTTGCCTTGGGATTTGGCCAGTTGTGTTGCTCCAGGATCAGCTCTGAAGGGAAAACCTGTCCTAGGGGTCCCAAGTGGGAACTTGGCTTCATCCTTCTCTTCCCTGAGTGTCCATCCAACGCTGATGGCTGTGGTTGGGTCTGGGAGGTGCCCTCGTTGACCCTTTTCTGAGGGAAAGGTAGCAGCAGATGGTAGCATCTCTTCACCTGAGTTACTGCTGGGACAGCACACCTGCTATGTTCTCCAAGAGAGAAGCAGGCAGATCTACAGGTGAATACAGGCAAGGCAGAGTTTTCTGTCTTCAAGTGCACACATCTGAATGGGCCTCCAGGGCTGCAGTGAGGTTTCCCTACTTTCTGCCAAAGTGGCCTCAGCTTGACAAAGCTTTAGAAGTATAAAATATGGCTGACTAAAGCATTGTGCTGACACAGCCCAAAACCACATGTATCAAGAATGTCTGCAGGTTGAAAAAAACTTCTGTACAAAAAGATATCTAAATAATAAATAAATTTATCTGAGAGAACATGTCATGACAACGTAGCTTGATTAAGGAATAGAAATATCTACATGAGGTCTAGAAATATCTACCTGGGAGATTTCAGAGGGTAAAATGTTCTAGTAGATATAGGCAAAACAACACTATCAAGTCCCTGGATGCAGAAAATAGCTGTGTTTAACCTTGTAAAACATCTGGTTTTTACCCCTGAAAGCTTGAAACAAAATACCTAGGGGTCTAGATTTTCTTTCGCTCAGCATCTTTAAGTCAGTTCTGAGTGGCATTTGAAGCCCAGCACCAGCACAGGAGGTGCTGTGGGCCGTGACATATGTGCCCTCGGATGAGATGCTTATAATTTTCTGAGTCTCTGAAAAGAGCAAGGGATTACCCAAACTGTCTGTGCTAATAAGTGATCACAGTCTTGAGTGTCTCAAGAAGATAAACACCCCAGGTGGTAGGTGGGTATCGTGAGATGGGAATCAGCATGCACCACGCGAAAATTAGCTTGTGAAACCAAAACCCAGTGTGGGTGTATCTATTACCATCAGTGTTTTCTCTGTCATCTCTATATGTTATAAATTATATTGCATGCTGGTGAATGCTCCCTGTTTCCTTGCAATCCTGCCATTATGTTGTCTTCTTCCAAAACAAACACCAGAAAACAGCAACCCCTTGGGCTTTATGGTTTAGTGGTGAAATTGGCAGTGCTAGATTTACAGTTGGACTCACCAGTCTTAGAGTTTCTTTCCAACCTAAATGATTGTATGATTCACTTGCAACAGTTTGCTTTTATTCTGCTACAAGTGACTGCTCCCACCGGCAAGGGTAACCATCTCAGCACTGCATCTATCACAGATCTTTTCTCTGCTGGCACTTTTGCTATAGCCCATTCCTTTGACTCTATGTTTTTCCTTAAATCTCTTCTAGAGATGAAAATACCCCCCTTTCTGTATATAAGAAACTGTGTGCCTGTATACAGCAGAAGTCCAGGCAACTACACGTGGATTTGCAAAATGGGGAGTCTCCTAGTGGAAGAGATTTGGGAAATATGTACGTGGTCATGAAAGCAGCAGATAGAGCAAAGAGGCTATGGGGATAACAGGGCCTCATAAGGAGACCATGTATGGTCTCATCTTTTTAAAATACTTTTACCAGATATGAATAATCCTTGTTGAAGAATGCCAGTTTCCCACTGTGATGGACAAATCAGAATCTGTGGGTGTGCAGTTTACTGTTAAATTTTGTGTATGATCAGCACCTTAAATTGTACCCTCCACATCATCTCCCAGAACACACTGCTGTACCACATGCTTAGCATGAACCTCCTGCTCAGCAATCTGTTCCTTCTGTCCCAGGAAACTTGTTGCTTCCCTCATCTTTGTGAATCATTGCTGCCACATTGGTCACAAAGGGTTTGAAAGTCAGAAAATCACACTTATGACATGTACTTTTATAATGATCCCAAAGTCTTATGTCAGCCAGTTATGCCACCTCTTTCTTTTGATTCACTTTGTAGGAGCTGCTTGGCCACAAAACAACTGTTTCTACGCCTCTCTAGTTTGTCTAGTCTAGGATCAATACTGTTCCATGTTGCAGAGCCAGTGTCATGAAGAAAACAGTCCTCCACTGAAAAATACCTTCAGAATACCATTTAACTTTCAAGAAACTCCAGGCCATCGCAACTTTCTGTACCAACGCCCACTCAGAGTTACTACATCTCACCTCAGTGTTAGATCAGGTTGCTCAGCAGTGTGTCCAGCAACTTTTAATTACCCCTGAGAATGGGGGCTTCACAGTCCCTCAGAGCAGCCTGTCTCTATGTTTGACCAATCCTTCTGTAAACATTTTGTTTACAAATGTCTAACTTGGATTTCTGCTGTTGCTACTTCACTCCACTGTGTCTTGTGCTTTCACTGCCTCTGTGTCCCATTTGAGCTTTTGTACACTACTCTTGACTTGTGTTTCCAGAGATACTCTGTCTTATCTTGGAGTAGTCTTCCATTGGATTTTCTCCAATATGCTTGGATTTCTCCTTGACCACTAGGAAAAACTCAGTATAAATGATTTAGCCTTTTTACGTCTCATTCCAAGGACTTTCTCCAAGTCCTGTCCACTTTTGTGAATACCGCTAAAGTTCCTTCTTTGCATCTGATTCATTTGCACATTTTCTGCTTGACATTAATGGTAGCTGGAACTCTGGATTTTGGCAAGTTTCCCCTTTTTTTTTTTCTTTTTTTTTTCTTTTTTATTTTTTTTGTGAGCTGACACCAGTCTTCACATTGATTGAAATGTTGCTCAGCAGCTTGTGCTGAGTCTTTATAAAAATTTCAATTCCACAGTCAGAAAATGTACAATTCTTTTTCTTTCCTCTTCTTTCTTTGGACAAAGAACATAAGAAAGGATGTTTTATAAAGTGACATTTTTTTTGTCTTAGCATCATTTTACTGAATAAATATTTTTTAGTTAATTTTGGCATTTATCCAAGGGGACTAATTAAAAAACAGAAGATAAATTTTTCTGATTGATGACTTCATACCTAACCAGAAAAGAAAAAGATGATTATTCTGCCTAGAAATTACTTCTTCTGTTTTCCACTTACTGGGAAACCCTTCAGATATATCAGCTTTACTAAACTATGGTATTTATCCCTTAGTACAGGCTTAATGTATGGGTATAAATCTTATTTTCCTAGTGGATATTAAAGTAAATGGGCCTGAGGAAGTACTGTAGAAATATTTCTATCTTCTTTCAACTGTAGATTTGGTCAGAGGGAAGTTAGGATATTTTGCATTTTATACACAGAGAAGCTTTAGCTTTGCAAAGCTTCATCTGTCTTTTTTCTTCAAAGCCAAGCTCACAAACAAAGCAACTGTTCCCAAACTGTCACCGTAATGTCAGTCAGTTCCACGAAGTCACCACATGACTTCTATCGCTATAACAACATAACATCATCTGTTGCTAATGTCACAAAAACATTGCATTACCATAATTTTGAAAATAACTCTGAAGTGACAATTTTAAATGCAGTCTTTCTGCAATGTTTGTAGAAAATCATCATTTTAATAAGAAAACCTTTGAATGAAATATTATTGTACCGAATATTAATAGCACTCCAGCTTGTAATTTTTTTGTATTGAAATAATTTTTCTCAATATTAAAACACGCTTTTTCCTTCCTTTCCCCCTTGTTATTTTCTATATTGTATGAAATGTTGAAAAGTTTTACACAAAGTTAACACATTGGATAAATAGTATAGAAAAATTGAATGCAATTTAAGATGGACAAATGTAAAACTCTATAGCTAAGTAGGAGTAATCCACCTCAGGAATGCAGAATGAAGGCACAATGGCTCTGTAGCTTTACTGAAAAAAGTCAGAAAGAAAACGCACCAACATCCTCCTACTTGTGCAGACAGAACAAATGCAAAATTTAGGAATTCTGTCTGCATTGAACCTGAAAAGAAATGCTGTGCTTTAATTGTGATGACTCATCAGGCTTGAGGTTGGAGGAAGATTTTGATATGGGACTTCATGATGGACATGGCTTAGTTGGGAAGAGTCCTGTGGACACCACTGTAACCAGTCTGAGGTTTAGAAGTTAGTCTGAGGTTAGCTGTCATGGAGGACTGGAGATACTATATTGCCTCAAAAGGGTGGGCTGCATGGTGACAGTATCACAACCTTTATCATCTTGGCACAAAGAGCTGCAAGATTGGAAGAAACCCCAGTGGGTGAGAGAAAGCCTTGGGGTTTGATGTAGGTGAGCAGAGGTGGGAAAACTCAGGGCAGGGGAGGAAATTCATGACCAAGTGGGAAGCCAGGCTTTGAAACAAAGAGCTCTGACAGGAAGATGCTGGAGACCAGAGCTGCAGTGGGGCTTAAAATAAGGAAAGAGAGCTAAGAGAGTGTGTGGGGCAGCAGGAGAGCTGTAGAAAGGAAAGGCAGCCAAAGAGTAACCAGTAGAGCAGGTCCACAACTTGCCCATTCAAATTTCTGTCTCCATCAATCCCTTTTCTCCTACCTAGCTATAGCCCATTGATGCCTGACAGGGCAGAATTCTAATCTAGAATCTCACAGACAGGGAAAAGGGCCGAGCTGGCCAAGCAGGGAGGGAAGAGAAAAAAAGATGGGACCAGAAGCAGAACCTGAAGCAAAGCACCTGGGAAAAGGGCTTTCTGCTCCACTTAATTGCTGATCCACAAGTGGCCAGATGAGCATCCCACAAAATGACTTCTCTGTGAATTGTGGACTATGACTATTACTGAGACTCGCAAAAGGTGAGATAGTATGACTGGTTTGGGTGAACTTCACTTTTAGTATGCTGGTGGAAAATCAAAAGCCTCTATTGCCTTGCGGGAGTAAAATCTGCAGAGACCTTTTTTCAAGTTGACCATGAATGCTAATGCTGTACAACCACACACAGTCCCCAGGATCTTCAGTGGCCTTCAGAAAATGACAAGGTTACAACAATGCTGAGTGAAAGTATCAGACAATTTCCTCTTTGGGTCAGGACTCCTATAATTTATCTGTAGAAACATGCCACAGAATTTGCCAGAAGTAGAAAGAATGGGTTCGTACTTGTCAGTTCTTTTTTCCTAGGTTAATTTAATGTCACAGTGACTCCTGCTTTTCAGTTTCTAACAGAGGATAATGAGGCGGACAGGTCTGAATGAATGGGAAAGTAGATCAGCAAGATGGACCAAATCCTATCAGCTGCACTTGCTAATGGCTTAGGTGTCTTATAGCCTTCTTTCAGGCTTTGCATGCCCCTGTGACCAAATAGCATGGGAAAAGGATGCAGCAGCATTTCCACATCAGCGTCCTGCCTTCTAAGCACCAAGGAACCTGTCTGAAAGCAGTGACCTTAACTGCACTGTCTCTCCTGAAAGGGATTCTGTTTGATGGGGAGAAAGAGGAGAAAGGTTAGAAGTTGTGCCCACATGTTTAAGAAAGAAACCTCCCCTTCTGTTCAGGAACTCTGCAGGAATTCCAGGCTCAAATGCATCATGCTTGCCACTTCAAAGCCCTCAGCGACTGATCACACACTTGGAAAATATCAAACCTAATTTAATCTGACACGGTTATCAGTATAACTCAACCTGTCTGACAGCCTCCTTCCTCAGAGTTGCTACAGCTTCCTTGCACGCAGAAATGTCTCTGGAAAAACCGCAGGCATTCCTTCCTAACATTATTCGGAGTGATAATTGATTGTTTTAAAAGGAAGGATTTCTGTATATTTTCTTTGGAAATGATGCAATTCAGTGTTTCATACAGTGCCTTTGTTTTGTTGCTTTGTATTAGTTTTAAATATTCCCTAAATTAAGAAATGAACTCTTATATCTAGTCTTCATATAAATGATGCTACTTTTATGTATTTTTGATTTATTTGTTACTGTCTTAGATCTGATCTATGGAATAGTTCCAGTGACGAGGATGGAACCCATTCTGCCCCTAGCTGGGTTTTTTTCTGTAGACATTCCATTTGGTGTGAAGAATTAAGAATTAATACAGTAGAATGAACATGGCCATTTCTATATTATGTATAGTTAACTCACTTGAGCTGTAGGAGATACAGGTTCAAGTTTGAGCTATAATGAAAATGCAGTCAAATGCACAGAGACTTTCTTTGTACCTCCAGAGGTGCTCAGTCTGCACTGACCTGCCTTCAGCCCTCTTGATCTGAAGTGTCATGCCTGATGTTTGTTGAAGATACATTTATCAATAAGTAAATACGTTTCCACCTTCTTTCTCTTCTCCTTTGAGAATTCAGATTTTGGAGCATCCAGCTACTGCTGTAACCTGGGTTTCTGCCAGCTCACCACTGGCGTATATTAAAAAAGTGGTAATTTTAATAAAATGTGTACCCACCAACATAATCTTTTGGAGTTGAGGGAAAGCAGTCATCTCTAGGGGCTGGTGTTACCCAAAGAGCAGCTGTGAGAGCAGCAGGGAGTCTGAAGTTACATGTTTTCACACAGAGTGGCAAACAAGCAATCTTCAGGCATCAGGCACTGTTTGGGAAGTGATGGTAGCAACTCCTTTCTTGTCTCCCTGTCTCATGGATGCTGTGATCGTGCTAGTCTCCATTTCACAATGTGGTGGCTGGACATAGTAGGAGGCATCTGGCCAAGTGCAGGCATTTGTAGTGTAAATGTCAACATTTGAATGAGTCATTCTTGGTTGTCTTCACCAACAAAATTCAGAAAAGATTTTTAGGGTATGATGGTCCCACACACAGATATAACTAAAGTCAGTTATATATGCAGCATTCCTACAAATTCCTAGATAGTTAAATTAGAGATGTTTAGTCAATGGGTGTCACCCCAAATATCATCAGATGTTCTCAAAATGCCATTGCATTTACTATAGGCTTTTCAGCCGTTATTTCTTAATCTTTGTGATGGAGCTTTTAACAGATGAATTTCTTGTGGAGTATTGATTCTGTCCTTTAGCCAAAAAAGCATTTTTTTTTCCTATAGTTGTTTTAGAAATGTCAGGGAAATTACAGCAATTGACAGTATTGCAGGAAGCCAGAATATGAGTGTTCCCTTTACAATACATGCAAAAAGTTAAATTTTTCAATCTTGCAGTCTGCTTACCAAAGCACAGAAATTATCTCATATATCTTGGTATGACAGAAGAAGGGAAAACATCACCTCTGTTATATTTTTGTGGACTTGGTGACCACTGTATGAGTAGAAAGACTCTTTTAATAGAATTACTGGATTTAAACTGCTGCAGTCTTCTACCTTCCAAAGTCTATACAACTTTAACACAATTAGACCAAAATAGGTTTAAAAATCTCACAGTATCAGATCATCCCATCCACACTAGTGGCTGTAACCATACATCCATTATGTATGGTTTTAAACAATTAGTATCAGGCATAAGGCTAGGTAGAATCATGGCCATAGTACTGGAATCCTTACAGAAATAGCTAAAAATACACAATAACTTGAAACATAATACCATATTTTCAAGGACTTGGGAAAATGTGTAACTTATCTTAAAGCACTTTAAAGTCCACTTCAACAGTTTGGCCTTATTGAAGGTCTTTAAACCTATTAGAGATAATCACTTTAAAAAGACACTCAGGGTACGGCCCTTAAAGCATTTGAATGTTTGGTGCTAATGGAAGATGATGGATTGGTGAGCTAGGGGCATGAGTCCTTGTTTTTAGCCATAAGGAAAGGCTGACAGCAGTGCATACTCCTCTGTAGTGTGCTGATAGTGTGCCTTAGTCTCCTAACAGACCAATTCAGATTCTAAGCTCAGCTACACAAATAGTAATACACATCTTCATTTAAGTAGGCAGCTTGGGATATGTGTTGCTGCTTTTGAATCTACTCTTAATGCAGAACAGCAACAAAAAAGTTTAGGAAAATTTTGACCTCAGGAAGATATTGAGGGTGGTCAGAACTTTTGAAGATGTTACCCAGAGAGGTTATGCAATCTCAGCACTGGAGATGTTAAAATTTTGATAGACTAACACTGAGAAGCCTCTCAGACTTTGAAATTGTGTCTGACTTCAAAGCTCAATCTACTTTAAATGGAGGTTTGAAGGAGATGACCTCCAGAAATCCTTTCCAATCTAAATTATTCCATGTTTCCAATTTACTGGTTTCAGCTTGCCTGACCCTACATTCAATGCAATTGTTAGGAAATCAATAAGTTATTTGGAATCTGTGATGCTCCTCTCATTTAGAAAAGGAAGTGGCTCTAAATTTCTATTTATAATTCCACTGGTGACTTCTTACCCTTAGACATTGTAGTTGAAGTTAAACTTGCTGTTGCATGCCAATTACACATTTTGTTGTAACAGTGTTAATTAATCCATGTCTACAACAAATCTCTGCAGCTCCTTGCAGGCTGCCCTGCTTTTCTTGCTTTTGGTATTGTGGTAGGTAAATTCTGCAGATTGAGAGCTTTAATTTCTTTAATTTATGCTGTACTTTTCTAATCATGAATGAAGGTCTACTTACATTTTGAATATTAACGGATATTTGCTCTTCATTTGGACATCCTATCAGGGCAAAAGCCAGTACAGAATCAGTAAGGAACAGAGGTGAACAGGTACCACTCTCCTCTCTCACCACATGTAATGATTACAGCCAGTTGTATAAAGTTCTATTCCTTTCCCCAGGCTCTGTTCTCAATTGCACTGAGGCAAATTCAATACAGAACATGCACATTCAGCTCCCAGGATAGTCTCTAGGTGAAATTCAGCAATAACAAGTGGTGACATAAAACTAATTTTGCACAAGAGGTCTTCAGACAACCCAGCAAGTCTGTACTGATTTAAAATTTAATAGGTGTTTCATAGAATACACAACCAGTGTGGGATGGTTAAATGTGCAGAACAAAAAAACTACTAATATAACAGTGGGCATCAAAGCAGGCTGGTCCTACAGTGCGATTCACACCAGCTTAGATGACACTTATTTTGCAGATGAGTCTAATATTGTTCTGAGTGTTAATAATTGCTCTTGATTACGTTGAACCTGAAATTATTTTAGAAGTAGACAAATAAAGTTACCACCCTGTTCCTCATCATGATATCTAAATGAAGAGATCTACAGGAAAATGATGTGTCTAAGGTCTTTTCTTGCTCCATGGAGATCTAGTCAATGGAGCCTAGAACACAACTCAGTTTAACAGACTAGGGGACACAATTCAATTACTCTCCCACAAGTATCTGATATCATTTGAGATGCCTTAGCCCATCTGAGACATCTGCACAGGGCTTTTAGATTTAACCCATGATCCTTTCTCTTCTCCAGGTTGAACAACCCCAACTCTCTCAGCCAGTCTTCACAGAAGAGGTGTTCCAGCCCTGCGATCAACTTAGTGGCTCTCTCTGAACTCACTCTAACAGGTCCACACTTTACCCATGCTGAGTACCCAGAGCTGGATGCAGCACTTCAGATGAGCTCTCACAAGAGTGGAGTAGAGGCAGAATCACCTCCCTTGATCTCCTGGCCATGGTGCTTTTGATGTAGCCCAAGGGCTTGATTGGTTTTCTGGGATGCGTGTGCACATTGCTATGACAAGTCAAGCTTCTCATCCACCAGCACCCCCACGTGCTTCTCCCCACGGCTACTTTCTAAGGTCACAGCAGTCATGCAACAGCTACTCTCTTGGAATAAGACAATAGACTAAGTTACTGTCAAGACAGCAGACCAATATCCTGCAATTGCTTTCACAACCACCTGAACTGTGGTCAACTCCCTCTGCTGTAGCATTTTCCCATCTAGTTTCCTTTCCTTTAAAAAAAAAAAAATGACAGTCAGCACCAAAGTTGGAGTCTCCTCTTTACCTCATCTGACCAAGTTTTCTTTGAGTAAAGCATTCCCTTGGCAAGGACAAGGCTTGGAAGTTCCCTGCTGTGGCTGCTGGCCCCATGCCCTGGGAGGGTCACACCACTCCACAGTCATGGTGCTCAGTGGCTGCAGTGCTCATGCTGCTCAATTCTGAATCCTTCTTGGTGGGGATCCTCAGTGGTTATTGACAATGGATAAGACATCTCAAAGGACTTGGGTGCCTCATAGCCAAGTGGAAATCTGACTTAGAGAATTGATAATGAGCTCTATGGAGTGATATTCCTAACAGCAGCAACGGGCTGTTTATTTCAGGTGAAAAATAATTATAATGTGTTAAAGAGAAAAGGGAACATATAAGAGGAATAACACTGGAAGACAGTAAAATATCCCAGGACATCCCTGGTCACAGTTCTGGACAAGGAAAGGATGAAGACAAGTTCCTAGAAAAAAACACCGACACAGTAAAACAAAATAGACAGCATTCTTCATATTCAGCCTCTTAATCCGTTCAGCCTCTGTTACATTATGAAAAATTGAGGCAAACACGTTTTTTCCCCCCTAAGAAAACCCACTAACCCCTATCTCCTCCCAAAACCCAACCCAAACCCAAGTCACTTAGAAGCTTTTTTTTTAAATTTAACTGTAAAAAGAAATCTAAGAGGAGGTTCCTAGGTTTACTCAAACAAGACAGAACACCAGACAACTCATCTACCCAGTCAAACCAACACAAAACAGTTCACAGTAATTCATGAATGTGCTAAACATGCTCATAAAACACGGATGTAAAGTAAGTTTAGTCACAGTGATTCATTTTAGAGTTATTTGTATTTTTTTCTAAGACCCCTGCACACATTGTAGGCATTGTGCCTTTAGGGGTAAGCATCATCTTATTTTCACATTTGCCTGCATTGTCAAACTCTGTATTAAAACTGGTCACCCTCAGCTTATACTAAGGTTAGTGGAAGTATCTAGGCTCTCGATGCTGTGATTCAATAGTCTGATGTTTTAAGGTCTAGTTTAAGTCATTCACTCTCATTAGTTATTACCCCCCAGTAGCTATAAAGGGTCTCTAGCATATTTGAGGCAGTAAATTTTTATTTGTCTTCTTGATATCGCAACTGAAACTAGCACTTGCTTTTCTACTTTGCAACTATCTGTATCATACAGAAAGAGTTATCGCCTCAGCAGTACCTTTGGTCATCCTTTGTGGCCGTTGTTGAGAGTTGGTCATTACTGGGTAGCTTTATGCTCCATCCAGTGCCCACACTCTGCTTTGTGAGTGCTCTGGGGGCTGAAAGAAGCACCAGTACAAGGCTTTGATGAAATTGAAACATGATCCCTCACAGGCCTGGCAAAATCATGAGAGCATTAGAAGCTGTGATTAATCTAAGTTTGATCTGACTTGCAGTCTGGGCTCTGGCATGAAGTTGTCATTTTCACTTTCTTGCTCCCTGGCATCTTGCCCCTTGACCTACCCAGAGGACAAACGCTATTACTAAATGGTTCCCTAACATCTCAGAAAGGATTTTAGTGACTAGTACTAAAATACCTAGTGAATAACCATGACAATACTTGGGTTGCTTTGAGTCCCTCTTCCCTATGGATTTAAAAGTGCTTCAAAAATGTGCAGGGACTCAGACCTTCTCTGAGAAGATTCTGCATTGTATTTTAAGTAATGAACCACCTCTTTCTATTTTTCAGGTGACATCCCTAATGGTCAGAAAACAACTCAAGCTCTGTCAATATTATAAGAACATTTGTTGTTTTATTCTTTTTGGTGGGTACAAAAACCACAGTTTCTTACACAGAACAAGATTATAAATAATATCTGTAACATGAGTGACCCGTAGTCTCTTTTGATTCTACACTGCAGACGGATGAAGTACTCTAAACATTTTATAGTTTTTTTTCTTGTATTAGACAGATGCAAATCTGTGGAACACAGAATGATGGAACAGAATGAAGGTAACAGCAAACAAGAGGATGACCAACAACTTTTATAAAAAAAATTCTCTGAATTTTATTACAGTGATGGCATTTTATATCAATTATTGCAATGATTTTTCCCTAAGATGGTTAGAAAAAAGAATTGTGTTGTCCTCTACTGAATTTACATCAGTTAAAAAGCAAGCATGTTTCAATATTCCTCTTTTTCCAAAGAAAATGTAAATAATTTCTTTATTTTTTTCACAGGATTTACATATTTATTATTTTTTTATCACAGTTTAGTGATTCATTTCTACAGCTGAACAGCTGAGTATTCTTCCATTGTATATATTGATGTTCTGGAGACACAGGTTAGCATGTTCATTGACTTCTATAGCTATTTTTCTCTCTTTGTCAAGACAAAGACCAAAATGGTGTCCTTTCTGAGCATGTTCTTCACAGTTTAATGCGCTAAATTGGCAAGTCTTATTAGTTTTAAGTCCACTCAAGTGAAATTTGTTGCTGTTAATACACCCTTCCCACCCCTCTCCCCCCATCAAAACTAAATTATGAATTTTCCTGATATAAAATCTGAGTTTGGGTTTCCGAGCTGAGCTCATGCACACATTGTTGCTGATGATGTCTGGCGCATTTGGACGTACTTCCCTTTCTCAGCCAAATTATTAGTTCATCAATGACACTCCCATGTCGTTACAGTCTGTGCTGTGTTCCCATCAGTCACCAACACAGTTTGATTAAGGCACTCAATTATTTTTTTGGTTTTTATGGTAGGTCCGATGCAATTACAGCCAATCCTGAACTTTGTCTAATTGCAGTTCCAGTATGCACGGCCTTTGGGCAGTCAGGAGTCAATACGCGTCCATTTTCTCCCACACTCCCTGTGATGGATAATCTGGCTTTGTTTCTTATGGCTTCAGAAAAGGTAAGCTAGGTTTGAAGAAAAAGCAGAAATGAAGAAAGTGTTATAATGTTTCTGTCCTTCAACCAACCAGAACACAGCAAACACCAAAATATTAAATTCTAGACATCTGCATTTTTTTATGTTAACATTAAATATAAAAATAGTAATCATCATAAATAATAATACATAGCATTTAAGTCTACTAGGGGAAAAAAAAAGACTAGCAATTCTGAGGGTAAATTTCATTACAATAAATCCTTCCTGATTTAAATATAAAAGCTGAATTTGACAGTGAAATTAACTGAAGAGGCAATAGCTTCATCTAAACTGCTTTAAACTATATTTATATGCAGTGAAAAGACCTTTATGAACCTGAAAGAATTAGCATCTGTGAATAAAATCATGCACGGGTGTTTATAGGCTTAAATCTTCAATTGGGAATGCCAAGATAAAATATAACTACCGAAAATTGTTTATAAATTGCAACAGCTGGATCAGCTATCTTTGTGACAAATCAAATATACAGAAATTATTATTTCTTTTCCAAATGCATGTATTTAGTATCAGGAAATGTGAAAACTGTCTTCAAATCTCTTTCAGATATACATATTTTCCTACAATTAGAGAGGGTGAAAACTTTCAGAGGAAATGTACTTTATTGAGAGAAAATACAGTTTTCTACATTGTCTAAATTTTCTACAAGAAGGTTTAAATTTTTGTTACTTTAAAATCTTTACTTTTAGGTCAATCAGAATAAAATATCTCATTTAGGTACTAGATTATTCAAGCCAAAAAAAAAATCTAGATTTGTTAAAAGGTTTGCAGTATCTAACTTTAGTCATCCAAAAATCAGTAACCTAATCTAATAGAGCATTCTCATGTCTCATATGACAGAAAAAGCCACGATGACTAGTTTAGAGTAAATGATTTTCAGATGACTAAAATTAGGGGAGGTGTCTAAGGTCAAACAATGCAGCATGGACACCTTGAACAACAGGCACTCAAACTATATTACATTGAAAGAGATTTCAGATATAACCATGTTAAGATATTAGTGGGGAAATCTGATTTCTAGTCAGTAGAAGTTAAATATGTGTGTGTATATATATATATGTATATATATATATATGCACAACTAACTCATGTATATGGTGTGTAGGGATGCAGTCTGAAATACCAATTAAAAAAAACAGAGATGCAGGGTGCAAAGGGATGTTAAACATCATAATATCATTTTATTTGTCTTAATACTGATCTCTGCATTTTGAATT
This sequence comes from Dendrocincla tyrannina, assembly GCA_035047865.1. Classification (NCBI taxonomy): domain Eukaryota; kingdom Metazoa; phylum Chordata; class Aves; order Passeriformes; family Dendrocolaptidae; genus Dendrocincla; species Dendrocincla tyrannina. Next base: position 42,016,967 of record JAWWMP010000001.1, on the reverse strand, counting down.
TTATCCCTCTGAGCCCAGTTTCTCCTTCTGAGGTAGTAGTGAAATTCTGAGCTGGTGTTTGATATGGGAAGTTAATTTTACATATGAATGTGTGTGTATAGGGATGAGGGAGAGTCCTTAAAAATCCCAAACATTTCCACTGTTTTCGGTGCACTTCTATGCAAAAGCATCCATCTAACATTGCATTGCTGTCAGCAGCTCCTTCAAAAACAGCTATCAAAAATACAGCGACTGTTGCGGCACAGGCAGAGTTTCAATATAAAAGTAGCTTTCTAAATCAATTACCCTAAAAACTTAAGCCCTCACAAGTATCTGAATTCAGGAAAAGGGCTCAGCTTACAGAGGGTATTATGGCATTCCCCTTACGCTGAAAAACCTCAGCTTTGGTAGTTGTCAATTGTGATGTCCAAAGTCACCCTTTGAAAAGTTTCCCAGCTGCCACTGCACTTAGTGACATGGACTGTTACCAAACATATCTTGACCTAAAACAACATCCAGATACAAAAAGGGCAGCAGAGGGAATGAGGGAATAGGGACCTGGGCCTATACACTACCAAATACTTCAACTACTTCCCAGCAGCAAATAAAAAACCTTGCATTTGCCAAGCACAGACACAACACAACATGGTGTAGGACCACACAGTGCACTTCCAGAGTCCTCCTGCAAGTGGATGTTGAGGACTGGTAAGTGTCTGCAGAAGTTCACAGAACATGTTTTGCTCAATGGCAAGAAAAAAAGAAGTGTTTTAGTTTGGGGCAAGGGTGAGAGTCCAAACCAGATTAGAAAGCAAACCTGGGTAGAAAAGGGACAGCTTACTCCAGAAGTGCTAAATTTCCCAGAAAGTCATCAGTATGTACCAGTCTCACTATGACTTTGATCAGCTATCTGTTCATGGCCATTCAGTTTCCCACTGGGCAATCTGAGCAAGAGCACAGATTTATACGGGATATATGAGTTGTGTGTAACTGGTTTAGTAGCTCAGTCTATATAGCTTTCTGGCCACTGACAACACACTCAGGACAGAAAGACAACAAAAAGGATCCAGAAATGAATAAAAAAAAAATCAAATGAGAATAACACTTTCTCAGCAGCCTTCCACAGAAGAGCAGAAAAGCTGCTAAGAAAGTAACTCTTCTCCTCTCATGGCAGAGATAACAACAGCTCAGCAACATGCCACAGAAACAACTCAGACAATTACAAATTCAGGAGAAGCAGGTCAGACTTGTACTGGGGACGGTGCCACAAAGCCAAGTAACCAGGTAAGCTTTTGCTTTTTATTTTTAACTACTCTATAGGTAACAAGCCCGGCTAATACTCTGCTTAACTGTGCTGCTACAATTTCAGATTTTCAGTGGCCTGGCTGCAGAAACAGTTTCAGGAGTGGCTGGGATGAGAGGGAAAGTTTCGATATTTACTGTGAATATTACCCAAACTGTGAAAGTCTCTTAGCAGTAACTGTATGCAGTTAATAGCGGTAATGTATTTTCAAATTTGTCATTAGTTTTGATTAAATTAGTTGTGGAATTAATAATGTGAAAACACTGACCGCCTTGTTCCTAATGGGAAATGGGATATGGGATTTTTGGAAACTAATATTCTCAGTCTATGTAATACAAATATTCTAGCCTCTGTGGGTTCTTTCTTTTGTTCACCCTCCTCTAGTACCTGGGTCACATGGAGGTGTCTTTGGAACAAATATCTAAGATGAACTTTCAATGGATTTTTCTATCTTGATTATGAAATTGAAAGTATACCAGTCAAAATAAGTGCACTACATATTTACTGAGCCATCCTGTAGCACTTCACCTTTTTTTTGTAGTTAACTGTAATAATAATGTTCTTCATTGATTTTTGTAGTTTTGTAATTAATTCCATTCATTAATTATAAACAATAGCATAGGATGGGAGAGCAAGAGAAGGCAGCTGAGCTGGATGCTGGTTCCTGAGGTTCATGGCCCACTGAGAAGGCCATGGAGAGGTGGTGGTGGTGGCTGGCTGGCTACTGGGACAATCACTTCAAAAGCCTGTGGGTTGGGGTGAGGAACTCAGAACAGCTGGAGAGAAGGATGATAGGCTCCACACTATTCTCGGCATGTATACTAAGGGCTTACCCCTGATACACAAAAATGGAATGCTGCTTCCCAGGAGACGAGGAAGGGATTGTTCTCTCCTTAAAGCAAGCCTTCTTCCCTACCTTCAGCAGAAGCAACTGCCTGTCATCCCTTCTGAATGTCTTTAACCCACACACAGAGACTAGTCCTTTATCATGTAGACCAGTCCTTACATAGAGACTAGTCCTTCATTTTCATTTTCTTCTGCCTCACAGGCAGGTGAATATCCCTGAGGTAACTCACGTTTGACTGGATGAAACTAAAATAAAAAACATGATAGTGAATATTAATTGCCAAGAGGGTTATTTAAGCTATTTTATATTAGTTTAAAACATATACCATTAAAACTATTAGACGTTAGCTTAAAAGGTCAGAGTGTTGCTTACTCATGCAGGTTAGAACCACCAGGCATCTTTCCATATTAGCAAGTTTTAGTTCCAATATGATCTCTTTATTCCTTGGACAAACAAACTCATCAAAGGTTTCAAAATGCATAAGACAGACATATTCCTTCAGAAATATGTGCAACCACTGCAGTGGGCTCTGTGCTGCTGCCAGCTAGATGGGGTTTATGTTTAGCACGTGTATGAACAGATGGCACAGTCACCCTGTGCAGAGTGTGGCACACACGCACCGCTCACTGCCTGTTTGGCCAGGAGAGGATGACTGGACCTCGGCAGTCTTCCATATATGAGCATAAGCATTTTTATAAGAAGTTCACTTTGAATTTCTCAGGTAAATATTACATCAAATAAGCAGAATACAGAATTTCAAGAGTCTGTAAATATTTGTTCAAAATCCTAGTGATTTGTTTGTAAATGTTAAAAGTCAGCCCCCTAAAATGTTTTCAAGTGACTATTAGAAGTTTTGACTGACCCAAACATGAAATTTCAATAAAATAAAATGCAATATTTTAATATCTTTTTTTTTAATATCTTTTGAAATATATTTTCCCTATAAGAATTCATCTTTGTGTTGCATCAAGTCCTACAGAAATCCAAGTTTTAGAGAAAGGTACTTATGATCTTTCCTTAAAAAATAAAACACAGTTAGCTCTATTTTTCTATTATAAGAAAACACTAAGGCTAAAAAAAATTCCGCAAGTATAATCATAGTGTCCTTTGCACTGGAATCACAGAGCTGGGTGGGAACTGTGGTGATTGTCAAGTCACGTTTAGCATGCTCAGACTGTTTGGGTCAGGTCAGTATTTGAATGAAAGCTTAATTCTTTTGTTTGCTTTCTTTAGGTTTTGAATGTATTGCACTCTGTAATCTTAATAAGGAATACTTTTTCTGGGACTCTTACATTTATACCAGCCTGGGGATACTCTCAGTTGTGAGCACATCAACAAACAATTTAAAGGAGAAAGCACTCTTCATTTGCATTTTGCGCAATTACTTACACAGGATTACTTCTTTTTAAGACCCTTATTACTGATAGTAGGGAGTGAACTTGGGAGATTAATATTAACATCTGGAAGTCCTGATTCCCAATTCACAGTAATGAACACCGGCCTATACTCTCAGAGTACCCTTGGCACCTACTATGCCTCACATTTTCTCTAGTGAACAAAGTGTGCAGCTAGCACTTTACAGGGGGAAATTGGGCAGCTCTGTTACAATTAAAATATTCTCAGGGTCATGACTTCTTCTACAACAGGAAGCAAAAGAAAACTACACAGCAACAGTATGTTTCGGGACAATTTCCCAGCCAGCGTACACCAAGCCCCCTCCCTCGCCCCCCAAGAACCCACCTATTCCTCGCAGCGCTCCAGCTATCATGCTCAAACACCATTCTCTGCTCACTCTGTGTTTGCTCTGTACTGTATGGTTCGGTATTGTACCGGCTGTGCCTTTAGGCTGTAAGCTCCTCGGGACAGGGACCTGTTATGTGTTTGGCATACTTCGCCTATTGTACAGCGCCGTGTACTCCAGCGCTATATAAATAATAAATAAAAAAATAAGAATTGTATCTCCAGTTGTTTCCTACAATTTTTTTTTTCTAGGTGGCAGCATAAATGTTATATTCTTCATCTCATTTCCCTAAATCTGTGTTTCTTACTTTCACTACAAGGATGGCTCAGTGATTTGGGGAAAGTGTAGCTCAAGATTTTTGTTAACAGAGGAGATATGTGGCTTGCTGTTTGCAAGGGCAAGGGTGCTCAGGGTAGCATGACAGGGAAGGGTCCTAGCTGCACATTCACTAATAAAGCAGCCCATATAGCTTGAGAGCTATAAGTTATATTTAGAAGCTCAATTGGCTGCTATGTGCCGTTTCCAAAGGTCAGTGAGTTGATTTGTCTAATGATTAGCTGGCAAGATACTCACTGTATGGATGAGAGCAAGTACTTTAGTAAACCATCCCTGCACGCCTACTCAGGAGAGTTATGGAGGATGTGGCTCGGCAGCATCAGTGCTTCAGCCTCCAAAATCACCGTGTGAGTATCTAAAATGCACTAGTCTTGACCTAGGTAAGGGGTATGTCACTGAAAGCTGAGGACAATAATCAAGGTCTATCTGAGGTTAATGACTCTGTAACTATTATAGTGGGCAAAGATTGACCTGAAGCAGAATATTGTGGAAAAAAAAAAGCCACACAATTAGCATAAAACATGTATCAAAGGGAGGATGAAGGAACATGGACGGGAGGAGGGAGAGAAGGTAAAACAACATTTAGACTTCTTGTAACAGTGCCTTTTCTTCTATTACATTAACTATGGTTCAGTGACATTGCCTATCCTAAATCTTGATTATAATGAAGTTCCAGTTAGGGCCAACAGGGAATAATACAGGTTTGCAGCAATTTGTCACTAGTAGAGTGCAAACCTTTAGCAAAACAGACTTCCCAATCATGTACTTAAACACTGGCCCTCTGGATATATGCTTTCTGTTTTCAATTAGTTGTCATCTCCCAACTTATTTGACAACTTTGAGCTGTTCAAAAAGTATTTTCATGTTAAAAATTCCTTGCAATGCAGATGTCTATTAGCAACATAGAATAATATACTGTACATCTGCAGCCAAAAGAACTGAACCACTTTGCACTGAAGTTTTCCAAAATATAAAGCTCTGTTCAGAAGCAAGCACCACTAGACAGACATGTCACAACACTGCGTTACAAGATGCATCACCCACTCGCTGTAGTAGGCCCTAAGTCCTACCCCTAAATTTTAATACTTTCGGTTCCATATACGTTGTAACCTTCTCTATAAGTTGCTAAATTCTGGGTATTCTGCGAGGAAGTTGGGTTAAAAGTCTGTGCACTCTTTGCCACCTTCATTCGTTTCGCCTCTGCCCTGGACTTGTAACAGAACTCTATCAAAGCCACCAGCATTGCCAAGCCCAAGCCTCCAACCAGAATGTAGAAGACTCCAGCAACGTTGCTGAGACTCAAGGCACTCGTCTTGTCCTGGGAAAACAGAAGTGACACAGTTAACCCTGGAAAACAGATCCCCAGAAGCACAAGGTACACATTAAAACATTGGAAATAGAAATAAATGACAATGTTTAGCCGAAATTTAATGACAGTTTACATAATTTCCCAAAATGTGACCTATCTGGATCTATAAAATATATTTTAAGCAACTAGTTTTCCTGATTGGCATAAAAAAATATTACAAGTATATTGCCAACATATCAGGATGTCACTGCTTGTGTACTGCAAAGCATTGCTTCCATTAAGTGGAAAATTAAGCAATGACATGTCTAGCTCTCTTTAGGGGACATTTCAGCACTGATATGAAACTGCATTTATGTAAAGTTCTTCAGAAGCCTTGGAATCCAGAAATCCATTTATATCAGACAAGACTCTGCTTGATCTTTACAAAAAACAGTGATTGCACTTGTGGTAGGCATTGTTGTTAATTTAAAAGATCCAGACTGAGCTTTTGATACTTAGATGACAGGTGAAAATAACATGTGAGGCTTAATTTCTTTCTTTAAGCAAACACTTCCTTTGACAGTGCAAACTGTACCATACACATCATGATATATTTGCCTCTTACCTACGATTGTATTTTCTTTTTGTTTTACTACAGATACAGTTCTGGAATATGCCCATGGACTACTAAGGCTCATTAACAGTATACTTCTAAATAGCAATTTATGAAATTTTGCAAATTATTCATAATCTAGGCAACAGTGAGTTTTCTGAGTTTTCTTTAGCAAATTATTAAATATACATAATTTTACGAACAATCACCTTCTTGGTGTATTGTGGTAAAAAAAACTATTCTACATTTCTCTATTCTTCACTGCTTAGTTATGAATCACATTTTTCTGGCTTGAAATCCCTGTGCATTTTTAGCATAGTTCTCAAGGAACTCTCTCAGGACTGATTCCATATGCTACACCGTATGCCTTAAGCTTATAAACTTAAACTTATAAAGCTTTATTCTTATGCAGACTATATAATCTTTAGCTAAAGTGAGTACTTAACTTTTGATTTTTATCTCTATGAAATTTTAACTTATGAAGAATGCAAAAAAATTGGATGTTTAATTTAAAGAGGCACTATTTATTGTGTAATCAGTAGATTAGCACAGTAACACTTTCCATGGGGGGACAGAGGTGATGGATGCTTATAGCCATGTTCTGCTTTGTGTCTGTCTTTTTAGCTGGCTAAGAGGAGTCTGAGTATCTTGGAGATGACGGTTCCTCTGGGGGCAATTGCTAACAGGGTGCTTGCAAATAATGAGGAGGCAGGACTGAGAAAGACCTGCCCTAATGTAGGTGGTGGGTTGAGGCTTTCTCAGCTGTCATTTACAGGTACCCTGTCATCCTCTTAACTGGTTTTCACTCCTTTCTTCAAAGCACTTGCCAGATAAAGCAAAATGTGTTGAAAGCTTGCTTCCCACGCTAATTTTATCAGGGTAACTCTCAGGATGGGCAGGCAGCAAGCAGCAGGGCCCATCACTCTCTCCTTTTAGCTGTGGCTGCACAGGCTGGCATGGTGGCAGCCACTGTGAAGAAATGTCAGACTTCCCAAACACAGGGCTGGCACTGACTATAGTGCTTCCCAGCCACCAGAAAATACCTGCCTTTGGGTCTGTCCCCAAAGAGAGAGAAATAGAGAAGTCTTTGCTTGCTGGAGCTGTCAGGATTCCTGTTTGGGAATGAACTAAGACAAACAGTGGAAACTGAAGAAAGTGATTAATTATTGCAGTCTTTCACTTCGAAGTTCACGTCTTCCTTGACTCCTCAAGGAGCCAGGGCCATTCCCAAAGGCAGCCAGACACCACCTTCCTGGGAAGCAGTGAAAGGCAGTCCTTTGCACTAGCATTTCTCCTTTTCTGAAAACTGCTGAGTTTGGCCAGCTCCAAAAGAAGGTATGAAGGGACATTTCCTAAGTAATCAATGGGATAAGTCCATCCCCTCCAGGCAGGAAGGAAACAACTAATCCAGCCTGCCTCTCCCAAATGCAAAAACCTGCCTTATATTTCTTCAAGGAGATGCTCTGAACATGTAGGACGATGTTTGGTGATCTATATCACTGAAGACTCTAAAATGCAATAGTGCTTCCTTAAATTAAAGTGTGACCCCCATCAAGATGGGGTGAAACTTTCATTCTGTGTCTACAGCTGCTTATTTTATTTCTAAGCCATTTTGTTTATTACTTCTTCTACTGCTTTGTGAACACGATAGTAGGTCCCGAACTGTAGCGACTGACCTTACTTCCAGAGTCCTTGGGTCCACATTCACCTTTATCGTACCACCATTTGTTTTTCAGCTTGTCTAAGACGCCTGCCTCACTGAGTTTCAAAACGGCAAGGTTTACAGGAGTTCTTCACGTGGAAAATAACATAAATAACATTATATATGTTATTTTATGTTATTCAAGTAAAACTACATAGAATCGCATTGCAAAGTGACAGAGCAGAGGCCACAGTGGGTGCTATGTCATGTACTGTTGGCCCAGGTTTAGAGACAGACATATGACCGGGACCTGCTCCATCGCTTTAGGTAACAGGCACATACTGCTGGGGAAGATTTGTAAATAAATAGTATGCAATTACTGTGAACCCAAAACTATTGGCTTAGACATATGAACAACATGCCCTTCAGAGATATATGTAATACAACTGGATATACGACTTAAGAAACATTAATTTGTGTTCCTTGCTTTCAATCTATTTTTAGTTTGTATGCATACAAACTAATAATATGATTTCACTATAGGTATTTCATTTACTGCCCTCAAAATTATCCTGGCAAAAAAAGATGTGTCATGCAGTTTGCTGCCCATAAGCACTTGGCACAGCCTTGTAATAGGAGGTCTGCATGCAAAGAACTCAGGGGAAGAGCTACAATGATACCTTTATCTTCAGCTAAGAAGAACATGACAGCGAGACTTTCATTTTCATTCCCTATTTCAACATTATTTTAAAATTCAGAGTTTTTCCTTACATCTCACTTATTCACATCAGTTTTTCAAGGGTCCCAGGCTGGTGATAAATTTCTACTTGAAGCAGCTTCTTTTACTGGTGGTATTTGCTGTGGGTGATGTAACAAGGGTTTAATATTGAAATGAAACCTAATCTGATACCTCAAAGTTATGAACTGCTATGGGTTTGCACTGAAGTTACTTAAACTCAGTGAATAATCTCAGAGTATTATGATAATGCTCCACTTCATGCAGTTCTACTGGTTTATTTTTTAAAAACCTATGAAATTATTAATAGATGTACTTTATGTACTTTCCACTTTGAATCATTGTCCAGTTCTTAATGTGGTAGCATATGGATATCTATTTATGTGCAGGTGTGCATGCAAATACAATATATATCAGAGTAGCAGGTAAACAGAAATAGCATGTGATACACAGCCTTCTGGTGATGGTATATGACATAGTACCTGATCCTGTGTGTGCCAGCAGATTCCTATGGGAAAATTAATCTCTTGCAATACGACATAATCCATTACTAAAATATTAACTCATAAATTTCAAGGCTTAATAAGTAAATAACCACTGCAAACATTCATTAGTATAGTGTAACTGAACCTTCTAAAATAGTTACCATTGAGGAGAAAAGGGGCTTGTTATACTCTATAACTGGTTTAACTGGAAATCCACAAGTGCTTATATATTAATATATTTGTGCATGTTTGTATATATATATATATATATGTATTTAATACACAAATAACAGCTTCTTAACCTTGTATGTTATTTTTAGCTTTAGGGATCCTGTCTCTTCATATGTTCTGATTACTCTTTGTGTATGTACCTAAAGCGTGGGGATTCAGCTCACCCAAGTGTTTTCACCCCTAAATTATGCCCCAGGCCTTGTCTGCCTGTTCAGGTCTCCCTGTAATTAAGGGGGAAAGGTAGGTACCTCCAAATGGTGGGCTTAGATACCAGTTTTAACAATGGATGATGTTGAGACACCCGTCTCTTATTTACTCTTGAGGAAGCCTCGGTGCCTTGGAGTAATTTTTGACAGACACAGTTGGGTGAGAAGATTTCCCAGGTACTCTCAAGAGGTCCATCTAAGTAAAGAAAAAGCTTCATCCACTTTCCAATTCCCACATATTTAATTCATATGAAATACTCTGCTTCTAGAACTGAAAATGCCCATTTCTTGCTCTTTTCCAGTACTCAAACTTACATTTTGCCTTCAGGCTTCCTGGCAGCAGGCTATGGAGGTTGATAGTAGAATATGAGAGTCCCACAGTTGTGAAATGAGTGGGTAGCAGTTTGGGGTTGCCTGTCAACATAATCCTCTGTTTGCTTCTAGTACAAGTGCAAAATAATTTATATTATTTGGCTAGCTGTCATCTGTAACATGTCAGGCACTGGCACTGAGCCACATTTCGGTGCTTCTAAATCCCATCAATGTAACAGTGTTACGACAAAGATAAGGGGCATACAAGCATTGTTCTCACTTAGAAAATCAGAAGCCTGTAGTTGTTGCAGATTGAAGTGATAACTAGGCCTAGATATGAACTATCAAGAGCAGCAGCAAGGTGAGAACAAAACAGAAAACAGGTGCCTCCAAGTTCTTTGCTTTTATGTCAGTATTAACAGTTTAGGCATATAAAGCCTGAAACAGGCAGGGACTTTTTTCTTCTTTGCAACTGTAGTCCCTATAATATCATCCTGTCTGCAGTGTCTGCAATGAAGCTCTCAAGTTTTCCTTTGCGAAAAACAATAAATTTCTCACTTAAAATTTCCACACTATCCTCACTATATAACTGAACTCAGTGGCGATGGCCAGCAGAGATGTGGCAATTTCCACTTTTCACTGGAATACAGCCAGTGATGTGACTGAGGCCAGGCCCTTGTTTGTCCTCTCCACTAATTTTGTTGCAAAACTTTCTGAATGAAGGCACTGCAGAAACCCAGGGAAGCCTGTCCTCTGCCTCTCACTCTCTCGCCTGTGCTAGCAAGGCTGTGTGACATGTCATTTGCATGTGCCCTCACAAAGTACCAGCTGTGATGAGGGTGAAGCACTCCAAGAAAAAATTAAAATTATATGTTTAAAATATTCTGAAATATTTTACACTTTCAAAACAAGATTTTTGTCCTACTGCAATAGGAAATGTACATGGTCCAGTATGAGAAGCCCAGACAAAGGGGCTACAGAATGAAAAAGGAAGTGTTTTCCTTATGCTTTGCAGAATAGCAACATAAATACCTACTTGCAATCAGAGTGAGTGCAGGTGTAGTGAATTTTAATGTATTTTATGTTTTATTTAATTTGTTGGGGGGGTTGTTTTTTGTTTGTTTGTTTGTTTTGTTTTTTCATTTTAGTAGATTTTCAACAGCTCTCATAGGAGATGCACGCCCAGATCATCTTGGCTCTCAGGGCAAGTCATTATTTTGACCGTGTCAGTCACGAACTCAAAGACTTCAACTTGTTAGTATGTTGTTCATCCAATCAGTTGGTGGATACTCCCGCTGATATTACAGGGAACAGAAACTAAAAATCAATAAGGCTTGCTGTCTGTGAACAAGACTAATGTACTGAAGTCATATACAGGGGATAAATCCAGCATTTATAATTAAATTTCCCATCAAGTTCAGTATTGTATACTTAATATGGCAATGGGAAGTTACTATAGATTTAGGGTTTGTTCAAGTTGCTTAGTGATTCCTGAATTACTAATGCTGGGCTAAATCTTCAACTACAGTAAACTGGTGCAGTTTGTGAAAATTCCAATGTAAAAGTGCTGAGAATCTCTGTTCATATATAAACAGGATCAGTCTGCCTCAAATTCATGTAAGGATAAAATAAGAGAAATAATAATTAAAACTACCCTTTATCTATGGAGAAGAATTTGCCTTCTGTAGCCATGGTGCAAAAGTGTTGTGTGACAGCACAGGAGACCTTGTTCTTCATCCATGTGCTGAAGTAGGTGTTGGCACAGCCCAGCCCGGGCACAAGGAGACTAATTATCTACCTTTTCGTCATGTTCCCAGTCCTTCTACCTCCTCTCTTGGCTTCTTACTCATTTCCTCCTTTCCTGTCATCAATCACTTGCTATTGGAAAGGCTGTTTTTTAAGAGCCTCAGGCTGGATCTAGAGCCAGCAACATCAGCGAAATCACAGTGCTTTAAAATGGCATTAATGAAGTTGTGAGCTAGCTGTGTTCAAGACAACAAATGGGTAATTGTAGCATTTAAATCACAATACTGAGTGATTGTGAAACTAATATAAAATTCTGGCAGACAGGGATTTTAAAATGTAATCGTGACTATGCTTTAAGTGCATTTTCATTACCCACTCATAGCTGAGCCATTAATTAAGTGTAAGGTCAGTCTCATCTGCTGAAGGAAATAAAGAAGGGCTTCCATGCACTCCTGAGGGATGCCGGACTGGAGGAGATCTTCATCAACACAGCTTCCCTCCACTCACACTTTTGTAAAAACAATGGAGCAGAGTGGTGAAAACTGTTTTAGTACCTTCTTATGCACAACATGAAATGATGATGGCATACAGTTAGGATCCAAGGTAATACTTTCAAAAGCACTCAAAGGACTTGGGGACCTCAGTTTTACCTTCAATCATGAACTAATTAATGAGGTCAGTAAACCACAGGTCGTTCACACAGGGCACCTCTCTGAACTGTTTTTCTGAATTTTGGAAGATTGTCCCTTAAAGGGAGCAATAAATGTGGAGGCTAGAGATGACCTTTTAAGGGCACGGAGTGGAGGTAGGAGAAATCTTGTTTCATAGAGGAGAACTGCTGAGCTCCCAAATAACTCCCTATAGTCCTCTGTACTATCATAAAGGGTTATTCTGGGTCTAGACTCTCATATTCTGACTTGTGAATCTCAAATAGTAACAGCACAGTTAATCAGGCAAGCCTCAAGTGCTGTATTTCTTTTAAAAGAAGAGAATATTCTTATTTTTATTCATGATAGTAGGAAGCCTGTAATTTGGACTGGAGCTGCTAAAAAAGCTCAGGGTTTGTTCTTTTTAAATTCATACAATGAAAAGAAGTATTAGCTACAGATGCTTAAGAACTTAGTTTAGGACTTGTTGGTAGCTGTCAGGTTTACAACAACAGTGCATAGTATCCTCGTTATTCCACTAATGATCATTTTCTAGCAGAGAAAAAATAAAATACTTGGAACTCCATTAATCTAGGAGAAAGCATCTTATTGACTTGTATTGATCAAGACTGTTCCTGAACAAGGAAAATGATTTTATAGATGATAAATGGCTAACTAACACTTTGGAGAATCAGACTGGGTATAGTTTATAGCCCAAGACCAGATGCTGCTGCAATGCAGAATTTGAGAAGCATGATAATGCCCACTTATCTGCATGATGTGCCTGATCCTACCGAAGGTGGGCAGTGCAGGTGCATGATAGACCTGGAGCTTCCCAAGAGCACTAGTACTGCCGACTCACTCAACTGTGCCTGGGAAAAAGTATGATAAGAAACAGACCCGAGGTCAGATGAATGCTCATGGCAGGCTGTATACACTCCTAGAACCACAGGTTGAGCTCCATCGTGTTCTCCATCCTTTGTTAACACTGTGTTGCTCACCATGTTTTCTATTGTATCCTGAATTGCCTGTGTCACCTATTGTTTATTTCTACTGGCAATGTGCTCCTTCCTCCCTCCTGCATTAATGGGTCCCCCATTTCTCCATGGACTGCACTCCTTGCCTTTCTTTTCTACTTTTTTCCCCCACTCCTTTTTCTGTCACTTGTCATCACACCAAACTTACTCCTTCAGTACTTTTAGACATTTCCCTGGTGAAGACCTACCTGTCCCTCTGCCATGAGCTACTCCCTTTCTCCCTCCCTTTCTCCCTGATTCATGATTCAAAGCACCTGTGGCTACTAATCAGGGAAAGTAAGTTAAAAACATCCTTAGTTTGCTACCTAGCTTTTATCTCACCTTGAAACCACAGCAGGTTTGTGAGGAGTGTATTCTAAGAAAATGGAGGCATTTTAATGATTTGATTTCCTGTCTGTGACCTTTTTTTAAAAAAAAATAAATAAATACCCCTCCCCCAATAATACAAAAGTGCAGGCTTGGGTGGAACATTTGATAGTAGCAATGTGGGAGATCTATGGTTCACTTATCAACTTTCTTAGTAGAAGTTGGTGTCTGATACACTTGTAGGTAAGTGCTATCAGGTCTAATATATCCAAGCACTTTGAAAGAGAAAATAGAGACCATTTTTGAAACTGTGACTGCTGGCGAGCGGTGTGGGGAAAAACAGGTAGAGCAGCGGGATTGAAGGCAAAGTGAAGAGGATTAGGAGACCAGTTCTGGGTGAGTGCAGAACAGCCCAAGGGATGGTCCCTGAGGCCAGGACACAGCATGAAAGAGCAGGAGGACTAAAGAAGGAGAGAAAATAGTAAGAAAAAATATATGTAGGCAACTGTAAAGAAAGCTACATAAACAGTGTATGACAAATCAGTCAAATTTAATCATCTATATCTGACTAGCTCTGTGCCTACAGTTACCTGTGCAGCATTTTCTCATATATTGTTCACACACAAGCACATAAATAAATAATATTACATGATGCCAGGCATAGAAGGGGTATTTTTAATACCTTCATTCTCCCTCACCTTGCCATCTTTCATGTTTTTGCTTCTTTTCAGCACCAGGCAGTTTCTCAAACAAAGCTGTGAGGAGGCAAGGAAGTACTGGTACTGACCATATGGAAGATATGGGAACGCAGAAAGAATAAGAAGCTGTCAACACCTCAGCCTAACATGCAGCCTAAAATTCCTGTCTGATAAATTATGCCTAGGGAACGACCATGGATTTCAGTTTGCTAGAAAGATATGAGGAAATCTCAGAATGAAGATAATTTATCTGAAATTTGTCTTCTTATTTTGGATACTTATGAAAATTGTAACTTGTACCAGTATTGTTTAAGTCAATAATAGATCCCTGAGCCTGGACCCTACATTAAATTATTCCTCAGAGGTAGTCACACTGACTTTTTCCCTTTTCCTCTATTGCCACTGAAAAATATTTTGGGTAGTACCATATAGTAGGAGAAAAGTCTGAGCTGGTGAGCAGGCTCCTGAAGGTATCAAATTGCTTGTTTACAAGAGCAAGCTTGGAAAAAGCTCACCACAATTTCAGAAGGTACAGGTTTCTGAAAACTGGGGATAGATCTCACCCCGGAGACAGTTTGAGTTCCCCTTGCGGTGCTTAAACAAATGCAAATATTTTTGCTTTGACAGTAATTGCATACACCTCGATTTCAACTGCAGATACCACCAGCGCTGTGCTACTGGTGAAGCTGTTTTGTTGCAGGTAAAACCCCAGCAGATGCACCAATTACTTTACATACTGTTTACCCGCTTTTGGTGACATTGAGGCTAACCTTGGAGTCACCTCCCCCGCTGCCACATTCTCCTTTGTCGTACCACCATTTGTTTTTCAATTTGTCCAAGAGGCCTTGTTCATTCAGTTTTAAAACTGCGAGGTTAACAGCATTTCTTGAAACGATAAAACATATTTTGTAAGAAACTGCACAGCTGTTAAGATGTTAGAAGGAATGAGGACTTAAGCTGTTTATAAGCTTGATCCACACACTAAATAAACCTCTCATTTCCATATTTCAAAGCCCTTGGCAGCACAAATAATTGTGGTTACTTTCAAGTGTGAAAAATGTGTTTCCAGTGTAGAAATGATTTTCAGAATGGCTTGAATTTTAACACGAAAATTCTATCAACCAACCCAAACTATTTTTGCAAAATGATGATAAAATTCTGCCTGGAATTAAAACCGATTTGCACAGATTTATTTTAATCTATATTTGAAATACGTTTAGTGTGGACCTAGGCTGTTTTTTCAAGCAGATGGGAAAATTGTCCCCATGTACTTAAAAGGCAAGATCCAGACAGCCTATGCTAGACGCAGCCAGTCACTGTGTCACATACAGTTTTGACATGCAGCATTTCAGACTGATCCTACACAAGTTATGGGACAAGGCTACAGAAACAGGCAGTATAAGGAGGAGCTGAAGAGGAGCGCTAACTGCTCACACACTGACTAAGATGCTGTCTATAGCCAGTCAATAGAAAGCACTGGACAAAGGTGTCGAGAGTCCTCTCTGTCTGAAGCTCCATCCCCTGCTGTAGGCACATCTGTACATTTGGGATCCAGGCTCTAGAGTCCCACTCCCTTTGTATAGTAGAGGATTAGCTGAAATGCAAGACCTAAGCAAGGGTCTAGCTTAGTGCCATGACTCTGGGGACTGTCCTGCTATTCTGGGAGAGTACAGTCTCCCAGCCCAAAGGGCATCTGCAGTACGGAGGAGGAAGGTGGTGGTGGAGGGCAAACTTCTTGGGGCAACCTGTGAACAGTGCAGCCAAACAGAAGCTCAGTCACTGGGAAGAACAAATCCAGACAATTAGATGGGTGCTGAGATACAAGAAAGACATCCTGAGGACTTTTCCCTGGAGAGTTTGTACATGTTACGCTACCACTGAATGAAAGACAAATCCTGCTTTGCTAGCAACACAGTGGCATGGGCACAACAGACTTAAAGGGATTCTGTGAGCCTGGTGTCCTCTGTATCATATTTAAATGCTCTTTTTTTCTGATGAGAGAAACAGTTGAGAGAGGCTTTGGATCTCTGCAGGCAGAGGGGTGTTGCCAACACAAAGGCTGAAGCACAGGATCACTGCTTCTGTATGAACTCAAGGCTGCTGGGAGTGGTCTGAAACTTGGCCAAGAACTAGGACACAGCTGGTCCAAGGATGAAGTTGCTTCTGTGCTTGCTCAGAGGTTTTCCTTTAGGTGTCCAGAGAGCATTAGGACTGGACAGCAGAGGGTACATGGTATAGATCATCATACAAACCCAAATGTAAGGCATCTGGATTTATGATAGGAACTATAGTCACTATGTAACATTTTAAAATCAGTTGATAAATAATCTGCCAAGGTATTTATGTAGCCTTTATGACCTTCAGATGAAACTTTGCCCTTGTTTAAGTGTACAACTTCCTATCTGTATTATTAAGCCCTCAACAGTCATGTATCCTACAGGTACACAATTACACCAATATTTATTCATAATTCATAATAATAAAATTAAATCTTCCTATTTTTAGGTCCAGAGGTCCCTAGTGCATCCACGCCTATCAGACATGAACACTCTTTCTGATGGGTGTGTGCCCAGGCTTGTTTGCAGATCTGCAGAGGCACAAGAAGCAGTGGCACCATGCATCTCCAAATGATCTCTGAGGTGTCAGTAGCTTCACTGTTCTTCAAGGATGACGTGGTTGAGAAAGATGAAGTTTCTCTAAATTTTTTTTAATGCTGTCAAGTTCTATCTATCATGACTGAGTGGGATTTGACAAGAACTATGTCAATGGCATCATCATCGCAACAATAATGAGAGGATGCAACACCTTCAAAGCACTTGAAGAAGGGCTGGGAAGAGAGATTCCCTGGTGGCAGGGCTCCATCAGATCATATGGCTCCAGAAAACACTGAGGGCTTGTGATTCACCCTCTCTAGAGATGGCTGGACTCTGGTCCCTGAGGGTCCCTTCTGGACCGAGAATGGAAATTTTTCTCTTACTTATTAGGTGAGATGTCTTCCTGGAAGACAGGTACAGACAGTGGTACTTCACACTTACAGAGTGTTCCTTACTACATTGGCCCATCTGTGGGACAAATGTCAATTTTAGGACTGTCTTCTGGTAACAGTTTTTCATAGAGCTCTTGCTGGAAGCAAGCCAGTTCTTTCCTGGCTGGCCATGAATTTTGGAAACTTCTTGTATGTAGCTCTGACTTTACTTAGCTTCAGTGTAGTTAGATTTATATGAAATTTTCCATACAGATAAAGTGATAGCTTGTCTGTTCCTGAAAGTGAAAATGAGAATTGTAGGCTACAGTGGGAGTGTTAACAGGCTGCTCTTTGTGGATAAATCTTTAAGAGGAATTTAGCAGCCAGGCTGACAAATATGATTTTGTATAAGTGCTCTAATTATGGTTTATACTCCAGAAGGAGAGAAGCAATTGCAAAACTGGATTAAAATTGTTCATTTGTCCCTTTTGTTCTTCGAAGCAATTGCTTTTGAACCAGTCATATTTACTACAGATTTTTCATACTCAGATTTAAATTACAAAGCCTGTGCTTTTGGTCTGTTTGCCTATTCAGAAAGGTAACTGTGTAGTCAGCGTTACCGCTTAACAGACAGAATTTCAATATGCTAAACATAAATTTTACCTTTGTAAGGACACTGGAATGGAGCCATAGATGAAAGATGATCCTAGAAATGCTATTTCTTTGATGTTGAGCAACATAATTTATTCTGAAAATGGCTTAGATATATACCTGGAGCCTGCTGTCTACAAAGTCAATGTCAAAACTCCTTCTCCCTTCAACAGGATACAAACCAAGGTCTAATTTAGTGATGTTATGTCATATTGTCACACTGGGTAGCAATAACATAAACAGCTGCTTTGACAGTGCTACAGATGTGGGCAGGAGTGATCACTCCCATGAAAAACGAAATGTATCTCAAGCAATATCACTAACTCTCAATTCAACACGCCACCTAATCTCAGTCTGATTTTAAAGTAGATGGGAAGCCCTATCAATCTGTTTATCTGTAAAAGCATCTTCATACTATTTCCTCTAAGATATAGTGTGTGAACATTAAAGCTCACCCAAGTAGACAAAGTCCTTATGCTGAATTTCCTTAGAAAGTTTTTTCTTTTCAATCTTCATCTTACCTTGGGTGAAGATGGTACCTGATAATTTACAACCTTTTTCTCAAGCTTTTCAAGTTAATGTCTACTCAGACCTTTCACCTGGATGTTCTAAGATGAAATAAAAACAACTAGGTGAATTTTTTGACAACTAATGTAAGTTTTAATGTTTAATTTTCATGTTGAAGGGAAAGAGCTTTCTCACTTGCCAAATGTTCAAATTTACCTTTCAAAGCATTAAAGATTATCAAGGAAAATTTTCCCACAGTCATTTAGAGAAGCTGAAGCTGGTTGATAGTAATACTAGAGTAATAAATAAATAAATGAAACCCATTCATGAGAGGGTTATTTAGCTGGGTTATTAGCCATATCCATAGACAGTTTCACAGCACAACAGAGAAATGGAAATAAAAGGGATGAAGAAGTAAATGTGGATTTAAGCTGCAATCATCGCTCTGAAATTAAACTATTGTTTATAAACGTAACACATTATTGTCCTCATCATGTCTAGTAGGCCATGTAAAACCAGGTTAGTTTCACACTGCTTTCTCTGTTGCTTTGTTATGCAGGTCCACCTCCACATGTGGAAATAAATAATTTCCTTCTGGTCAGCAAAACACACAGAACCTTTGCTCAATACTGCTGTATCTCTGACACAGATATGTTATAACTGAGAGCCTAAAATGTGCAATAGCGCCTGCATTGAAAATTATATCCTGAGACCACAGAGCCAGGCTAGATCACTTACACTCATCCTAGAGAGTGCTTCATTCTGTCACAGAGGAAGGTATTTTGAAACTTGAGTATCTGTGGCAGAAGCTTTTCTTTCATGTTAAAATATAGAACTGTATCCTGAATACCACACTTAGTCAAAACTCTCACTGAAGAACAAATGTGTTCCTCAATAAAGAAACTGAAGTATTTACAAGAGTCAGGGTTTAACAGTAAAAAGCAGGCAAGTGCTTTAATATTTGACTCTTAGTCCTTGGTGTCACTGCACAGTCCTGCCTTTTCCATTATTCAGAAGAAAACAGAGTCCTTGTATGCAATAGTTAAGCCAGTTCAGACAAAACTGCAGCCCTTGTATTACATGATACCTCACTTCACAGGTACCTAGGTGCATGGACAGTGATTTCAATGTATGGATCACAGCTATTCTTAAGCTGCCTTTAGAATTACCATATGAAAAATGTGATGAGAATTAAATCATTATTATTTTCAATTACTGTCATCTCCCCATAAATAAATAGTAGTAAGCAGTTCAAAACTCTAATTAGGTTGTTTTTTTTTTTAAATAAAAAAACAGCCTACCTGTGCCAACTGCAGATACGGCTTCCGCAGTTATCAAAACATAAAACTGCACAGACAGATGACAGTGTGACTGCCCCATCCCTTGCAAAGTAACATCAATGATTCCAAACAGGGATACCTCATGTGTTACCCAAAAGAACTGCAAGCAGGGTGCTTGCCCAAAGCCCAGGGAAGCTGTCAGAGAGGTCTGCTTTGATTTCCAGTGAGTTTGGGTCACAGCAATGGTTAACAGTTGACCCATCTGTTGGACTTCAGTCCATAAGAAGCAGAGAGGCAGGCATGCAACAAATGACCTGAATGCTATGGCACACAACACTGTGGAACTCTGCTCACGTACATGTTCAACCACTGGAGGAGCATTTCCAAGGCTGATAGACAAAAGCAAAGATCCCTGCACCATGAGGGAATGAGACAGAGGTCCAGCCCACGGACCACTGCAGCCAACATCACAAGTACTGCTGGAAATCTGAGACAACCACAGCCGAACATCAAAAAAAGGGGCACCAAATTTTGTTTAATGCAACACTTTCAACACCTATTTCAGCACAGCAACTCCGCTTTCTTTAGAATCCAGAAACTAAATCATGAAATGTATTCTGCACAGTAAGTTAAGCATGTTTTCAACAGCCTAATGCCCAGAGCTTGAATGCATACAACAGACAGAAAAGGCTCTCTCCAGCCTGATTAGGCTTGAATATGTGTCCAGAGTTTCAGCCACAGCTGCCTTTTGTTTAAGTCATTCAGCTCCCCCAGTCTCTAGATACACAGTGGTTCATAGGATGGGTGGAAAGCCCCACCCATCTGCACTGTTCAGCACCATCCCAAATGCAATTCCAAGGACTCAGCCTTGGCCTGAGCACACACAGCGAAGGAGACCTTCTCCTCTATGAAGTAAGGTCTCAGAATACCTGTTTTTGAATACTAAATAGCATAAAAACACAGACAGGTCCCTAAGTACTCATCACAACAAGGATAGGATCTTGGCTGTAAGCATTTAATAACAATATTTTAGGCAGCCAGTAGAGTTTTCCCAGGAAAACTTAAATGTCTCATCTATTTAAACAGCTTTGACATTTTCCTGAATCCCTTTTCTGAACTTAGTCTCATAAATTCCAAGTAACGGGCATGTTAGATAGGAAAAATACTTTCCTGCATCTCAGGCAGATTCTTAGTTCAGTTCTGCTATTATCTTTACAGACGGCGGCACTGTTGTTTCCACTGCTTAGTGTTGGGGATGTTGTTCTCTTGCAATAATGAATGAGCAAGATGTGTAAAAGTAACATGACTCACTAGTGAGGCTCTACATACACAGGGGCATTGTTTGCAATGCAAATGCAGTTTGCTTAAACTGCAGCCATATTGCACAGCCCATCGTCCTAGAACCACTGGTGCCACCACCGCAGCTGTTGAGGCAGAAACCCTGACCCTCTAAAAGGCTTTTCACAAATCCCTCCCACAAGGGATTTCAAAGCCTCAAAAATCGCTCAGTCACTTAGAAGTTACACGATGTGGAGGGATGCTGTCTCTGGTTGATCTCAGGTTCCCTGAATGTACAGCAAACTTCAAACAAAGACTATCTGAATGCTAAACGATCAAAGCTCCTTAGGTGGGCCATATATGACGTATGGACCAACTGGCAAAATACAGAGATTTCCCTTCTGTTATGGTAAAATACATGACTATATCGTCATATAAGTTGGTTGTATATATACTCCTATGTAACTAGTGAGGATTAGTAAACTACAACACAATGGAAAGTTATGCCACAGATGCAGTGGTACATTGGCAGGAGAAGTTCCTTGAAGGAACAAGCTTTCCCAAGACTGTAATACCACAGCCAGTGATGGCAGCCAGTGTTGGCAGTTGATGACGCGTTTCAAACAACTCAAAGCTCATTTTCTTCCCTGTGCTTTGGACATCCCTCCCTGCAGCTACCTGCTGATGCAGCCATCATGCAGACCAGCCCCTGGGCAGTCCTGGTGCAGGCTGCAGAGCTTCCTCCCTCAGGACAAGGCAGAGAGACAGCTCAGTGGAGCCAAGTTCAGTGAACTTATTTCAGTGATGTGAATTGCAGCTATTCCCTCATGATCTAATCTCATCCAGCCCAGGTGGCTTGGGAAGAGGAGACCACAGCTGCCAGGGGCCTTCCCTCTCCCCCCAGCCTAGAGCTTCCCGGATGCAGCTGCGGATCTGTCTCAAATGTACTTAGTGAAACACAAGTGGGTGCATTTTTACAGCTTGTATATATCATCCATACAAATGATTTTTAACAGGAAAAATTAAAATACAACCTTACCAAGCTAAAAATTAAACACTGCCCATCCTCTGAGCTGTTTATTTTATCCTTGTTTTGAAAAGTGCTGATGGCAGATTGTGACACGACACAAATGTAGCACAGTTTAAGGGTATTTGACAATTCATCAAGAGAAATTAAATGTAGAGCTGCATGGCACTGCCTGAATATGTTTGATAATTTAGGAAAGAAACAAGCAGTCTGTTAATGGGGAAGATGTAGCCAAAGCTTACATCACTGTATACTCAGAAACTTGAAGGATCGATAATGTAAATATTAAAAAATAGAGCTAAAACAAGAGTATTTTACAAGAAAAATAACCTAAAATTTAATGACAAAGGACCAACTTTGAAATAACACTTTTTAAAAACACATTCAAGAGCTTACGGGGATAATATTGGTACTGAAAGGTTTGCATGCTGTAATGTTACTTGTATGAAAAAAATCCTGTATTCAAATACTGAAGAGCAGCACATATCGAAACATTTTCACTTGTAGCTGATGGCGCCCTTGGCACTAGCTCTCGTAGCTTGTCCAGTATTTATATTAAATAAAGAACTACTGCTATTCAAATTGTGAGTCTTCACAATACTAGCTCTTCAGCAATGGGTCTCTCAGGTCTTCCTGCTAAGCTCTTCCATTTCTATATTCACACTTATCAAAGAAAGGATGTTATCGGCCATCTCAGCAGAATGCTCAGGCCCTGCTGAGGACCACCAAGACAGTGGATGCCTCTTGAATTCTATCTTGCAAAATTCATATACCTCCAAGGAATTGACTGGCCTGTAGAAAACCAAAGTATTTCAAAAAAGTTCTGGGCAGTGCTGCATTAGAAGCTGAAAAACCTTGCTTTAAAATCCCCTATTTGTATTTAAAATATCTCTTACAGAACATTTTATCAAAATATTCTCCAAACAATAAGAGTAAACTATTTTTACAAGAATGTTTATGTATTGTTATTTATTTAGATATGGGAAATTTAAGAAAGCACTCAAATACTTTTTAATTGTGGCTAATTAAAATAAGTATAGTGCTCTTCATTTAGCCATCCAAATAAGATGCTTAATTTCCAGGGGTAGGGACTATTTACAGCTTCTCTGTGTATCCTAAATATACAGTTTAGTTACTCCAGCCGAGCTTTGTAAACAAATATGAGCCAAACTGACACCTTGAGGATCAGCAGGAGTTCCAATTATTGGGAGACCCACTGCTGCTAAAGATTGCTGTAGCTACTTTGAATTCAAAGAGGTTCTGACAATTTACACCAGCTAGAGGTCTGATGACTGTAGTTTAAAATATTTATATATATTGAAAGCTGTTTTGCAGCAAGATATTCCAATTACAGTATGCAAACGCTTCTTGGCACAAGCAATTAAATATATATTTTGCTTGTGTAAGAACAACAGCAGTTGACCAGGGATTGCAACTCAGCTTGTTTCTCTCTTTTATAGAAAGATTTGCTGTAAATAAAAAACACATAAAATTGTCCCTAGAGTAACTGTTCATATTGCTTCAGTAGATAGTCTTTAGCTATAGCAGAAATGCTAGTTTCTCCCAACTCTGAGCTATTTTAATTTTTGCTAAGAGCTACTTAATCCTGTTCTCACCGAGCAGTATATTTTTTTTCCAAAGCAACTTTTTTCTTGCTGGTTCCAACATAAGCATGATTACACAAATAGTCTGCTGCAGTCCAACACCTGCAACTCAGAATACATGTTTTAAAGGCTTACAATCATAGAATGGTTTGGGTTAGAAGAGACCTTGAAGATCATCTGTTTTCAACACCCATGCCACGGGCAGGGACACCCTCCACCAGACCATGTTGATCAAAGCCTCATCCAGCCTGGCGTTGAACACTACCAGGGATGGGACATCCGCAACAATGCTAAGTGTGCCCCGCTTGAGTGGGATTTTTCAAAAGTGTCTTGAGCACCAGTGTAATGCTGTCTCCACACTGCAGGAATTATTCTCGGGATAAGCTTAGTCCACTGTCAACTGCCTCAAAACTCTCTCTCACCTCAGAAACATTAGGAACCATGAGTCCTTTGTGGGTTGCATAGATTTGATATTGCAAAAAGCACAGTAATATTTTAAAATTTGAAATGTGTAAAATGATGTCTAAATATATATTATTATATTATATATATTTTAATACAATATAATAGAAACATTGTATATTATATTACTATATATATTATATATATTATATTATATTATATTATATTATATTATATTATATTATATTATATTAT
>JAWWMP010000001.1:41897630-41986210 GCA_035047865.1 Dendrocincla tyrannina | reverse complement strand
GAAGGAAGGAAGGAAGGAAGGAAGGAAGGAAGGAAGGAAGGAAGGAAGGAAGGAAGGAAGGAAGGAAGGAAGGAAGACATTGAGCTAAAAAAATAAAGAGACTTGATCTAAGGATATCTAGAGATAGTTGCGAAGATGAGCACTAGTTTTGACTACCTCCTACCACACACAAAATAGACCAGTTAAGAGGAATAATTACAGATCGACCACAAGTCATCATTTTATCAAACAATACTTTAAACTTGTACTGTTCAATGAGATGCACATATTTATCTGGATGCCATTTTTATCTGGAACCTGAGCACCTTGAGAACATTTATGATGACGGGGAAAAGCTGCCTTTTAGACTTGTTGTGCCAAGACACAGAGAAGCTTAAATTGTATATTAAAACTTCTGAATCTTGCTTTGTGCTGTCAACATCTTTTCACCTTTCATTCTGGGATGTTCAGTCCATAACACCTACTGTGTCGCACAGTGTGCCAGTCTGAGATACTGTTCTCAGCTCAAAGAAACCATGGGAAAGAAAAGAAACTTTTTTCCCCACTTTTGGTTTGGGATTTCTCACAAGAATCAAGGCTGCCTAAGGACTAAATGGCCATTTTATGTCTCTTGGAGTCCATCTAGTACTTACTCTCAGTTGGAAGTGGGCAGTTTTGCAACTACCATACTGATTCATTGCAAACTGTTTTTCAGGTGCTATTTGTTCCCCAAATGTCATTTCCACAGAGAGGTATTGTCACGAGCTGCTGAGATGCCTCTCAGTGGCCTGCTTCCTTGCCCTAGTCTACTTACAATTTACCTGAACAGTTATTATCTTAGTGGGATAGGCCTTTTACTGGTCAGGAACTGTACCATCAGCTTCAAAGGGCAGTTTCCTGGGAATTGACACCTAAACAGCCCGAGAGTTGTAATGAAAAGAAAAGAGAGAAATAATAACAAACTGCATTGTTAAAATATAAAGGGCTGCATCTTGCCCTCTGCTGAGATGCTTTACAAGGGATCGGGGAAATGGCAGGGAAAAGGGCAGGAGAAAATTATTTCTAAAGTGCCAAGAAGCAGTTTTTTTTCTCAGAGGATCTATAGATGGGAAACAACCATAACCTTTCTGCATCCCACTGGCATACGCTGGGGAGTAATGCTTATCAAACACTGGCAAATGTCCAGAAAATCAGTAAGATGTGTGCACAACAATGGTATCTTTGAAACATGGTATTTTTGAAATATTCCACCTTTTGCTGATAGTTTGAGGCAAGTTCATTTGTTATACTTAAATATACACCTCTTTTTACTTGTCAGAGAATCGAACAACCTGACAAATTTAATTTGGACAGTTTTGATATTGTGAAGCTCTTATCCTGTTTGCATTCAAATATTTCCGAAACATACAAACAAAAAAGAACTGTAATTTTTTTTTTCTTTTGATGTCTTGATTTCTTTCTGATTGTAGAAAACAAGCCTGTTATTAAATTTGTCCTGGTTCTTACTACCACAGACTGGCCCATAGGAAAGCTGAAGACAGAATGGTAGTTTCACCTTTTATACTGATTATATTGCTAAATTAAAAAAACCTATTGCCATTGAAATGTTTACGTAAAAAACTGTCATTCTACGAGATAGTTTTACTGCTGTTTCCATGCTCTGTTCTTTCACTCATGCTTGGAAGCCCCTTGTTTCAAAACTGTTCTCACTAAAATCCTGGGACCTTCCCTGGAATAAGAGTAGGATGATATTAGCAGAGGGGAACCAGAATGTGACTGTAGAGCCAAAAGGGGAGCTGAGCTTCTTGGCAGAGCTTTGCCTTCCATCAGTTGCTTCTAGTGTCATTTGTAGTGCAGGAAAACAGAAACAGCAACAGAACAAATTCCTGTGACTTTTGCTTTCTGCTCTGAACCACAGAGAGCTTTGTTCAATTATGAATCATCCCCGAAGTCTGAGGGTGAAAACTTCCTGCTAGTGGCGATGAAGAAATAGGCTCAGTGAGACAAGGCGGGTCAGAGATGGCTCTTTGAAGTACTTGAAAGATATAGTGATTTTTTTTTTCCCCGCAGGCCAGAGAAAATTCGGTGAGTGCAGCATCATGGACACTAATGAGCTGTTTTCTTTTCAAAAATATAAATATCAGAAATTATCTCAATAGCAATCCTCTTCACTGCAATTTGGTGACTTACATCCTACAATTTCCTTCCTCTATATGTAAAAATTGCAAGAAAAGGCAAAACTCTTTCAAGTAGAAGATTTTGCCTAAATACATTTGCTTGTACAGCTTGCAATGGATCTCTTTAGCCATCATCAAATTTTCATCTTTTTTTACTGCACTATTTTTGCATGGGAAAGACCCTTATCTTGATTGAAAATTATGAAATTAAACAAATAGATATCACTGGGGAAAAAGAGCAAGCTTGGATTCCAATCTCTGTTCTCAAGCATTTATCTTTACTTTTAAAATAGATACTCTGTTTTTAGACAGAAATGATCCAGGTAACTGAAACTAAGTATGTCTCCCAGGCTCAGCTGAAAGAACAAACTGCTAACATTCTCTGTCAGGCTCTCTCTTCACTGATCTTCTTTTGACCCCTGACTTTTATATTTCTTGCTAAGCAGTGACTCCCTCTCTGCCTTTTTACCTAGTAAATGTTATTTTCAGTTGATAGAAAACCCAACAAGCTCTGAAGGTTTTGACCTGCTTGAGAAATATCTCAGCTGTAAGCTCTGACACTGAATGGTAATGAGGTGGTAATTCAAGCCTTGTTATGCCTACAGTGAAGGGAAAAATATTATGCAAAGTCATACAGTATGATCTACACCATCAGTCAAACAGGATGTTTACTACATATGTATAAAATGTCATGGATCACAGTCTAGTTTTCAAATAATTTTGTATCACAATAACAAATTACCTTGTAAAATCTTGGTAAGCTGACTCAAATCCTCTTCTTTTAAATATCAACAGACCACCCCATAACTATGCACAGAATTTTATTTCCTTCAGTGGCCCTTGCTTCAAAAGAGTAGAAGTCAAACTCAGTAATTTCACATCACTCATTTTAATTCTCAAACCTCAATTATTCACCAGTTGTCTCTATATATTCTCTACATCATGTGTAGATAACACCGGCTTGTAGCTCCTATAGTGCTTTGCTAAAATGACTGCCTCTGTGGATAACACACTGAGTAAGGGCAAGACCAGCTATTCTGGTAGGAAAAGAGAAACGTGAAAAAAATTGAACCTGCTTCCTCTGCATCTCTCCTCACTGTGAATGCTGCTTGCCTCAGAATGACCTGGGAAGGTCTTTGAACACTGGTGTTGCCAGCCAGAGGAGTGCTGACCAGCAGAGGAAATACCCATTCTTCTCTGAATTGCCAGAACAATGCTCAAAAGCACATAGGCCACAGATCTCATCATGATGACCCAAGCATACATTACTTTTGTCTATTGCTATACCTTTCTAAAGACAAGAACACACCATTGAGGGAAGACTGCAGCCAAGATACAAACTAGAATAGCTACATCAACAATATTGGTTGAAAGATAAAAAAATCTATGAAGACCTTTGAAAACTGAACAATACAGGGTACATCAAAGAGTGATCCAAGGAAATTCTTCCTTTATGATACAACACAAATTGTCCAAGGAAGCTTCATACATGGGAAGAGTCTATTTTTATGAAGATTCATGTATTTCTGCAATACAAAACCACTGAAAAACACGAGTAGAAGTCCTCTGTAGTAAAAAAATGTTGACTAAAAAATTTGAGTGGTCAGCTCAAACATTTTTTTCTAGTTTTTCTCCTACTCAGAGGCAACCTGTAAATAATCATACCCATTCTTTTGTACAAACAAATCCAGTTTTATAGAAAGCATAAGAGATCAGAGCATGAAAGAAGTTTTGGGGGAAATATTTTAATCTATCCTTATAGACGGCTACTGTGCAAAGACTCTGTTTCTTTTCCCAGAGAGCTTGGTGTCGATTACCAGCTGACTGATCTACAAATCCAGAGTAAAATGAGAACTAGGGTTTATCTCAGAATAATACAATAAATTCACAATAAACAGCTTTGACAGTGAATGATGACCTGGGAATTCCTTCCACAATAAGCTCCTTATACTCTGGTCTCCAAAACCATCATGAACAACCAATATTTGATAGAAAATTGTCCCATTGGAAGAAACTATACTATCAGATTTATTGCTATTTTCCCAGGCTTGTTTCAGGTCAATCAAAAAAAGAATATTGAATATCACTTTCAAAAAACAAACAGAAAACGGATCATCCCATCCTATGTAAGATTTGCCAAAATTTTGCATGAATGAGCATGCATCGCCAAGTAAGATTTCTTTTAACTCTACAATTCTAATGAACCATACTGGATATATCTATGAAAAGCAAAAGTAATACTGCCAACTGTAGCACCACACTGAAATGAAGCAATGAGTGAAGAGTACTTCTAGAGATTTTCCTCAGGTAAAAAAGGTCCAGATGAAGCCACTGAGATCAAGATGGTAGGTTACAGAGCCCACACACACAAAGATTCCTTTCATAACAGATCTTAATCTTATTCACATAAACTAATTTTTCTTCAAGAAAAAGCTCCCTCCGCCAGAGACCCCTCACTTCTAGGGTAAACCTCTTTCAGGTATTGCACAGTTACATAAAACTGGAGAATTCATACACTGTTGACAGGGCACTGCTTGGATGCCTTTTGCACCCACAGCAATCTCCAGGGAACTCATCCCTTGCATTGGATGGAAACTAAAATCCGTAACTTCACTTACATTGTATTTTGCTCTTCACACAAGTGTCTAGAATGATCAAAAAGTTACATTTGCAACAACTGTTTTGCTGATGCTACCCATATTGTGCACCTTATGTTAAATACAGAAAAGAATGGATAAAGAACCAGTACTTCAGGCCGTGTAGAGTCAGTTCATTTTACCAGCCATCACACTGCAAAAACCCAACAGGTATCGTTAGGTAGACCTTTTTGCCTCCCTCACCAAAACATAAAAAAATTCCTCCTGAAGTCAAACTAGAGTTATTCCTTTACTAAATAAAAGGAGTAGAGACTTTAATAATGGCATATAGAATCACAGATTCATATATATAAACATTAACTGCAATTCCAATAGCAAGAACTTAATAGAGCTCTGGATTTCATGAGGCTGGTGAACAAGCATCACCAAACTCAAACACATCAATGCATCTAGTCACAACAGTTTATTATTTGTCTCAATCTAATATTGCTACTCTCATCTGTCTTGGCTCAAAGTGTCTCACCAGACACTTATGACCTCTGCAGGTTTCACCCACCCATGCTGCATACTGTTGGCTGCAGGACAGGACAGCCAAATCTCAATAGTTAAGACAGTAACAGAAAAAAAGACTCCTCAGTCTTTAGCCCAACCTGTCATTCACCTTTACATCGAACAGCTTCAAGGTACAAAAAGTTGAAAAAGCTTTTAGTGTACCTTTAAGATGACACTGCCCTTAATTCCTTTTTCATTACTTCTTAGAGTGGAGAACTCTCATGTTCTTCACTATTCAAACTTGTTTATGATGCCTACATATCTAAAACAGAAAAGCAAAGGCATGCAAGCCACAGGATTTGTGCAGTACAAGATCTCCAGGTGTTGCTCTCTAGAAACACAGATTACTGCAAATGGCAAGGCAGATGACCCAGGGGTGATCCACAATGGCCACGAGTCTGGCCACGATAACATCTTCTAATGACAATACATTTACAAAGGCAGGTCTTGCTAAGCAGACAAGCAGCACTCTCTTAACCACCTTTGAAAACACCACCTTTGGAGAAAAACACTCATTAATTTGCACTGAGTACTACACAGTAGCTTTGGAAGGATACCTACCGTTGTAAGAGGAGGACACAGTAAGAACAGTTGGATAGTGCCATAAGAGAAACTCAGTCTTTTTTGTGATGAGAGCCTTTGCCCTCAATCCCAAACTCCTTCTCAAACACGTCAGTCTTTTACAACATTATACAGAAATGAATATCACTGAAAAGGAAGGAAGGAAGGAGATACACATGATGTGTGATGTGGTACTGCCCAGTGGGCATAAAAGAAACACACATCAGGCATTTCCCATTCTCCTGCATCCAGTGATATGCATAAATCCTAATACTACACCAGCACTGAGAATAATCATTCCAATTAGCCAATAGGTACTGGTTGAACACTGCAGGAGTGTAGCATGGAACCCAATAAGGAAGAGTTTCAAACTACAATCCACTACCTTGCTCATGTGTACGGTCATGAGCAACAGAGAGACCAGGATCACTCTGATGTGTGGATTTCATCTGCATGAGCAAAGTGATGGGTATGTGCTCTGCAATGAACATGAGCCTCGTGAAGTGATGGCAGGGAACCATCGCTAATCCTATGCTACAAGAAGCATCACCCCGCTTTTTGTCAGTTAGATGTGTGAAAATGTATGGTCTGGTTTTCCACTCACATCAATTTTATTCAGCTCTTACTACATTTTCAGGGTAAAACCTCCTTTTTTATAACCACTGTAAGTAGGAGAACTAAAATACTTCTAATGAAATAGGTGTTCAAACAGTTTAGTGAATAATTTGATATGAATAATTCATTTTGAAAAAATTTTACATTTTCCTAGTCCTGAACAGACTGTGAATGTTCAGCATTTATATGCAATTATTTGTGAACTACATCAAGCAATTTGTGGTCTACATATAACTCAAATAGGAAATTATGATTATTAAATAAAACATAAAATTTACAACTCCCATGGCAAATTATGTCTTTTGACTAATTTATGTAATGAGCTTAGCTGGCCTGCCCTTCATGGATTTCAAACTGCATGTTCAATATTTGCAATTATCGCTGCAGACAGCAGTTACATAAGTCATCTGATCAGTGACAGAAACACTACCATGTGGGATGTAGTCAAAATAGCAAAAGCAGCATATTCTAAAATTTAAACATTTCAGAAAATACTGAAACATGCAGTAAAAGTTTACAGCTGAGTCTTTTATGTTCAAAAGCACAGGGGAAGGAAGCTTTTCCCCTCTTCAGTGTTACTCTCTATAGACATACACGGAAGAGGTGGTACAAGTGTGAGGTATTGCTTGTTCATTATTTTTATCCAGAACATTAAGTGTGTTGCTTAATGTTTTTAGTAGGTAAGCAGCACTGCTGGATTGTCACTGGGGCTGGAGAGGGAATGGGGTGCAGCAGGAGAACAAGCAGCTTAGCACATGTGAAAGAAAGGCTCAGGAAAGGCATGGACGTGGACAGCCAGTCGAGACAGCTTGAAAGAAGATTTGGTCCAATTTTCAAGTTGGGTAGGATTTCCCCTCTTCTCCCTTCTGAAACCACTTTTGAAGGTAGGATGTGAAAAACTACACACTTCTGATCACATCACCCTAATGACAGTTGCTGAACCCCAGGGAGACCAAACTGTGTCCTCACTGAAACTCAAAGCTAAAAACTGCAATGCAGCCAGGATTTCACACTGGATCCTTAAAATCATTGTTGTGCTCTTCCTCTCTGTTCTTATTAGACAGTCTTACTAGGCCCTCTTACTTCTAACTGCTTTATGATTCATCCCCATTGGTCCTACATATTTTTATCTAGCTAACTAAACAAAACTGAAATAAGACCAAATTTGACACAAATCAACTTCCACTGGCTATCAATGCTCATTATAACAGGCTGTCTCTTGTTGGTATTGAATACTCTGCAGAAAAAAGGGAAAGGGACTAAGACCATAAAGCACCCTTAAGGCAAAAAGCCCACTGCTAGGAAATCTATGACAGCAGCCACAGTGACTCCTAAAAAGGTTGCCCCAGCTTTGGCACAATAAAGTATGACTGTCAGCAATGGGCATTTCCTTACTACTGGAAAGCAGCTCCACTAAACTGCAGTGCTGCCTACCACTCTTAGGTTGCCTGAAACAGTGAGAAGGAGACAGCAATCTATCATAAATACAAAATAAAAAACAAGTGCTTTGAAAATATATCCAGATAATAGAACAGCCTCTCCTGTTATTACTGCCTTCTACCTTTAACAACTTCATGAGATCCGAATATGTTTTTCTATATAATTAATACTTTTATTGTTGTCATTTTTCCTCTCTCACCTTCTTATGTTCCCTTACTACTTTATTCAGCAGTGGGGATAGCAGTTTTTAAATCTGAGAGGTACTGAACATTAAGGACCAAAAATTCATGATCAGTCACTAAAATAACTTGCCTGATTTTACCCTGCACATACAAATCTTCTTGTGTCGTGGATGAAAACAATTCTGATAATACCCCTATTACTACCTCTGTAATACAGTTACAGATATTGAGGTCTGTGGTACTGTGTGTAAGTTAAACTGACGAGTTACCAGTGAGTGGAGTTATCTGTGTAGTGGTAATGATGTCTCCTCTGCAGTCACAGATGCAGAGAGATACCTCCTTATTTATTTCCTCCACAGAACTAGGGCTCCATCTGCATTTGCAACTCCTCCCTTATACCTAATTCCTCCCCTTTGTGAATCTATTTCACGCTGTAATCCCCTACTATGAGCACTAATGTGAGAAGTGGGGTGCTGACTGCTCCCTTTCCCCCACCCATGTGCACCCTATCACTGTCAGACTCCACAGGTCACACTCCCTTGATCTGCTGGTTACTCTTTTGCTTTGGAGAAAATTGGCAAATCTACCAGAGGAAAAAGGCAAGTTTTGTTTGCCTTAAAGACAACAGAATGGTAAATACTGCCAATTTTAAAACAGAACTACTACCTTGACTTGTGTCCCTTGACAATTTGAATGAAAAGCAAATGATGTTCTACCTGGGAATCAGAATTGAATGCATCTGATAACATGATAAAGAAAATACTGGTGAGTTTGAAGGCAGTACTGAAATGCATAATGCTAGAAACACAAACTTTTTTTCTAAATAAGAAGGTGCTTTAACAAAAATTACTTTAATGAAGTTCCTTTAATGAAGGGCTAATTGTTTCCAAGGGAGAACATTTGAAAAAAGATGTTACAAGCATCTTCTTACTCAGAAATTAGCAGCAAAGATCAATAAACAAAACATAAAATGTATGCATATTATTGATGCAGATACTGATGCAGATAATGTAGGCATAATACTGCCATAAAGGGTTGAATTTGGTGAAAAAAGCTGATGAAATAGAATAACTGATGTTAATTCTATTGAGGCTGACTTCAAGTAGCTAGTGTTCAACCAGTTTGGTTTTTATATGGCCTTGAAAGATATGCCAACTATAGCTGCTAAATCCATATTGCAATTAGAAATGGTTACCTTTGTTGATCAAAAAAACAATGAAATGGAAGAAAAGAAAAATAACATACCATGTTCACACACAAAACAAAAAGAGCTATATCAGGGACATCAGGGAAGGTGGAATACTATAACAACACATTTTATATTGTTATACTATTCCACCCACCTTAATGGAGAACCCTTCGGTGTGGCTACGCCATAGCCTTTCGAATCCAGATTTCCTCCCACTTTCATGGTGTCACATGGCTTTCGTTGCTCAATGTATTCATTCATGGTGGACTCCAGCAGGAAGGCAAACTTGCCCTTGGATTTGCGGACGCGTGCTACTCCCTCTGCAGTAGTCCTAGTGAACACTGATGGCTCAGCTGATTTCATGTAGGTCCACATCTTTTCATACACTGCTATTTTTGATCTCTGGAGAAAATCAAAAAGAAGTTAGAACAAAAGAATGTTGCAACATTTCAGAATGGTACTGTTCAAATAAAATCAATCATACTTAATTTTTCAGACAACTGAGGTTGGGCAAATCTTGGATAAGGATTTGATTTGAATTCCATGATTATTTTAAAAGAAATAAGAAATAACAGTATCAATGTCACTATAACGTCAGACATTACTTTTCAGTTCAGCTAGCCTCTAGTAGTCAAAAAAAATAGCTGCAAAGATGAATTTGCTGTTAGATAAAGGCACTTCATGCAGTCAAAGCACTGAAAGGTGTGTTTTAGGGAATTACATATGAAATAGATGTTCACAATAAGTCTGTATGATAAAGAGAAACAGTAAAATAATCTCCCCATAAATACTGAGCTGAATCTTCAAGCATTTCTCTTACACAAATCACAATAGCTTAAGTAAGATTTCTTCTTTCCTTATTCAGAGTTCAGAATTCATTCAATTTGCATTCAGAAAGGCTACACAATATTTGAAGACACAATAAAAGATAGAAACAGCAAATTGGACTGAATATGCTATTAACGGAAGTGGAATGCCATAAGCATTTATCTTAAAGAATTTGGTATTATTTCAGATATGCAGTATCAGTGGATTTATTTTAAAGACTGATATGGCCAGTAACTGAGTAGGAATTGCACTGGCTCAAAGAATGAACAAGAATTTGTGGTTTAGAGTGCATTAGTTGGAAATTTTCCTGGTTAGAAATGCATGGTGCAACTACAGGTGAATACTTAGGCAAAAATGAAACTTAATAAAAAATAAACGCAAATAAATTTTGCACTGAAAAAAAGGAAGGAAATGCTGTCAGAAAAAACCTGAGAAGTTTCCCGTGCTCATTAGATTTATCCAACAACTCCTTTGCTTCCTCCAGCAATAGGAATACATATATGCAAAACAGCAGTGTGTCAGCTAAACACTCCACAGTGTTTTCTTTATAACAGATGGCACTTGTCTTCTCTTATGCATGATGCAAAAAGGACTTTTTAACCTAATGCTCAAGTCAGCTTTTATTTGAGTCAACAGGAGATTCTAGCTAAGCAAGATGTGGTCTATGAGCCCTTTCCCACACTGTGCTGAACACTCCAGGAAAATATCCATTATTATAAACCCCCAAAACAAAGGGCCTTAGAATATTTAAACAAATTCCAAATCCTATAATCTAGACAGTATTTAAATTGACAATGGCTTTAAAAAGCTTGGAACTCAGTCTTTGTATAGGTGAGAAAAAATTCCCTGAAGCACTCCTTTTTACCAATTCCTGAATGATTGCATTATTACTTAGAAAATAATTTGTTAGGAACATAAGTCTATCTTGAAAATAGTGGCATTTAAACAGAAATGTTCAATAAAAATACCCTATAGCAGAACATCATAAATTATCCTTGCTTTTTTGAGTTTGTCTATATGCGTAATTTTATCTTTCTGTCAAATATAATAAAATTTGCATCAACAACAGCTGTGTGTGTCCACAGTCACATCCTGCCTTGTCACCATTTCTTTCCAGTGTAGTCACAGCTATTTTCATTTACATAATAGTGGCTGGGAGCAATGCATAAACTAAGCCACCAATGCATTCTTTTTGCTTTACACTGATGTAATTTCATGGATTTAAATTGACAGAAAGAAAAAAATGGAGAAGAGCAGTAACGAACCAGACACCATTTCAAGAATATTTTCTTGCCTTTTTCTGCATTCACTTCCAAACATTTCTTACATCCTACCATCCATTACATCAAATTCTTTATAAAGTAAACATATAATAGATCGCTTTCATTTAAAATTAAAACCATGCAGCACATAAAATAGCTATATTAGTAAGAGGAAACAATGGCCTAAATAATTTGAAAAAAGGCTGCATATAAATATTTAATTTTTTTTTCTTTTTTAGGATCTAATTTCCTTTGCCTATCAAAAGTGAAAAAAATACACAAAGTCTAACAAGGTATCTGCACTGTAAGAACATTTTCATCTCCCAAACTTTCATTAGTTAACATTCAATTTCTACATGTCAACTCAGACTGAAAATTGAAGATTGAACCGACAGATATTTCTTATTATCATACGAGGAAACCTTGCAGCTTTTCCCTGCAGTCAGCCAAGCTGGGATAATTTTCATTTTGGGCTTTTCTGATGAAGACTGCTAAAACTACTTTCCCTTTTAAGCAAGCTCCTCAGAAAATACAACGCTCATTGCATCTAAAGCAGAAAATACGAGTAAATAGGTCACAGTAGCAAAGTCTTCTTTTTCTTTACGTTGGCTTTAAAATGATTTTCCTTTTTCTGTTTTCAATCCAAAATCAAAGCAGACAGAATAAATGTTCAGGATTTCTGACATTCTGATCAGAAATGACCAAATGATGAGAAAATGTCCTGAAGGCTCATCTTCAGCCAAATAATCACCACTGACAGACATGTTACACATGATTCTAATACCAAAAAGTGAAGATGATTGTTTCCAAATCCACAAAATGTTAGACTTGCCACATAAGTCTCCTTTTATTATTGTTTTAGGCTAGGTCTTAATTTATGTACTATGCGAACAGAATAATACAGCAAATATTGTCTGCTGATATTTTACCTTTTACCTTTGTCCCTGTTGTGTGAAAAATATTCTTATAAATAGCATATACAATATCATTAAGAATCACTATACTGTGACAGATTAGACATAATTTGATAACAGGGTCTGAATTGCACCATTAAGAAAAAAAAAGTGATCAACACAGTTCAAATCTTGATAAAGCTTCAAATTTTGCATATGCAATGATATTTAATATTTGTAGTTAATTTTAATGTTTCCCTCTGTATTTTGAAAGAAAGGGAAAAATAAAAAGAGGAACATTATTTCCCTTCTTTTCTCTTTTAACCCTGTAAGACTGAAGTGAAAGAACAGCCGTCATTACCGTAATTTTTACTTCATTATAGTGCCTTCTCTTTCAGGAGAAATATTGCATAAAATATTGACTCAAACAAAAAAGTTTCTATGTTTACAGGATGATTTAAAAGAATCCTGAAATTTTTGTGACCAATATTGTTTCTGCATCAAAATACCTGACCTCATTACCTCAAAACAATGGTTTGGGCTACTGTTCTGAAACTCTTAAGAAAACATCTCCATTCCTTTGTTCCTTACTATTTCTTTGTGAATTAATTTTTGCATCATCACCTAAAAAAATTGCAAGCACTGGATACTCTTGAAAATGCAACAAGTTGATAAATCCAAAGTTACACAAATCTGCCTGGTCAGCATCATGTTTTTAAGTATTACCACAGCTTCATTCTAGTTGAAAGAACCATTTGTACCTATATATGGGGGTTACCACCTCAGCTTATGATGGCCTGAATTTGGAATTCCCAGAATTAAATAAATTTCCACAAAATAAATAAAGAAGAATCAATGGGTTAAACATATGTGAATATAAATAATGAGTATGAGGGACTATACTCTTTTCAAGGTCCATCTCAGCACCAACATATTTCAATTCTCAGACAAAGCTTCCTGTCTCTAATACAATGCCACCACTGTTGTAGACATCTGGAGTGAAGTCAGGGCTTCTAGGGACCACAGGATGAGTTTCTACCATTTGGGATATAAAATAAAGCTCCCAGAGAGCATCTATAATATCATATTGTATACACCAACACTCGGGATATAGAAGAAGACAGGTGTGCTAGAAACCTGTCAGTGAACTGTATCCAAGCTCTCCAGCCATTTCAGTGAGATACCTCTAGAGTCCACGTAGAGGCAGATACTTTAATGTGTGATTTGTTTCAACATAGCACACGTGTCCCATTGGGATGCACAGCACTGCTTTTCTTTCTCCAGTGTCTATAGAAGAAGTCTAGGAAACTTGGTTAAACTGAACTTCTTGATCAGTTTCTTGATGTGAAGGTTCAACCACTATGAGTTTGTTAAGTATATCTTATAAGTAATCTTTTTACAGCTAACAGAACAGGTTTGCACTCTCTGCTGTGGGGATACCTGTCACAATGGAAAGGTTATTTCACTACAGAGCTTTTGGGGATCACTCAGAAGCTGCCCTTGAATTAATTCTGTCTGTAGTTCACAAATCCCGTGCAAAAATTTTTTTAATGGTTCACTGAGTTCAGTGTAGCCAAACTGAAAACAGTCAAGGTGTGTGGGAGTACCTGACAGAGAAGAGTCCCCTTTCAACTAGGCAATAAGAAGAAATTATCACTCCATCTTCCAAACTTCTAAAAATGCCTTAAACTACACATTTCAGATAAGTAATGACCTTAAACTGTGTAATTTTCAAGGAAGGATTACTGGTTCACAGCATTTATTCAGAGCTGTGTTCAAACACTAAATTCACTTAAGTCAGCTGAACCTTAACTTTCATCTGCTAGACACATGAAATAAGGCATGAGGGCCTGTTAACTATGTGCTCCTTGTGATGTCCAGGCTCCCTGTTTTCCAGCTGGCAAATGATGAGGATTACATACCAACCACATTAACACAAGAAAGTAAATGAAAATGAAGTAATCAATAGAGACAGCACAGACATATGAATGGCTATTTAGGTTATTTCCTAATGCTCCAACCACATTCCCTCGAGTTATATATTCTCTTTATTATCCATCTGAAATTCAGCAAATTAAAAAATGCATTTCCTGCCCACCACCCAAGACCCTAAAGCAAAATGCACACAGCCTAATCCATAAGCAGAAGCAAAACCTGCAAGACTCCATGTTACCATCACAGGCTTTCAATGCTGCACATCACTTCAGTACTGCAGCTTCAGATGAATCAATAGTGCAATGCTGCTTTAATTATCACTGGCTTCAGTATCCCCCTAGGCACCTCTTTTGCCCATGTGACAGGATCAATAAGCTTTCCACAAATTAAAAAACCCTGCAAACTCCAACAAATGGTCTTGTGGGGTTAAAAATGCAGCTAAAGTATTGCAGGAATTACGAACTATATTACATGTAACTGCAAATTAACATTATTTCACACTTCCAAGCATCTTATAAGAGCAGTTGGTAGGAGGAGCTGCTCTGAAGGACATGCCAACTTACTCTGAAGAACTCTTTGGTTGACCCTGAGTCCAGTGTCCCATAAGCAATTTCGGTTTGTTTGGCAAGGTCTTCTGCACTTTCTATGGGTGAGACCATTCGCTCAACAGTCAAGAAAGCCGCGAGGTTAGCAGTGTAGGATGAAATAATGATGAGTGTGAAGAACCACCAGACACCTCCAACAATGCGACCTGAGAGGGATCTAAACATGAATAAGATAATGCACATTTTCCTGTCTCTTAAGCCATGAAGAGAGAGAAAGAGAGAGAGAGAAGGCACCATATCGCTGACCATTTGTCATTAAGTAGCAGTCAATGGGAGGAAGATTACTTGCATTTTAAATACTAATAAATGCTTTTACTCCCGAATCTTAATGTCTACAGTGCAGAGCCCACTGTACTAATGTGTATCACATGTACACAGAAGCTTGAATATTCTTGCACAGTAATCTCAGTGTTCTTATTATTTCAGGGCATGCCTAAAATAAATAGTAAATTTGTCAAAAATACTAGATATGCAATCTCTTTTTGGAGACAAAAAACCCAGCAAAAGTCTTTCCACATGGATTATGTTGGCTGTAGGATTAAAATGTTCCTGTCACCCAAACTTTTCAAATATTCTACAAGCTACTGCAATCATTTGAACAGTCACATTTTTCTTATTTAAGAAGCAAGAATTTTGTGGTAACAGAGACATTTCTGCTAAGTAAAAAACTGTATTTTCCTTTTCAATACCTGTAATTTGATGAGAAGGCTGTTGAGGAGTAATGTCCATCCACGCTTAATCAGTACCAGTTTTATTGCTAACTTCAATAATAGAAGGGTTAGGCCAATGCTGAACATTCAAAATTTCACTGCAAATGGCTAAAATGAAGCATTTAAGTTTGGCAGATTGGGTCATAATGCTTAATTAAGACATTTTAGTTACTGCCCACTAAAGTTCCAGAGCATCTTAAAAGGCTGAGAAATTCAGGATATATGGAATCATATATCTGATCTGAGGCAGGCACTCTGTAAGGCACAGCTTAGCAATACAGCGTGGCTTCTCAGAAACAGACCATCAAATATTGTCTCTCATAGCGGTATTTGTGAAGCAGCACTGTAGAACTTGACAGGGAACAGAAATGGGACATTCTTCAATGGAAGGCAACATTAAGCACAATTTCTTGCATTTCATAGTTGCAATGCAATGGGACTAATCTAGCAACAACACAGCTCCTCTGAATTGAACCCAGTGAATTCCCCCTGTGTGTACCTGCTGTTTCTGAGAGCTGTTTGTGGTTTACGCACACTGACATTGGTAAAATAATAGTAATGACTGAAATTCAAAGCACATTATCTGTTGCCCTTATCATGGTTATTAAAAAAGAAAAAAAAAAGAAAAAAGATAAGGCTTCCTAAAGAATGAACTTCAAAACACTCCCAGGAAAATTAATGAAGATTTTATGCTTCAGTGTTGAAGATAAAATTCAAATATAAAAAGATTTGACACAAACCTTGGGGAAATATCACATCCTTGTTGCATAAAGGCACCCAGGGAAAACCAGAGGCTGTTGAATATGCCAAACTCATTGGGAGGCTGGTCACTGGGTCCTTCTTTCCCATCCTCTGGTTCTTCTGTGTGCCACTCATACGGACTAAACCTGCTAACTAGGAACAGGACCACACTGACACCAATGTAGGCAAAGACTATGCACATCCAGATCTCATACGCCAAAGGGTCCAAGAAGGAAAACACTCCTGGTTTAGATTTCTGGGGCTTTTTGATCATAATGGATATCCCCAGACTCATAAAAGGCTTAGAAAAATCAATGACCTCTTCTCGTACCAAAGTGATGGTCAGAGGCGCAACAGCAATCTCTGCTTTCTATAAAGAAAAAAGAAATATAGATGTATAGATTAATTGAAGTTGGCTTATACACTCAGCTAAGCAGCTAATTCCAAAGGTATGTTATTAACATGAGGACACTGTGGCTTAAATGCTCTTTGTAACATTTTTCTTCTCCTTTCTATTACAGTCTGTATTTACTCCGTATGCTTTTAGTAAAACATACATACTTCAGGTTTTTAGTTTACAGAACTATACAGATACTTATTTTTTCTTGTAAGAAGAAGACTTAAACTTCATAGAGGTGGGCAACAGTGTAGGAAGATCTTTTTAGGTACTAATTTAGATTTAAAGTAAAGGAATTCAAGGAATAAAGAAAAATGAGGATGAGCCTATTCTCCCTGCATGTATAGAGTTTTTTTTTAGAAGATCCAAGAGACAGTAATTTATTGTCATATTTTCACAAGATAAAATCATTTTTTGAGGGGAAGTAGTTCATAGACTCAAGGAATTTCCAAACAGCATGAAGTCACAAAGGTGATTAACAATAGCTGTGATTCCACCAAACTGCAGAGAGTTGTCTTGAGGGAAAGATACTTCAGTAGGAATGAGTCAGATTTTGAACACTGAAAAATGGCAAGTATACAGAAAATAAGGGTGCGAAATCATGTGATAAGATAAAAAGTGTGCTGAATCCATTCCCACTAGTGTCAGGAATATTTTTAAGTATGTTTCTAACATGTTCTTAGAATGAAAATTCCAGTCATGGATGAATCATTATTGATGAAGGTGATTATGACTGCTAACAATGTCTGCATGAACTATAAGATATTGTAGCTAAGCTAATGGATCATTTTTATCATTAGGGATGCAACATTACATTCAGAGTTGCTCCTTGCCTTGCCTTGTATGCTAAAGCTGTCATTACAGCAGCATTTCAGATGGGAATTGCAAGGGGAACTGGGCCAAAAGATGCACCTGTGGGAGGGGAACAGATGCAAAAGCTGCTGAAACCTTTCTCCTGATCATCGCGGTGATGCTGTGTCTAGGTACAGTCACAGGGCAGAGCCTGTGGACTTCTACAGAGCTTACAGGCTAAGGGGGGGGTAATTGAACATATTTTGTGAACACTTTGTTGTTTCAATGAGATTAAAACATGCTGGAAAATAAGGATGTGCTCAAATACTTTAAGCCAAGTGTTATGTAAATAGTTTGTGTGAAAAAAAAAAAGGAAATTGAAATTAGGCTTTTTTGTCATCTTACAACTTTGAAACAGATAAATGCATTTAAAATAATATATGTTTTCTATTTTATACACTGTTTTACAGAGTTATATATATTTTATGGAATTTAATTTTAAACTAATTTTGTGTAGTCAAAATTTAAACCTATTTTGGCAGTTTTATAACTCTGAATAATTCAAAATAACTGACTCATTCCAATGCAATGGTCCAAAAATGCAAATTTGCACTAAAATTGCTCCATGTTAATAATCAGATTATATCTGCCATTAGTAAATATTTGTGAAGCACTTATATTTTCATGTGAAGTTATTACTGTTTAAGTAACACATAAAAAATCATAATCTTGCAAAAGTATCAGAAATTATCTCTGGTGTTAATGTCTTGCATAAATATTATGACTACACTGATAATTCTCTGAATTTTAACTTAAGTTCTGTAATATAAGGTGTTTTTAAAACTTTAGCTTCTTGTTGCTTTGTGATTACTTAAGTCGTCCTGAAATAGCTATTTTATGAAAATACATACGAGGAAAGATACCATGTCTAAAATATACTTTTTGATAGCCTGAAAATTCTAAAGTAAACTTTGTTTCTGTAGTCTAAGGACTGTAGGATGGTTTGGGCTACTGGCTTTTCTGCATATTTTTGTGTTTTGTCTCACTCATAAATTCCTTTTTTTCAAGAAGAATGGTTTCCTTATTTAGAGTAAATATCTTATATTTCTGAATTTTAGTTACTGGGAATACCTACTGTGGAGTCCTTGAAATTAAGCAAAAGACACATGGCAACTGTGATGTATTACTGCCAATCTTCTTTGTATTTTTCACATAGTGGTATCTTCATTAATACAGTGTAAATGTTAGATCTGGTCATTGGTTTTCAAAGGTGTTGGCTAACAGGTTTTTTTCTGTCTGTAGCTTGCTACTGGGGTTAAAACACAGATCCTTGAGGCTTGTTAGTTTTCACAAAGTGAGTTGGAAAAGTGACATCACCATTTTAGTATCAATTGAGAAGATTTTAAAGACCTACTTAGCACATTGCATATTATATGTGAAACACTGGGCAAGATTTATCTTACCAAATTTAAGTGCTCAAGGAGGATATGCAGAACTTGAATTACATCAGGACTAGCTGCCAACAGTACTTGAAGGAGTTAAAGAGGAGAAACAGGAACTTATCCAATTTCTTTACAACAGTGATCCAATTTCAGATGATTCATAATTAAGATAAGTCTATTTCACGCCAATAAATGTAAAGGGACAGTATATAGCTAGGCCACAAATGCCAAAAATCTGAAAAAAGTGCAGTCTCCCCAAACTGGTAATATTATTTATTATTTTTATAAGACTACAGTGTGCCACGTTAAGGACTACTTAAACTCTTCATTGTGAAAGCTAAATGATGACAATAGCTGTGCATGATAATTACCAGCATTTGTGGTTCGCCCAGTTAATGTACACCATGTAATTACGGATTTAAATAATTAACAATATAACTAAGGTGCAAACAATTAGTGATTTTGTTGCCAGTGAAATGTGTTTTGACAAAGACTAATGATACTTCACAGTTGAATCAACTGCATCTGTAACAGCATTTCAATCAAGGCTGCACCACTACCAAATACAGATGGATTCTGGATCCTTTCAGTATTATACAACAAGACAAGATTGGCTCTAATGGTAAGAGACATTTTCTTTTCTGGAATATATTATTATTATAACCTTGTGAATAAAATCTATGCTTGGTCCAAGTTGTAGGAAGGTAGTGAACCTATGTGAGAAAAATCTTGCAGAAAGTGATTTCAATCTCAGAAGTTCACAGCTTCTCAGATTTCAAACAGAAATGAGTTGTGACCTTTTGTGTTAAGCAGTGAAAGAACAGCATTCTGTATCAGGAGAAAGAATATTTAATTGGAGCTGACTGTTACTTGGAAACACCTGTTGCACATGCTTAATGGTATTTCATCCCAGTCATAATTTCTCCTGTGAGGTAGATATCAAAACAAATAGAATCCATATGGACTACTGCATGCATTTGGATACAACAGGGACAAATGACCAAAATCTCCTGATAGTTTTTAACAGAGTACT
This sequence comes from Dendrocincla tyrannina, assembly GCA_035047865.1. NCBI lineage: Eukaryota > Metazoa > Chordata > Aves > Passeriformes > Dendrocolaptidae > Dendrocincla > Dendrocincla tyrannina. Next base: position 41,966,280 of record JAWWMP010000001.1, on the reverse strand, counting down.
AAAACCAAGACAGGCAAATAAGTAACCATCCACACCGTGACGTTCCATACAGTCTTAGCAAAACTGTACACTGCAGCACTTAATATGCTGTTTTCTCTGGAAAAATCAACTAGAGAATTTAGGAAACAACTAAACTGCTCTGCGCAGCACTTGAGCATCCAGGTACCAGAGCGATCAATGGTGCATACAGGTCCCAAGGGAACATGGGATAAAATTGTCACATGTCCACTCTCAGTAACATGGATGAGGCTAAGGGGCATTTGGGGTATGGTGTAAAGAGCAAAAGAGCAGAGGAGCCTTTTATGTGGAATAGAAAGGGTCCAATCTCACAAAACTGTCTGTTAATCCTTTAATGTGGCTGGGAATTAAAAGCTGTAAAATGATTCCCAAACAGATCATCTTGTTAACTTGCTAATTCAGTTGCAAATTCTGTCCCAATCCTAGCCGCACATAAAAAGCCTTGCTTGAAGCATAGCCAGCTACTCAGAGTACTTATGTTTGTGATTAGGGGATCTAATGAACATACTCTTCTAGCGGAGCTTTGCAGTAAAGTCTCTGGCTGACTGATTTTTCTGCTTTCTCTGTGTGGAACAGGCCTGGGAACCTGCTGCTCTGCCATTCATCTGGCAAGGACTCAAGGAATTTGCAGGGAAGATGCTCTTAAGAGATTCCCTGTGTAAATCTTTTTCAGCAAACTTTGTAAGTTAATAATTTCCTTTAAAGCTACACCTGTAAAAATACATTAAACACGCTTGGTGTAGCTCTTGGCCTTAAGGCCTATGGCAGTGGACAGTCAGTGTTGCTACTGTGAAAGCCACCTGAACTCTAAACCAGCATGGCTGCATTCAAGCCACTTATAGGCAATGAGTCCTCCATCCTAGCATCCAGCTGGGCTCAGGAATTCTTCTGGACAGTAATTATGGGCAAAAAATATATCAGGGACCATCGCAATTTAGTAGATTAGTCAGGCAAGCTCCAATGCAGAGGGACACTCCCTGGTGCCACTGATACAGCCTCAGGGAGCCTTTGGACAGTAGAGCAGTGGGCAACAGCAACTTCTCTTAGTTCTTCAATAAAAAAAGCAGCTCCAAGAGCCTTGCTGAAGCTCATTTCCAGGGCCCAGTCCCAGAATCACAATGAGACTGAAGCCTTCCTATACAGATAATCTGAAAGAGCCTTCAACTCCTTCTCTTATATTACAAAAAATGAAGTGTTGGCCATGTATTCTGGGTTATTCTCTTCATGCAGGCAATTTGCAACAGGTTCCTAACACCATGAGCACCACAGGTGTTGACACCTCTGTGTGAGTTTCCTGACAGTACTCTGGATGCCCCTGTGGTACTAGGGCAGTTTGGGTTTGACGAGGTAAATTTTTCAATATAAAGAAGGAAAAAAACCCCAAACAAACAGAAAATGAAACTTTCCTCTATAATATTCAACTAGATGATAGGCCACTGAAAATGTGCATTTGGGCAGGGGAATTTTCTCACAAAGCGTAGAATTTCTTGGATTATTGAAAAAACCTTCTGTGGTAAAACAGTTCTTAGCCATTGATGTCAATGAGTTCGCTACTGCAATTAAAAGCCAGACAAGGAGCAGCCTCGATGCTTGATAAAATAAGTCCGGAAAATCTTCAATATCTTACAAGTTGAGCTGCTTCCAAGCCACTAAAGTAGATATACACGCTTGGTGACATTCAGTGTTTCTACTCTTTAAAGACACAGTTGAGGTTGGTTCCTTCATGAACGTCCAAGAACATAAGAGACTTTTGTGAAGATGATAAAACCTTTCTGTTCCCATGGAGAAGGGAAATCAATGAAATTCTGGGGCACCACTTCCCACGCCCCTACAGGACACAGACTTTCATTCTGCAGAGTCCCTTGAACTGATCCTAATGGAGAAGATATTGACAAAATTTATCAGCTATATTTAGCTGATAGGAGGGAATTGAAATGGAGCTGCTAGAAAAGCCACAAGGGCTTTTGGACATATGGCCTAAACTGTCACTGGAACTGTGAAAACTGCAACTATGGATGGATCAACCACTACACAGGAGTTTTTTAATAGGGAGGTTGAGGCATGTTATGAGTTCACTGATGGAAATATTCTCACCTGAATAGTTTGAGGATTTTTTCTATTGCATCACTGAAATGAAAAGTTTCTCTAAGAATTCTGATCTGTTCTCAGGGCAGGTACCAGTAACTGCAGTCATCAACAAGCTCAGCTCTGAGTTTTGCTACTTTTGGTAACTGCACATACTGCAAGTATTTATTTGAGTTGGTTGGAACTATTTTCATTAAGTATTAGAACTTTATGTGTCAACAGAATCGTTAACTTTTATGGTATTATGAAGAATCCTTCTCTAGATCCTTGTACATTGTTAGCTGTGGGTGTTTACCAGGCTTGCTCTTACATTTTATTATTGATGCTTATCTTAAAAGTCAGTCTTCATTCTGAATTGCCTAATTGTGTACTTGCCTGTGGTGGTTTATTACATATGGTTAACATAAGGTGGTGGATGCTCCATTTCTCAAACCAGAGCAAGAGTCCCATCTTTTTTAATACATCTGTCCATCATTCCATGGAAATGAATTAATGAGGGATATTCTTTCCAATTAAGTTTCACAATGTATCAGGAATAGATGGTCTCTAACATTAATGATTTTTTAAGGGACACACAAACTATGGATGTTCTAATGTTACAAGGTATTACTCGAAGAAATAGTAGAACTTGCATGAAACTATTTACTTTTCTGTTAAAAAGAGGTGAAAACACAGAGATGTGAAATAAGATTCTGTTTCTTTTTTGTGACCCCAAGGTTAAATAAAATGCACGTAATACTTCCTATTTTATTACTTATACTATGATAAATTAAATCCTGCTTCAAAAATTGGTATGCTTACCCCATAAACAAGCTCTCCCACCATCCCATTCCAGATTTTTGTCTCTGGATCCCTTGCTCCATATTTTCCATCAGGAACAATGGCAATTTTGTACTTGATACCAATATGTTTTGCAATTTCTGATGCCAGATCTACACAGTATCCTTCAAACTTGTCATTCCCTTCAAACGTATCATGGTTTTTCTTGAACATAACATATGGGGCTTCCTATAATGAGAGAAGCAGAACTGTAAAGGAGAAGTGTACCCAAAGTACTCTGAAAAAATAAACAAACATGTCATGTACTGACTGAGCAACACATTTTATCAAGAGTTCATGGATAGTATTAGCACATTTAAATTAAAGTGTATGAACAGAAATTCCTGTGGAAAGGTATCCTGTTTACATTGTAATTTGGCTTATATATTTCACAATATTAATCAATCTTACTTTGTTTTAAATGAAAGACCTTAGTGCAGTATATTCTAAATTTAAAACATAGAGATTGAACTTATACAATGCAAAGGACCATGAGATAATGCAGGTACAATGTACACTTCTGACTACAGTAAGTAAGCATATCCTCTAATTTAGTGTGGTTACTCTCTATGTGATTCTGGATGCAGAGCCTGCATGACTTGCTTGCTTGAAGTTTAGAATGCATGGTTACTAAGAGACTACATACATTTTAGTGAGAACATAGAAATATATTCCCAAGGAAACTCATATCTTCTCCTTCAAATAAACAGTGCAGATTCTGCAAGGTCTTTTAGGATGAACCTAAGTGATATGCATGGACAAAAAAGGTATTAAGTTGACAGTGACTTTACACGCTGCATGAAATAGAAGTATCAAAATATTTTGGGATGGTGAGTGCCATTGGAAACAAATAAAACCTGTTGTGAAAAGTGGATCTTGCATTCCTTGTGTAAACCATACTATCACAGTACTGAACATTATATGATTGGGAAATCAGGATCACATTTTTCTTATTAGCTTTGTGTGGATTGAGACTTTAGCAATCATTAAGTAAAACTGTACTTTCTGGTGATATTTTAAATCACTTAATGCATATTCATGGCCAGTTTCATATGAAATATTTGTCTAATAGAAAGGGTGACTGAAGTCACCCACTGTTTGAATTCACATCACAAAGTAGAGGCAACTTAAGTTTTGCCTGTGTTGGCCGTGGCAAATGTTTGGTCTTTTGACACTAACTTTGGTAGTACACTGCCCTATTCACATATTTCCTACAGATATAATTAGTACAAAAATTAAAATAAATATAAACCTGTAGTATGACAATGCCTGCTTCATTGAAACTACATGAACATCAGCTGTAAGCAACAGCAATCGTTTTACCTCTATCAGGTGTTTAACAAAGGAGGATATGTGGCATTACACAAGAGCCTCTGCCTATACAGATTTTCCATCTTCAAATGAAAACTGCTGAGTATTACCAGCACCCTGCACCTTTTCTTGTATTCCCCACTTACATAACTTTAATCTCAACCACCATCTACGAGAAGGAGGGAGGGAGAAAAGCAGGGAGAAGGCAGCCTGCCCTTTCTTTGCGGCAGATCTTGATTTTGGGAAGTATTTTGGCCACATGTATCAACTATTGCTCCCTCATGTATGATTTTTGTTACCATAGGAGGAAAAGCCAAACTCTGTGTCATTCTACATTTGTTATTGCACAAAAGTGGTTTGAAATAAACAGAGACAAAAAATACTATGTTTCCTGTCTGTGATTCAGCCAACTATCAGCTAGAAGTGCAACCAAGTGTGTCCAGTGACCTAATTTCTAAACTCGCCTTACAAGATTCAGCTACATTTGCTTGCCATACTTCAAAAACAATTTTTTTTTTTTCCAAAGACCAGAGTCGGTGACTGCAAGCTCTTCTGATTCAGTCATAAATCCCAAGCAAAAGGGATACAATTAGAGTCACACCATGAAATACTAATACTGGAGATGGACTCAAAGAAGACAGGCACAAGGATGACAGGTCAGCCTGCTACTTCTTGCAAAATGCAGACACTGCGCTCCTGCCTGCATCTCACCACTGACAGGGCTGCTACACGAAAAGCATTTCAACTGTTCCTGTGCAGCAAAGCAAAGTGACAGATGCCTCATTTTTCCTGTTAAAGGTTAAATGATCCTCAGCCCTCCTCCCCAGGAATTCTGTGAGGGAACGCTGAGAAGAGGAGTGTCCTTGGTAGGTAAAAGCAGAGGCGATCCCATCCAATGGAGGGACAACCAAGTCAGGACTTGGAAAACCTGGGTTCTGACAGGGATCTGTTCAGTGACTTGGAGGAACCACATGGGTTCTCTCCCCATCCGCTTTCTTTTCTTCACATTGATTCAGAGCAAAATAGAGCAAAGAACATTTCTTATCATGCAATTATCTTGTAGAGTGAAGTAGTACCTCTTGCAATGACTGCTTTAAAAGAAGCAGCAATTGAGTGTGATCTGCTGGTGTGAAATGATACAATTAAAAATAACAGGAACACCTACTACAGTTTGCTTACTATGTTGTTCTTTCCCTTCTACCTATTTTATACAGAATAAATAACAGTTTCTTTGCTTGTTGTGCCCACGTTACCTGCCAAATAGTGAGATAGGTACTTTCAAGGTAGAATTTGATGGGGGGGATGTGGATCAGACTGAATGTGAGTTTTGACAAAGACTGTTTTTTAAAAATATCAAATAGCAGCACTACTTTTAAATTCTGTACATTTCAGTCTTTGAGGTGTTTCAAACTGATAAGATGTGCAGATGTTGTAACAGTAAAAGGACACTGAAAGGCAACGCTTTACTGGTTTGCCAGTAAGTGGTTCAACTTACACAGATGAACTTTCAAGGTCATGCCGCAAAGTCATGAAATACCTGAATTGATCAATAGCATGTACTCAGACATATCTTGATGCTCTTTTCTAGCTGTGCCACTTAGAAGACCTTTTTTCTGTATAATCTACTACAATTGCATTTTCTAAATTAGTAGTAATGTTAGTGTAGTCATGCTAGTCTAAATATAAAAGAGATGCAAGGCACTTACAGGGAGATAATGCCTTCTATTAGATCAGCTGAAATAGCTGAAAACACTAGGCATACTTTTTCACTGTTTCCAGTTATAGCATCTTGTCTAATAGAAAGATTATCTCTCTCCACCATCTTTGTATTTATTACATTTTTGAACTCTAAGCTCTTAACCTACTGATATAAAACATGCATCTGATTTACTGCTGAATGAGGTTTAACACTGCAATATTTGCAAGATTTCAGCTGCTTAATAGTTTTTTATGGGGTAGTGAATCAAGCAAAAGTCCACATTGAAATGATCAATGACTAGCACGGAACAGATATTTGAGATGGTGCAAGCTTTACTTAAATAATTCACAATTTTATAACAATACTTAACATTTGTAAATACAAGTTGATGTCTGCAACAATTACCTTTATAGATGTAAACAAATCATTCCACCATATTGCCACAAGTTCATGTGTACAGTAAAATGCTCACAGCTGATGACTCATTACTATAAGGGAAGCTGGAGAAAGTAACTAACCCAAATATGAAACAGACCTCTGCCACGCTTTTCTATTCTAAAGTTGATTTCAAAATCTTCAAACACTGCAAAAATAATTTTTAAAAGTGACAAATATTTGTGCAAGGAAATTTTTGCTTTTTAGAACAGGAGTGGCACACTTTATCACACTTTATTCTGAAAGAAATTTCTGTAAATCTCAATGGAAAGTTTTTTGGTGATTTTTTTTTTTAATTTCTGAATAAAGTGTCCAGGATTCGGTTTGAAGTCTTTATTATTGTCATGCAAAAACTTTTCTTTTTCTCCAGTCTACTGAATAATTTTATTAATAAAGTTTCTAATGAAAAATATTTTTCTATTATGAAAAAAAAGGTTATAATAAGAATTTTTGAGGTAAGTCTCTATCAAGAGCATATCATTGAGGGCGGTTCTCAGTCACCTACTTAAAGTTACCTGTCATCCAAGATGCCCTAAAGTGACCTGCTTGACCCTTAAATGCCATTCTGCAGGTCCTTTGTGCTGCCCCTTTACAAATAGGTAGATGCGGGACAGGCTGCGTATCCTAAAGCATCTTAAATGTCACTGAATGCAACTGAATCAATATCCTTCATAAAGTCATCTACATTTAGGTGACTCAGTGGTGAACTGGATCCTGCCCTTGAAACTTAATCTGTCAACACTGAGGATATCTCATTAAAATATTGAACTAGAAGCCACAATGAAGATGCAGCTCATATACATCAAGCTTTGGTTCTAAAGGATTTTTGTGATTTTTTGCAATCTCAGAGTAAGTACAGAGTTGGCTCTATCTATAGTCTATCTTAACAACTTGTCACCATATTTCTCAGCTTGCTAAATGAGGGATGATCATTCTAACTAGCTAGACAAGTTACTCACTTTACCTTAGTGTTAGAGCAGGGCTGCAAATGGCATCCCTTCTCTGGTCATACACTGAGCCTAGTGTGCATTTGCTGCCTCTTCCCTCTGGGCTGCTACTTCACCACATACCTAATCAGGGATAGGTGGAGTGCCTAAACCTAGTATGTTAAATAAATTCTACGCGCTTTCACTATGTTACAAATGAAGAAAACATTTTGCCAAGTAGAAAACACTGTACTAAGTTATTTGAGTGCAGAGCTAATTTATTATACTGCACTTTCTATGCAATAGCCATACAGCCACACTACAGCAAAGTAAGCACAGACTCATAAAAACTGAAGAAACGGAGGAAAAATCAGTCTGTGCCATTTGGCTTCAGGCAAAAATTAAAGTGAGCCATGCTGAAAACTTGTAAACTTTTCCTATGCTGCCATGACACCTGTCTTTGAAGACTGAAAAGCCTGACATCACTGTTTGCAGAAGCTTTTCAGTTTAATGTCAGAAAATACGCATGCAACCAAAATTAAATGTGTTATCTACAATGCTTCAGCTTCCCATCAATGTGAAGAGGGCAACGAAGAGGTGAAAAAGTCTCTGTGGCATTTGCAACATGACTATAGTACAAAGAAGAGAAAAATAACACGATTCTGAAAGTTATTCTAGTTAAAGGTATCTTTTCTTTGTGTGTGTCATCATATGTGCATGGATGCTAAACACACTGCCCTAGTAGACCAATATTAAGAATCATGGTTCTGTTCTGCCTTTAGGATCATGTGTGCAGCTCCCCGTGGAGTGGATGGGAGATCAGCATGATAAGGCAGAATTCACCATATATTCTTATTCAAACCAAATTCTGATATATTTCTCTTGCACTGTGGTTTTGAAACATGAAAGGGGAACACTTCTGGTCAAGAAGCAGTGCTGCTTTCAATTAATTGCATTTATCAAAAAATGGCATGCTGCATAAACATAGGGCATGCTTTGGAATTCAGATTTTTGGTTTTGCAAATAATCCCACCAGTCCTTTCAATACAGGGGCTGGAAAAGTTCTTTTGAGGGTAACATTTATTATGCACACCAAAATGCTTCAATGCAAACAGGACAGGCAAGATAACACATTTTTAAAAGGTTTCTTGTTTGTTTGTTTTTTTTTTTCCCTTTCTGGCAAACAGGAACATTTTATGTTACTTTTCATTATTATATTTTGCTTCTCCTAAGCTTGGATCTATTTATGGAAATTACAGTATTCATGTATGATAGCTTCAGTCAAAGATATCAGGATTGGTTATGAGAGGAAAATTTCGACTGAAAGCTTGTTATTCACATCGTTCTCTTCTCAGCTTGGCAAAGTTGAAGGGTAACGTCATCTGTTCTAGACATTTCAGATTAGTCACAGAACTTTTCTTGGTGGTTCAGTGCCTGGTCATCCAGTCAGAGGAACAGTAATCCATATGGAAAAATTAGCTCAATGCTACTAGACTGGTGGTTAATACTTGAGCCTTAGTTAGGAATGTTCGCAGCATCTTGGGACTCTTTTCTTCCTTGATCAATTTCTTAAAATAGGATTCTTCATCAGAGGCTGAAAAGAGGAGGACTGTACTGAAGTATATTTTTTTCCATCACCAAGTCTTTTATTTTCTTTTTTTTAATTTTTTTTTTATTTTTTAGGAAAAAGATACATATATTTAAAATGTCCCATGCAAAATTAAAATTAAAAGTTACACAGTTTGATTAGGAGTTACATTCTGAATTCCTGTATAGTAGTTTGGTTGGCTTGTATCCTGGAATGACAACCCTCAATAGAAGATTTGTTAAGACATACTTAATGTATAAATGCTGATACACACTGCTGAAAATGTGCTAATTAACCACATTTTTAGTAAGAAAATGTCTTGACACTTTCCTTTGGATTATTTTAAACTCTGTATTATCATAGAAAAATTATTTCTTACCAACACATTCAGAATATTCCTTCCCATTTAAGACCCAGTTTATTGGTTTAACATGTCTTGTCTAAGTGAAGCAGGTGAAAAGGGCAGTGAGCTGAGATGTAAAATCTTAAAAGTGGTCATGTAAAGGTCACCCTTTGCCAGTTAGCTTTGACAAAAATCAGCTTTAAAGGGCATGTCTGACTTCAGAGGAAAAATTGTTAAATATGCATATTTGTAAGAAACAAATGTTTTGAAAAACCTAAGTATTAAAAATGTAAATGAATGAAGCAACTGCATTCTCCTTTGCAGCCACTCTAAACCCCCCATAATTCTGGAAAATCAGACCACAAATCTATTTAGGTTTTATTAAAATGGAAATTTTATTGCCGTGCCGAATAAACATATGAAGAAATATGTCCAAATGCATCTACTAAATTAATGTTTTCATTCAGAATTAAGAGCAGATAATCCAATTCTCATTGGCTGACTGAACTTAGAATATTAGCTCTTGCTAATGTCAATTATTAAGTTTATAATTTATCAAGAAAAAGGGACAATGGCATAGTCATCTTGTTTTATACCCTCTGTTCTATTCTGTCATTTAGATATTTGGGGTTTTTCTTTTCTTCTAGTTTCTTGAGAGTTAAGATTTATCAATTAGAGTTATAAGAACTGATATTTCTGAGACTTACTTCAGTAAAAAATGGGAAAGACTGAATAAAAGAAAAAAATACCACGACAGTTTTAAAAACCTGTTTTCAAGTGAATCATTATCTTAAATGCATTCCAAAGAACCTCTGTGCAGACATGACAGTCAGTATAATTAAGATATATGGCTCTCACCCTTCCACTAACCTAGGAACCAGCAGAGTAAATTAGAGCATAACTAGAAATGAGATTGTGTCACACACCAATATAAGCATTAAAAAAAGGAACTCCTTACCAAGATTGTAGTGACAACTACTGTTCTATTCTCAATGGCTGCAGTGTCATTTCCAAGTGTAGGTTCATGCTGAATCAAAACTAATTTATCCATGTCATTCCAATAACCAACCTGAAAAATAAAATGTATATAATTTACAGTAAAATCTACATTCTGCATAATTAAAAATATAAATTATTAGAAGAGCAGAGTGATCCAAAGATGATGTTGTGCCAAAGGAAGTGTTGCCACTTTGGATACAGGGGTACATGTCTAACACTTTGGGTATACCACCTTGTACCACTTCTGCATGGAGAGAGACCCAGTATTGCCTCCACTGAGCTGCTCCTGAGAGATCTGAGCTACTTACTTCTACCAGATGCACAGGTTAAATCTCATTTTCACTAGTTTGAAGCCCTCCTGGGACATAACAAGATACATGAATTTCTGCTCCCCACAAGAATATTTTCATTCACTAATCCTCCAGATCTTCTGGTCTTAGACAGAGGAGTGAAAGACACCTAGGTGACAGTTTTGCAACCCCATGGCTAATCTCAAGTCCCTGCTCCATCATGGGCCTCCCAGGAGACTCCAATCCAGAGACTCATATGAGTCTTGTTCCACTTAACTGCTGGTACTGACCTTTTAGTACCTACATTAGAAGCCCTGTTATTTAAGTTTGCTTTACACTTATGGGACAGACAGCACCAACACAGAGTGACTCAGCTCATGCAGGCTAAGCACCCCAACTAGCCAAGTGCTTGCTTTTCTCACTGACTAAAGCATGATGAGAGTGAATTGTCTCTAAATGCATCTATAGGGAGGTGGAACAACACAAGTTTTTCTCTTCTTAGCTGCATTTAGGCTGCAACAACTCTTCCCAGAGCAGTCTTAAGGTGAAACAGCTTCCTTTGTTCATTGCTGGCAATGAGCTCGAGTCAAATTTGAATCGGTCATTCTTGTACTCCCACAGAGGAGAAGAACTACCCTGTTTTTCCCCTTCTTGCCCATTCTCTTTTCTGCAACTAGATCACGGTTGTCTGTGCAATGGCTCAGTAGCTTTTCCTGTGACCCAGCACTGACTGCACTCAGCTCCTTGTCAAATGGACAACATGAACACAAACGTGTCACTAGAACAGTGTTCTAATCCTACCTAAAGGGGCTCCCCAGGTCACTGAGAACCTAATGAATTGGGAGACTGACCTTTCTTTCCAGCATGACTTAACAGATACATGATTTAAAAGGTTCCTGTCAAAGAGATGCAATTCAACCTGACACAGCTCAATTTCCAGAAGCACCTGGGGGCCAGTCAGCAGCAACTGTCCCTTCCGTACTCCCTTGATTAATTATGAGTTCATGAGACCAAGAGCTGGGAGAGAGGGATGTCTTGTCCATCTTTCTAGAAGAGGAAAGGGAATTTTAGTGGAAAGCAGGCTCCAGGCAGAGCTCCGGTGTTACTGCCAAAGGATATTCTATGCCTTGGCTGAAAAGATTTCAATATGATGGAAACTGGCTAAATGATCAAATCAGTTATGTAGTCAATATTATTTCTAACCTTATTGTAGAACTCTGACTAAAATTCAACATCAAATAGGATTTTGCCTTCATGGTGTGTAGAAACATCATGTACTATTCAAAGCAGTGATGTGATATGGCAGTCTAAAAGTGCAGGGGAGTGCTTTTGCATTATATATACATATATATATGTATATTCTTAAAAGAGTCGACCTTCCTCTTGATTTTTACATTTGCTGTTCCATTATTTCCTTTTGGGAAAAAAAAAATTATGAAGAGGCAAGTCATTTTAGCAGTCTCTAGAGTAGTATGGTTGAACATTAGTGATTTTTTTCCCTATAGGTGAAGCAAGTAAGCACAAATTCTGCCTATGCACAACTTCTGGCATATTTAGCTGAAATGTTCCTTTCCTTTTTGTGGTGGCTCTTACAGCACAGAAGCCTTGATTTAGGTGTCTGCAGCTAAGAGTAAACATCAGCATTGCTGATACAGTGTAGAGTGAGGTTTTCTTCCTAGAAGGATGCACTGCTAACAAATATTCTTTCTCATCCAGACAGCCATACAGTCACAGATACAATCGATTATTGAAAATGTCAAATTCTTGTCAAAAACTGTGACCAGCTAAAGGCAGAATAAGTACACCAAAACCTGGCAGTCTGGGGAATTTATTATGATAGTGAATGATTGTTTGTCATTGTGCAATTCCTCACTGCTATGAAGTTCAGAAGGAAAGCAGAAAATGAATGATGTACTGTGTTATAAAAGTAAGCACCATATGAAAATTCCAGCAGAGATAAAGGCATGTTTTTGAGAAGTAACAGGCATTTTTTAAAGAAACTTTAACTTTGTGCATCAGTATGAGCTCATATGTGTTCAGTTCAAATCTGTGCTAAAGTAACTTTGGAACTAGATTACTAAATAAATATGAAAGATATGTCATGACACTTTTATTAGTATATAGATTCACAGTCACTGTGAGAGCACTAAATAACAGTATGCTTTCCTATAAATACCTCAAATCCACAGTGAAAAAAACTGCTCAAAGGATAGGATTGAATTCAGCGATTAAAATACCTCCAATTCTATTTGGATTGCACTTGCACTTCATAGCGGTTGCATCCACTTATACAGAGGTTGAATTTGTCTTATGGGAAACAATATTTCAAAAATATCTGCCTCAAAGTAAATTTGTCATAACAGTTTGGCATTTGAATGAATAGTATAATTTCTGAAGGCCTGTGCAATCACTGAAGTGTTCTCACAAAGCTCACAAATCACTAAGGGTAAGAGAATACTCAAAAATTGTGATAATCAATTTTCATGTTGTCCAAGTTGGAATTTAGAAGCCAAATCTTAGACTACCTTGTGCATGCACATGTAATACATATGGTTTGTTTAATTTTTCTTTTCCTCTTTTTATTTTTTAACATTTTGGTGACATGATGCATGGTGAATGACACAATCACAGAATGACTGAGCTGGGAAGGGACATTTAGAAGTCATCTGGTTCAAACCCCACTGTTCAACCTAAAGCCAGTTGCCCAGGACTGTGACTGGATGGCTTTTGAGTATCTCCAATGAAGAAGACTTCACAACCTTCCTGCATGACTGGTGACAGTGCTTGGTCACTCTGAGAGTAAAAGAAGTATTTCCTAATGTTCAGAAGGAACCTCCTGTGTTTCAGTTTGTGTTCATTGCCTCTAGTCCTGTCCCTGGGCACCAATGAAAAGTCTGTGCCACTTGATTGCAACACCCCAGCCACAACAGCCGAATATTCCTCTGTAATCCTTGTCCTCACACCCTTTCCCTTCACCAGCAGGTTTTGTCAATGTTCTGCAGAGAAGTAAGAAATACTGCATAAATGAAACTAACATGAACATTGGCTATGGTTATCCATTTTACTAAACTATATGGAAGTCTGCCTCTGTCTATCTGTGCTGTTTTCTAATGATCTGTTCATATATTTAAAGCTATGGGAGACAAAAATCACTTTTCCAAAGATTAGAGCCATGTATTACTCTGACTGGAAAGGCTAGCTTTGAAAAGATATTGCTGGATGACTCATCAGTCCTGTTATACAGGACATGAGAATAAGACATTAAAAGTGAAGGCCTCTTAGTTCAATTTAGTATAGTAATTTCTCACATATTATATAGGATTTGTCAGGTTGGATCACAGAATTGGTCCAGTGATCACATATAAAGCACTATCTAATACATGAGAAATAAATTCTTGCGAGTAGCCTGATCTGTCAAAGCTGTTATGACTTGTTATATCAAAGACAGGCAATGGCTTAAGAGTGGCAGAGAGGCATGACTGAAAGGTAAGAAAAGCACCTTGGGCTTCTAGCACAGTACAGACACAGCTCCCCTTATTTGCAGCCACCCTTCCCTTAAATTGCAGGCAAGAAGAGAGGATGGGGACATCTCTGCAGTGGTGTCAGCAAGACACATCTCCCAAAATAGGTGACAAAGGCTAACATCAACCCTTTTCAAAAGTTTGCTGACAAGCAAAATCCCTAATCAGTTACTGAAGTTGTGACCTAATTAACCACATCTTTTGCACCTCACCTTTCCTCCTGTACAATTGGGAATAGAGGATGGAAAGGGCATATTTCACCATTTGCCTTTGATGTATCCCAGCTACCTATATATCCTTCTGGCTGCCAATAGTGTGGCACAGAGCCAGGAAGGAGGAGGGACTGGTAGCAAGGTCAGACACATTGCCTGGCAGGAGATAGTGGACTTCCCAAGAGAGAGGGAAGACACTCCTCTTTCCCAGTTTATTTTTCAGCCATCTGTCATACTTTCCAAAAACAACTACACCATTATGCCCTATACACAGGCACATGCTTTTCTTTGGTATACAGCTCTACACTGTGGATATTGGCAATTTTTTCATCAAAGTGTATAATTCTGCTCTGGGTCTGCAGTTTAATGCTCTCCCTCCTCGGCACTGCGGCAGGTAACTGTCTCTGGGGACACACAGTTCACCTGTGGTACTATTTACTGCATTTGTCACCTCTGGCCCAACAGCAGAAAGCTGTTTAATTCAATTTTGATTGCTTTGGCCCTACTCAAGCAGTCATGAATCTCCTACTCACCATCATCTCCATCCCTTTCTTGTTCTGATGACCTCACAAACAAAACAGGCCACACTGACGCCAAAGGAAATAAAATCCATGAGCCTGTGTATATTTTCTGCTTTTATCTGTTCTACACTATGATATATGGACAAATTTCAGTGCAGACAAGAAAGGGTCAACAGTACCCAGGATGATCTTTTCAAAGTGATTGGGCTGAATGATAATGAGCATTCAGACATGGAGGATCTGCTTAGACAAATATCAATGTTGCATTTGAAATGCATATTGTGCATTACAAGCAACAAATCAAGCATGCAGGACTAGATACCGGAATTAATTTCAGAAAATATAAGTATTCAGGGCATTGTCTCTTCATCTTCTTGTCTCTCCTTTCATCATTAAAAACCCTATGTTAGTTACAGCCTATGATTCTTATTTACACAGAATGTACAAATTAACCTGCTTTAAAATGCCAGCAATCTTGGGATAAGATACAAGAAATACCTACTACTCAGAGTTCTGACCATTTTGCATCACCCAGCTGCCTAGCAACATACCATTCAGCTGGTTTTCATTAGTATGCTTGACTGACTGACATCCCACCACTCCAAGATGCACACTTGTTTTTGTGTTTCCCAATTTGTTGCACTTAATAATAGCATCTAGTAGAAAATGCAGTTTAAAACTACTTTCACCAGAAGTATTATCCATGCATTCAATGTATTGTATCTTTTTAAAGTGTGTAGTCCTCTTTAATAAAAATTTGCATAACATTTTCATCACACATAACTCATTTATGTGATATGAGGACAGTAACCATTGTCAGCACATACCTTCCGAGGGCCTGTGTTTTTCAGCTCAAAGACATCCATGGTGTAGTTGACTCTGCGACCATAGTGGTCAAACTGAACGTTTCCTGTTAGTCCCTGTATTCGAACCTAAACATGGAAGAAAAAGCATTATGAAAATCCAGTCATATTCTTTATTTCAAATGTCACACAGCGGCACAAGTTATCCTGGTTATGTCCTTAGACTACCACAACAACACTACTGTGGAAAAGTCATGCATTATAAAGCAATAAATTTGGCTACTTTTCTTTATATTCCTTTTTCCTGTCAGACCATGCTCAAAACAGGCTTAGATGTGTCAGTATCTCACTGCTAACAAAGACACACAGTGGACCTTCTTCTCTTTCATACTGTGCAGCTCAACATCGTCCAATTGCATGTTCTAAAGAGAAGTAATTTTTTTACTATTCTCATCGCTCCTGCAGAGTATCTAGAGTCATATGAAAAAACTAAAAGGATGTTTGGCCTGAGCTCATGTATTGTTTTAGCTCCCACTCCAGTGAATTAAACGTACAAATTGAACGTACACTGCTCATTAAGGTAAGCTTGGCAATAACTGTAGCTCCTGCAAAGCAATTTACGATCACAGAAGATGGGTGATATGCACGGGGCTTGAAAAACATGTTTTCAAAGCATCACAGTGAAGAAGAACAGATGTAAAGCCATAAGAAAGACCGTGGCAGTTTTCCACCACCCATGTCTCAGCTGAAACCAGAACTCTTTGTTTTTACTTTCAGCACTTTACCGTGTCACCGAAGGATGACACTACACTACGACATCCCAAAGATGTCATGACTATATTGCTGCTTGCTTTGATTGTATCAGGATCTGGCCATGCAAACCTCTGGCCAAATTTGAAGTCTCATGCTGTCTGCCCAAACACAGAAGCCTGACTTAATGCTTCTCTCACTTGTTACAGGTCTGTGAATCTGCACAGAGTATGTGAAGCATACAAAACGCTTTATTTCTTTTCCTAAGAGTCAGGATGTAGACTTAAATCACTTACTCTTTCCCTCTGTCCATTTCTATCTCTGCTAATTTTAATCCAGGGCTGAAACCTTGGCTTTCACGCACAGAGCTGCCAGCTCTGTCAGCAGTCACTTCTCCTCAGCAGTTTCTCCTGAGTGGAGCCTGCTCATTTGCAATGATTTAAATTCTACTGCAGGATTTTTATTTTCTTACTGTCCCATTCAAAAGAAAGGCTAAATCATCTTGACAGAGATCTGGAACTTTCTAGGCATCCATATTGATGAGTAATTCAAAATCCTGACATCAGACAATAATGGCTTTGGGTTATTTCTTTTTTAAAGGAAAAAAAATACTACCTATGTGATTTCCCTGGGAGAAGTCTACTTTTATCGAAGACGACAGGAACATATTTTAAAGATTATATTGTGTAGCTATACCTTTTTCCTTAAACGACAATATCTGTACAGCCAGCTTATTTGCAATAGTAACAAATAAGCTCACCAGTTCAGTGGAGAAAGTCCCAAAGAACTAACACTAGTTTCAAATAGTAGTAGTTCCTCTTTGCCTTCATTCCAAGTTAAAAACCAGAACAGGCTGAACAACCCAAGCTGTTTCCAAATGCCAAACAAAAAATAATTTCTCCTCTCCCATTACTACCCTTGTGAATGCCATCTTCCAAGTCATACAGTATACAACTGGTATCCAATATTCCAAAAGATCACTAGAATAAAGCCTCCCTTTACCTGTTTTAATGTCCTCTCCATATCAATTCCTTGACCCCATGGGGCTGCAGGGTTGGCAAGACAATCACCGGCATTTCCTCTCCTTGAAATATCAATTTTCTGTCTTCTAAGATTACGGAAAGTTTCAGCCATCACAAGTACTCCATCATATGTCAGTGCAGATGTATACTAAACAGATGAACAAACATACCGTTTTAGAGTTGGCATGTCTTTTAAATAATCAGCTGTCTCAGATATTTCTAGTTTGAGTCACTATGCAGCAGTTTCTACACCTTCATTTAGTAAAAAGCTCTCTTCAAAATCAAAAGCAATTTTATCTAAGTGACAAATGCAGAACATTTCAGTAGCTCCAGGATTAAAACTGTATTTTCTAAGGGTAGAAAAATCTGCATCCTATGAATTAATAAATGAAACAATTTAAACCAGAGATATTCATTTTTTTTTTCATTTATCTTATACATTAACGAATAATCCCATCCACCCAACTTACTCAAAAGAAAGAAAGAAAGAATGACTCACTGAGAAAATATAACTGAAAAAATGTGTGGCTAATGAGCAGACAACCAGGCTACGGGAATTGTTAAGAATGATCAAGAGTAGGTTCTTTCTATTGGAAAAACCTGTGTTGGCTCTTGGCCTGATATGTACCCTGAATGGTCTGTGTTTCTACACTAACTACTGTAACTGCTTTAGGTTGATAACATGCCAAACGAAACGTGTACAGCAAGTCTTTGGCAGATGTTAGCCTGGAGCCACGTAAACAAAGGGGTGTTTTCTCAGTATGGTCCTCTGATAAACACACTCCATCAGGGAAAGTTGTTCACATGCCCAGGGCTGCTACCAATATGCCCTGTAACTTCCAAAATTTAAATTCCCTTATTCAAGTCTAATTTCCTTCCTTCGCTTTGTCTTGTATATTATAAGCTCTTTGAGATATGGTTTACCTTTATAATCTCAAATTTTGGTTATCCATAGGTGAATTAGGTGTAACTCAAATTAATCATGCCAGCTGCTCAGGAGACAGCATAATCCTGTTCATGTGAGGCGTGAAGTCCTATAGGTTGAATTGTTCCTGTCACCAGTAACTGGGGATGTCTGCACTCCATAGCCCACAGCATCCTTTTTTTTTTCTTGCCTTATTTTTTTTTTTCTCCAGAATATAAATTTCTGGAATGTTCACTGAATTATGTAGCTATGCTTTGTAATACCCATGTTAATGCTTTCTCTGGGCTTTGCCAGCCTACCAGTCTCACAGCCAAGGAGGACTAATTGTTTATCTTTGCATAGTGTCCAGCACAAAGGGGCCCAGTTTTAACTAAGTCTGATATGCACTAGTGCATATAATAACAGAACTATTTTGATGAAGTCATATTTATAGCTATACTGTGATTTGCCTGCCAGGAAGACTGCATGTGAGAGAAATACTTTGCTCTCAGTCAGTGAGGGATTAGGATAAAGGAACACTGGCATGAGATTTCACTTTAAAATCATGCCGGAAAGTGACTACTACACAAGGTTTTGGGATGGAAGATTTCCAGAGGAAACTCCATATGAAAAAGTAAAGGTAGAAAATTTACAATTTCAGTATTATCTCATACACAGAAGAATTCAGCAGTTGGGAAAGCTCTGCATTCTAAGTAACCTAGATAACTAGACAAATTAATGTAAATTTTATTGAAATTAATTTGTCTGTTAAGCATTTGACCTTTAATTGCTGTCGGTAGAGGGGTGAAGTTGCAGAATAAGTGACAAAGGGCATTTAAATACATCAGTGAATGTGCTGCAGTTTGTGTTTCCATCATGCAAATGTAAGAATAGGCATGATTAGTTGCCAGTAATAGTAAAATCAACTGCCTTCTCCTAAATATTCATTCATGTATTCAACAATATTAATCAGAAATTAGAACACTTGAGGGGTATCTTTAGTAGTGCTTCAGATCAGCTGATACCTTTGGTGGGGTCTCAGATCCTGGGTATTCTCTCTGGTCCAGCTTCTTCCAGCGCTGCATCAGCTTAGTTACCATTGGGGTACTGAAATCTACTAGCTGAAATCCAGTCACATTGGCTCCTCCATGCATAAATCTCTCCAGAGAAATATCTTTGAATCCCTGGAAAATCAATTTAAGATTTTGTTTGCCCTCCTACACCACTGTGGGCCAAATCTGTTCTAGGTCAGCACAGCAGCATAAAGAATGCACAACATCAGGATTCCATTAGAAGGCAAAATCTAAAACCAGAGAATAATGTTGAACTTTCATTGATAACTTCCATTTGTGTAATAAAGAAACAAAACCAAGAAATAGATTTTCCACATTATTGCCAGGGTGGTCCTGACAGCTAAGCAACACGTTTCTGGGAATGGCAGACAGTTTTTGAAGCAATGCCTTTGGCAAATCAACTGAAAATTGCCTGCAGAATATTAAAGCCTTAATCCAATTTCCATCAAAGATGGCAGATTTGAATAAGCACTGTACTAGTGCTTTAAACAATGCATCCCTCTTTCTTTGTAGTTTGAAAAATGAACAACACTATTCTGTAAGTACATTTATTTCAAGATTCATTCTTTAGGCTGAAAATGTCTGAGATAATATAATAGACATTAGAAGGTAGAGACAATGCATGAGAATCTCACTGTTAGTACAAGGAAAACATAACACTTTCTCTGAAAATAGCAGTGTGGTAGCTCTCAGATCTGCTATATATTGAAAACCCAGACTGACTTCCAACACTGAAAGAGAAAATAAAGTACACATACTTCCCGACTTATTAGTTTCTCTGGCTCATCTGTTCAGCATGTATAAAGACAAATTCTTTACTAAAATTTGCCTTCAGAGACAGAACTGTACCTAAAGAAACTGCTAAAGTGCTCAGAAGTCAGCATAAATCTTTCTGCTCCTTTTCTAGCTGCTATGTTTAAGGTTAGCTCAGAGGTATCTTATTTTTATTTTCTTAAATTGCTCTGATTGGCATTTATCAGTGAAAACAGAAGTGTGTATCACACTTAGAAAGATTTAGGAAAAAAATGTGTGGGGTACTGACTCAATATCCTAGGGGAAAAAAAGCTGTTCAAGACAGAGATTTGATTCGTGTCCTAAAGGATACTGAGAGGAGTTCATATTACCCACACAGATGTAGACAACAGACAGCAGGTAACAAAGTGTGCCTCTGTTGAAGCAGAGGAGTAGATGTGCCTGTCTTCACTGCATACCCCACCAGTAGTTCACAGCAACATCCAGTTCCTTGTTTACAGCAACAATTTTGATTGAGAAAAATTACTTGGGGAACTACAAAATTGTAATGCTGAAAAACCTAATTTGTAAGACCTACGAGAATAGACACATCTCATTTAAAACACCTGAGGCCCTAAGAATAATCTGAAGCGATCTTAAGTTAAGGTGCAAGTACAACAAAGCACAATAAAATATTTCATGTCATCTAAAATTCCTTGAGGGAGAACAGAAAGAAAACAGTTCAAAGCATACATAAGACTCTGTCCTACATTCACTGTGCTTTGCCAGGCATGTATTTTGGCTTAAAGAGGGGGTTATTATAATAATAAAACATTTAATTTACTCTTTCTTTGCCCTCTTCTGAACATTATCTATGTGAATGTCCACTTTAGACTTAGAGTGAAAATACTGGACTAGTAATTTGACTGGAAATTGATGATCTTACAGGAAAATGAATGTCCCTGGAGAATGTAGAAAAGTTATCTCTAGAATTTTTATGTTACTACTAATAAAAAGATGTGTCAAGAATTATAGTATAGCTCTGTAAATTCTAATTCGGCCACAATATATACCTAGCAGTCCTTTATACTACATTGATTTTGATAAAATTTAGCAGGGTTACACTGTGCCCTTCGTATCTAGATGGCTGCAACAACAAACTCGAGTTCTTTCATGCATCATAAAGAATGTATTATGTACAACCACATATTAGACAGAAATGGGAAATCTTGTGTAAAGCGCTATATCTTCTAAGTAAAACAGTGTTGCACTTACCGAGCAGGGGTATAATTCTAGAAAAGTATCTTACCAGGTTGGCAACAATATAATGGTATCCTTTAACATGCTTTCCCACGCTCACAATCTGTGAGAGAAATAAGAAAACAAAAGAAAAACAATCTCATATTATTTTCTCTATAAAGGTGTTTTCATAGACAGATATATATAAAATATATCTGTGAAATAGATAACAGTGGTAATATAATGTTGAGAGTCTTTCTCTGATAATGTAACTATAACTTTCTGGGGGCTTAATCATAGGAAGAAGTTAAAATCAAAGTGAGTAAAGTAATGAACTTGAAATCTGAGTGTCTTGTGAAGTGAAAATGTTGTGGTATACTATTATACCAAATAGAGCAACTATCTACGGGATACAAATTCAGAAGGAGGGTGTCACACATTAGCTAGAAAGCCTATCCACTCATGTACTTTTTCATTTGAAATAAGAGCAGAATTTATGAATCACACTGGGTTTTCATCTTTTGGGATCAAAGCTGCCCTTGAGGTGGTCAAGTACTATGAGTGTTATTCAGCTCTTAGTAAAACACTAAAGACTTTGGGAATGAGCGCAAGCAAGGGTAGAGCAAGAACAGTGAGGCTGCCTTTGAATGTTTAATCAAATATGTGATGCAAGAAGGCAACAACCATGATGTGCAGCTGCTACAGTCTTGATATGGCAATATCAGACACTGGGTTTACACAAAAGCTGTCAACCTGTCCCCTGTATCAATATTATTGCAATTTCTATGGCAGAACAACTTTTATTTAATGTGCTGAAAGCAAAAAATTAGGTATTTTGTCAGTACAAAATGGTGATAATACACTCATTGCAGACTAAAGCTGTTTTTACTAAAGACACTAACAGTAGTGCCTATAACATGCAGCTTGAATTCAATACCAGTACAGTCCTTTGAACTCTTACTTTTAATAGTCTACCACTCATTTAGAAAAAGCCCACAGCCCGCATATGTGGGGTTTTTTTCTTCCTCATGTACTCATCTCCACAAGGCATTTTAGCTTCCCTCCAAAAGAATAAATAAGACATAAGCAAAAGTTTTTACAAAGTGCAGGTTACTCAGTAAATAATGGGGAACTTATGGATCCATTTCTTTTCCTGCTTTGGAAACTTGTCTCTAGACCATGTCTGAAGGATTGGCAACTTTTTGCCTTTAGGTATCACACTTCGTGTTCAAAAGACAGAACAAACTAAGCCTTGCAGTCCCTTTTCCCATTGCTGTAAAAATAAATATCACATTTTGGAGATGAGGAAAAATTGATGAAGGTCTAGGTATTGTGATCAAAGACACCCAAGGATCTAAATCTTGGTTAAGACTTGGAAATGTTTGATTCCTAACTTTGTTGTTCCAGTAAATCAACTCCCTTTTACAGCAGAGTGGAAGGGAAAATCCAGGGGATGTGGCATAAGTATGCTTTCAGAACTGTTTAAAGGAACAAAAAAGCAATTTTTCTTTTATCCTTTTGCTCATTTTCCAAACTTTACTTCATATTTATAGTCTGCAGCTAAACTATTTGTATTTAGAAAGCAAAACATAAACTTAAAAAACCCAAAAGACACCACACCCCCAAAGCCATGACTAGATTGTCTCACTCTTCATATAAATGACTTTTAGACTCAATAAAACTCCCATTAAGATCAGTGATTAAATATCATTGCTACCTTTTTATTAGGGGTGGCAGAGAGGAAGAAGTCAACTAACACAACACATATTAGAAAGATGCTGTCAAGTCATTTTGACTTTGCATATAATAAAAAGGGTCAAATCCCAGCTAGTTTAATGGCTTCAAAAAGGATGTGATCCCTGACACAAATAATGCTTTTACATCTGTATTCATGCAGCAGTACATGGTAATTAAAAAATTTGCCTCCCCATTACATGGAAACTGATATAGATTAAAAATTCACATTTTAAAATAAATGCAGCATCATAGTTTGAAAGTTATTAAGTGGACTGATATGACTCAGGATCATAGAATCATAGCACGGTTTGGATTGGATGATATCATAAAGATCATGTAGTTCCAACATCCCTGCCAAGGGCAAGCGTGCCTTCCACTAGACCAGACTGCTCAAAGCCCCATCCAGCCTGGTCTTGAACACCTCCAGGGGTCGGGCATCCACAGCTTCTCTGGGCAACCTCTTCCAGTGCCTCCCCACACACACAGTCAAGGAATTTCTTCCTTGTATCTAAACTAAATCTACTCCTTGTCCTATCACTACATACTATAGCAAGAAGTCCCTCTCCAGCTCTTGCAGTCCCCTTTCAGGTACTGGAAGGATGCAATGAGGTCTCCCTAGAGCCTTCTCTGCTCCAGGCTGAACAACTCCAACTCCTTCAGGCTGTTCTCACAGCAGAAGGAAAGCTCCAGTTTTCTGATCACTTTCATGATCCTCCTCTGGACTTGCTTTAACAGGTCCATGCCCTTCCCATGCTGAGGACCCCAGAGCTGGATGCAGCACTCCATGTGAAGTCTCACCAGAGCAGAGGAGGAGAATCACCAGCCTGTACTTGGGTTTGCACAAACACCTGCCCCTGCTGTAGGACCTTGCACTTGGCCTTGCTGAACTTCATGAAGTGCACATGGGCGATGTATGTGACGTGATCTGTGTATCAGACCCTCAGCATGGGCAAATCAGTGCAGGTCCCTTTGGGAAGCTGACATAGTTTCAGCAGTTAACACCCTTATTGATCTGTTCCCTGGTCTGGTTTCATAACACAAATTTTGATCATATTGCTCTGTATTAGTCAAATAGAAAAAATACATAATCTGTAAGCATTGAGGTACATCAGATACATGTCCATTGTTGTTACAATCAAAATGAGTAAATACTGTAAATTATTAACCAGATTTACTTCTGTTCTTGTTCCTAGGAAATGCATGTAGATACCACTGCAGAATTCTGCGATTGGACGTGAATAGCACATAAAATTTTTGAAAAAAGAAATTTGAAATTCTCATCATATTCTCTCAAAATTTTTTAGGGTGATAAAAGTGCATTCATCACAGAATCAACTAGGTTGAAAAAGAGCTCTAAGAACATTGAGTCCAACCTACGACCCAACATAACCTTGTCAACTAGACCATGGCACTAAGTGCCACATCCAGTCTCCTCTTAAATACCTTCAGGGACGGTGAATCCACCACCTCCTGGGCAGTCCATTCCAATGTCTGATCACTCCCTCTGTAAAGAATTTCTTCCTAATGTCTAACCTAAACCTCCCCTGGTGCATCTTAAGACTGTGCCTTCTTGTCCTACTGCTGGTTGCCTGGGAGCAGAGACCAACCCCCACATGGCTACAACCTCCTTTCAGGTAGTTACAGAGAGCAGTAAGGACTCCCCTGAGCCTCCTCTTCTTCAGGCTAAACAATCCCAGCTCCCTCAGCCACTCCTCACAGGACCTGTGCTCCAGTCCCTTCACCAGTCTCGTTGTCCTTCTCTGGACATGCTCCAGCACCTCAATCTCTTTCCTAAACTGAGGGACCCCAAACTGATCATAGTACTTGGTGTGGCCTCACCACTGCCAAGTACAGAGAAAGGATCACTTCCCTGGTCCTGCTGGCCACAGTATTCCTGATACAGGCCAGGATGCCATTGGCCTTCTTGGCCACCTGGGCACACACTGGCTCATGTTCAGCATCCTGTCAGTCAGAACCCCCAGGTCCCCTTCTGCCTGGCTGCTCTCCAGGCAGCAGCCTGGCACTTGGCTGTAGTGCTGCAGGGGGTTGTTGTGGCCAAAGTGCAGCACCTGGCACTTGGCCTTGTTGAACCTCATCCTGTTGGATTCAGCCCATTTTTCCAGCCTGTCCAGGTCCCTGTGCAGAGCCCTCCTACCCTCCAGCAGATTGACACTCCCCCCCAAATTGGTGTCATCTGCAAATTTGCTGATGGTAGATTCAATCCCCTCATCCAGATCATCAGTAAAGTTATTAAACAGGACTGGGCCACTGATCCCTGGGGGACACCACTAGTGACTGGATGCCACCTGGATATAGCTCCATGCACCAGCACTCTCTGGCCCAGCCATCCAGCTAGATCTTAACCCAGCAGAGAGTGCCCCTGTCCAAGTCATGGGCTGCCAGCTTTTCCAGGAGTGTGCTGTGGGAGATGGTGTCAAAGGCTTTGCTGAAGTCCAGGTAGACACATCCACAGCCTTCCCCTTATCTACCACGCAGATCACCTGGTCATAGAAGGAGATCAGGCTGGTATCATCTAGTTGTGTATCATCTAGTTGTCTTAACTTCCTTTATAGTCTCTGGAAAAAGCAGGCATTTTGAGGAAATGATTCATCTTATTCTAAAGCACATGTGTAAAACTGATTAGACAGCTTGTGCCCTGAAAGTGCCTATTTTTCTGCACTCACTAGAAAAAGAGTTGATGGTGATTAGCTCTGATGTAGACACCTACATTTTATATCCCTAATGTTAACTGAGGCAAATTGTCCTCTAAAAATGTTGATTATGCAGACAGAAAAGAGAAATGATGGTTTGTATTTTCAGCCAAGATTGGATACAATTCTGATTTTGGATTTGAAAAGTCTAATAGCTATTGATCACACACAGTTTGAAAGCCAAGAATTAGTTATGATTTAGGAAAAAGGTGCAAATTATTGAAATAGCTTTCTGTGAACATCTCATGGTTTTGAATATCCAAAATACACATAAGAGTCATCTTTCTTCCTCAAATACTCAAAGCTCCAGATGATGATCTACAAAACAGGATATGAATTCTCACTACCTGAAGAGCCACCTTTGTCTTCCTGCACTTCTCTCCTGTGATGAATTGAGGAAATGAATTTAAGTCCTTTGTAATAAGGGAAGGAGTTTGACAACTACTCAGTCTGGAACACAAACTCTCACACTTTCCTTCTCTATTCTTTAACTTGCTAGCAGTGACTAGAGACGTCAACCATTCCATCCATATATGAGCAAGTATTACCCAGAACCAAACACAGGCCTGAAATTTTGACAGATGAGACAGTGTTCCAGAAATCCTTTCCTATAGAATTTCATTAAGTCCAGGATACCTTAAAAACCCAGGTACTTCCTTGTGCACTACTACATTCAGACCAAAAGGCCAAGCTTGGTCACCATCCAGAAAGTGAGTGAAGTAGTATTATCTACATTAGCAAATAGTGCAGTTGGTAGGGTAAGATCTGTAAAGCAAAAGCTTTGGTGCTAAGGAGCTTGCAACTACAGCACACATTTCAGGAATTTGCGGTGGACTCTCTAGCCCGGTCACTAGACTGAGCTCCCACTGTGCTTCAGGGGTGCTTGTTGGCACATCTTGTTTGGCATCATCCAAATGAAAAACAATTCATGTATTTTGAGTCCAACCTTGATGTGAAACTCAGGAATCAGGAGATTCACTGTAAGAAAAGCAAATTCGTGACACCAACTAAGATACTCTTCTGTGCCTGTGGGCCACACTTTGTTAGACAGGCTCTGAACACCTGTGAGGTAGGTGGCAGATTCTTGCAACACAAGGCTGAGCAGTGAGAACTGCCTTAATTTCAAAAGCTAGGCTCTTGAAGAGAGGGCAGTGCTGTCACAAGGACCTTTGGTGGCCCTGTCACAGAGCAAACAATCTGATGCAGCACTCACTGGGGTTGGTTACAAAACCTAGCAGGGATAGGCATCAAAGATGGGCTGTGCCAGTTGCATAAGCAGTGATACACCATGAAACCACTGATATGGTAGGTCAGGGTCATGGCAGGTCAGAAAGGACCCTTTGTATGTGTAACTGTGTTTTTCATTGCTTCAGGATGCTTTGATTCAACACTGTCCTAGTTTCAGGAACATGAGGGAGTATGTAGTACTTACATGCTACGTACATAAGTAATTATGTCCTATGTATCCCTTATATAGTACTTCTTCACTTACACATTCTGAACATTAGTTTTAACTCTATACTCACACTCTGACCTCTTAAACACCACACACACATAGTGCACCTGGCTTTTGTCATAGTGAGAGTTTAAGGTGACTCCAGTTTGCTCAGGGAGATTTTGGGAAGAAAGTGCTGAGAAGGGTGAATTTTGACTTTGTGGAAGGCTGTGAGCAGGTGAAAGCAGGATACTGCATTGGTTTTTGCATATTGATTTGCATGTTTTAATTCAATGACCAATGTGACTACCACCTAGAATTGGAGCTTTTTTTAATATTCTTGTAAAACCAAACAAATTATTAAATAATCATCAGTATTAAGAAAAATGAATAAGAAAATATGAACTGCTTCCGAAATTATCATTAACTGGAAAAACAGTCATTCCACACATCATCCTGTAGTCATACTATTAGTGAATATCTCATTTCTGTAAATGCAACAGAATAGAATCAAAAAAGTGAAGTACTACACCATCAGGCTATTAAGGTTATTTCAGAATCTAACACAATTTTTATTTTTCTTCCCAAATATCATTGTTTATATAAGTGTCTGCAGAAAGGTGAACCTGAAAAGAAACGAAATCAGCCTTAGGCTCTAATCACATTACCAAATGCATTTACGTATAAGAAACTAAAAAGAACAGTGCAGTGAGAGAATTTTTAATTGCTGATCTAAGATATTGCAATTATGAAAATGCCTTTTTCTGATTTCAGGATTCCAGTGGTAATCTAAGGTAACTAGAATTACACCACCAACTTTAAAGTGTGGTAAAAGCAGGACCAGTGAGATGTGAATCCAACTTAGGCTTTAGACACAACTCTGAACTTTGTGACTTTATCATATGACACTGTTCTTTCCATTGAGTGAACAACAGCCTGCCCTAGGAAATTCAGAAACTATTCTACTATTGAAACGAAGGGCTACTAGTGAATGCTTTGATTATTTTCTGTTTTTCCTGTAAGTGGCAAGTGCACTGACTTTGATTAAAGTATTTGCAGACTTACATCAGCATCAGAGCACAGAATCCGGCCCAAAGTCATAGAATGGATATAGCACCTCACTCATTTTAAAAGAATGCTTAACTTCTGTAGCATGAAATGCCCCTCGTTATGATTTCCAGAAGATGGAGGTCAGTACAGCTGGAGTGAAAAGGACTTTTTTCATTTAAATCTCTTCAAAGGGTGATAGCTGTGCATTACCAATTGGACTTTAACAAAGGTTTTCCTCTTTGCTATTGTGTCACAATCACCGCCTTAAGAAAAAGAACACCTGCAATAAAATGAAGTCTGTCTAACACAATATAAAAATTGTGGAGACTTGTTAAAGAAGGATGATTGAGACCTGCTCCAAAATATTGCAACAGAAACAGCAATGATATAAACCACAACTGAAATGGGATTTTTATACAATATCTGAAGCCAGGACAAATCTTTTACAAAGCCATAAAAAAGGAATTGAGAAACAAGCTTAATTTTAACAGCTAGTGCTCACAAAAGGGCACTGTTTTGAGTAAAAGGTGGCCAAACACCAGAGAGGATGTTAAAGGCAACGAACAAAGCAGAAGTGGCTCTTTCTCTCTTGTGAAGGCAGGCACTGAGCTGGAACAGCAGTGTGCGCACCTGCCCCCTGGACGGCTCAGCAAAGGAGAAGGATGCTTCCCACAAAGCCCCTGTGGCCACCACCAGCTGGCAGGGCAGAGCCCTGTGCAGTGCAGGAAGCTGCAGGGGAAGAAAACCTGTAAAGGTGACTCGAAGGTCATTAACCACTGCCCTGAGCATGGCTAGGTTCTTCCTTCTGCTGCTAATGCTCTTTGAATTCAAAGCCTACTCCTGTGAAAGGCTCACTCAGAGCTAAATGGGCTATGCAAAGTTGTAGGGAAAAAGGAGGCAAGGAAAGAGAGAAAGGGTGCAAGAAGGTCACTTCTCAAACCTTTCCAAGCATTCGTATTCATCCTTTGTCTCCTACTGCCTATTTGTTCTTTCAGGAACTGAAATAACATATTTGTCATGTCCAAACCTCATCAGTGTGTGCTGCAGTGACAAAATGTGTTCTTCTTACTGTGCAGTGTGAGACTAATACTGTGTGCAAAATCCCATCTGCTTTACAGAAATGAGCCTGTGCAGAGCCCCTCCTGGCTCTGCGGGGTGAGGAAACCGCTGGTGGCAGTGCTGGCAGCTAGCTCCTTCAAGCAGAAGACTATCAGTTTGCATTGACATTATAGTGTTGCTTAGAAGCAACTCCATAGACCTCTAGGGGAAAAAAAAGCATGGAGAGAAAAGAATGATGAAGAAAAGGAACTTTATGAAATCTTCCAATCCCTCTGGGACTAAGAAGAGGTACACAGGGAGCTGCTACTGTGTCCCTAAAATAGTATGAAGTCCAACAATGCTGCCACCAGCCCAAAATATTGTGTGCCATGCAAATACCAAATTCTCTGGTTAATGATTTGCTCCTGTGGCTCTGTGGGCGCAGAAATAAATCTGCATTTTATTAATGCAAATCTAATAGACATAGAGGAAAACTGCAGACAGTCCATGTTTTTTCTGACTCAAGAGATAAAGAAATTTTCATTATGCCACCAAACTACATGCAAAAGCAGTGCCATCTCTTGATAAATACTTGTCTGTGTTGTGCTAGTGATCCTTTGCACCAACATGCCTTTGCGCTCATGAAATAAAGGGAAGCAGAAGAAAGTGAGCAGGAATGTTTGAGCTAGTACTCTGTTTAATCCATGTATCTGGTTAATTTTAGCCTTTCTATAAGTATTAAGTTGCAATTTATTAAAGTATTAACCCATTTTAATCTTAAATTAAGTATGCCAGTGATCTAAATGTGATTTGCAAAAATGCCAATTCAGCTAGTAAACACATCGGAAACTGAAATGAGAAAAAAAAATGTTTTTAAAAGGAGCCAAATTTACAACTTGATCTATTTAGAGAAATCCAGCAGTCAAACATTAGTTTTTCAGGTTTAGCATTCCTGTGACAAAATATTAAGGGTGGAAGAAGAAAGAGGGGCATATGCTGGCTTCTGTACTTGTCTCCACATGAACATTCACGCAAACACATACATGATACTCTTCAGCAACATATCTCAAGGCTCCTTAAAGCTGAGGATCAGCCATGTCAAACAACACATTCACAGAATCACTGAATTTGTTGCGTTGGAATGGACCCACAATGATTATTGAGTCCAGCACTCAGCCCTGCACAGGACCATCCCCAAGTGTCACACCATGTGCCTGAGAGTGTCATCCAAATGCTTCTTGAACTCTGTCAGGCTTGATGCTGTGACTACTTGCCTGGGGAGCCTGTTCTCCTGCCTAATGACCCTGTGGGTGAAGAACCTTTTTTTAATACCCAGCCTAAACCTCCCCTGACACAACTTCAGGCCATTCCCTCGGGTCCTGTCACTGGTCACCACAGAGAAGAGGTCAGTGCCTGCCCCTTCTCTTCCCCTTATGAGAAAGTTGTAACTGCAGTGAGGTCTCCTCTCAGTCTCTTCCAGGCTGAACAGACCAAGTGCCCTCAGCTGCTCCTCCTATGGATTCCCCTCAAGGCCCTTCACCACCTTCATTACCCTCCTTTGGATGTCCTCCAACACCTTAGTATCTTTCCTATATTGAGCAACTCAGTTAGTTAGATGACAATGAACAGCACTCAAGATACTATGCAGCTACTTCTCTATCATGCTTATTAATAACAATTGTTAGCTGTTATTAATTAGAGTTTATTGGCTTGTAATTTTTACAAGATAAGATTAATGATACTAGTACTTTACTATGTGAAAACTTCACAGCCATGTTTAATTTTTAATACTACACAGTGCATGTACATTCTTTTTATTATTATGTATCAGTTCAGCTGTGTACACTGAAGCATTAAATCTGTGCCAGATGCTGCATAACCATTTTCACTTCTGTGTTTGAAGGCAAATACAGCCCTGGATGAGCACTGAGGCTTGATCTTGCTGATACAGAGCACTGACAGAGCTGAGGAAAGTACGCATCTAGTGGGAAACATCCCATTGAATTCTTATGGGCTGGGGAGGACAGGGAGCAGGAAAAAGATACTGGAATCAGCCTGCCTGGTAGATCAGGAGCTAAACTGATGATCTCTGACAGCAAAACTCATTCACTATGCAAAATTCAGGAGAAAATGCTGCTCACAGCAGACACATTGGAAGGCTTTGAACACACAGAGTGTTGAGGTTTGAATTTCATCAGATAGAGATGGGTGGGAGAGGATGGAGCTGCTACAGATGGAAGAAGAAAGGAAATCCATTACCATTCATGCAGAAAGGAGAAATATTTTTTTTTCTGAATATAGTCTTGTGTATGTCCAGTAGATATGTTTATGCACATATCTGTGTGTACAAATATAGAAACAAACACTATAAATACTACTGCATATGAAAAGCCTGAGAAAACAGAAATTAGGAGTATCATCATTCTCTTTCAGAAAGAAGTAAACATAAAGGTCCTAGGCAAATGCAATTACAGTTAGCTTATGTTTTCAGTTTGCTTTGCTGAGCTGTGTATGACAGTCATTATGGAGACACAACTAGACTAAATTTCTGGTAAAAATTTGCCTGAGACGGCTATCAGAAATAAGGAAGAAGGAGCAGAGTACTTAGTAGCAGAGAAGGAGGAAGCAAAATGCTAGAGCAGCATGCTGGCTGGCTTAGTGAAGGATTTTTTCAGATGTGGTCACATAGTATAAGACAGAGGTTAGTCTGGTCATCCTGGTATTCTTTCTAGCTGTTTCTGATGCAAGTACACTGCAGGTTTGTGAGATTCAATAAAAGATGATACACAGTTCACTCATTCATACGGTATTTCTATCTTAAAAGCTGCCTATAGGTGTGAAAACAGAGGACTGAGAATGAAAGGAGCTCATCTGTGCATATCTGTGCCTTATTTCGTGGCCTGACTCTCAGCCTGACTCAACAAACACAGCAGGACAGGCTGGGTACACACTGGATAGAAACAGGCTTTTCAGGAAAGCTCTTTGGGTTGTGGTAAATGAGTTCCCCAGGAGCCATTCATGCACCCTAATGGCAAAGGAAGCCTCAGAGCCTCTTGGACTTCATTGCTAGCAGGTCAAAGGAGATGATCCTTCCTCTCTGCTCAGCTCTGGTCAGGCCAGTCTGCAGTGCTAAATCCAGTACTGGGCTCTCCAGTAGAGGAGAGACATGGACATACTGAACAAGGTAGTGAGAAGGCCATGAGGGTGATTGAAGCATCTGTCATGTGAGCAGGAGCTGAGAGAGCTGTGACTGGAGCAACCTGGAGAAGAAAAAGCTCAGGGAAATCTTAGCAATATGCACAAATACCCAATGGGATGGTGTAGGGAAAAGGGTACCTGACTCTTCCTGGAAATGTACAATAGGACAAAAGGCAAAGGACAGAGGTTGCAACACAAGAAATTCCTGCTAGTTATGAGGAATTATTTTTATTTTTTTCTATAAGGTAGTCAAGTATTGAAACAGGGAAAAAAGGGGATGTGGAATCTCCATCCTTGGAATCATTCAAAATTTGATCTATTGAGTAACCTGATCTAAACTTGCCCCCTTGAGCAGTCGGAGTGTCTACATAACCTTCAGAGGTGACCTCACAGTCTGAATTTAAAAACTGGCTCCAAAATAAGTCTAAAACAAAATCTCTGAGCTCTAAGCAGTTCTTTTTTGTTTGGTTTTGTTTGTTTGTTTGTTTTTTCCTGGTACCTTATTTGCTCAAAAGTGCTAAATATGTGCTGACAGAGAATTCTGGCAGGCAAAAAAAAAAGGGGAACAAAATTTTTAACTTCCAATTTCAGCACTTCATGCTTTTGAAAGTTTCCTTACATAATTTTAAAAGTCTTTTTCATATAGATTAACAGCAAAAAGTAAAAATGTTGAAAGATAAAAAGAAAAGGGCGAAAGTATTTATAGCTAATGACATTATCCCTCCTGATTCTTATCTTATATATTTCAACTTAATTATCAAATCTATTTGGAGGATTGGCTGTATTGTATACCTGAACACATTTCTGAGCACTGCACAAACTATAAAAAAGAGCAGTGAAATCAGCTATGACTGAGCAGGTGACAGTCTGCTTCTCCAGTAATAAGCGCTATTAGTGTCTGAAGAGGTAAAATGAACAAATACAATGGTTAAACAAATAAGATACAAATTTATTTTCTATGATATTCTTCAAATCTGACCACAGTTTAATGGTTTTATTACACTTTGGTATTGTTTGTGAAATAGCAAATAAAGAAATAGTGAAAGAAATCTATGGCATATATTTCCTGAAGGTAAACTATTCCAACTAACTAAATGCAAGTACAACTTAGGAGAGAGTGACATGACATTTCCTTAAGTGTGTGTTTTGCTATACATTGCTAAGCATTTTCAGTCATCTTCCCTAAGGAAATCACTTCTGTGCTACTGAGCTGCCTGTGGGTCTATCAATTTACCAGTAAAATATTTTTTAGAACATTCTTTAATTTCCCATATTTGAAAGGAGGACCATGCCTCTAAGATATTGTCTAACACATCTAAGACATTAACTCTGTACAGTCCTTATTAATACTGGCTGCTGGGTGGAAAACAGAGACCTTTATGTTTTAGCCACCAAAAGTACAGGAAGCACCTGGACACTACACCTCCTGTGTGACAGCTACTAGTCAGCACATGAGTCTTGATGACTTACATGTATTTCTAGATTAGCTGTGGTAATTGCTATTTTTTTCTTGCTCAGTAAACATCTGGGAAGAAATGTTTTATGGTGCTTGTGGAAGTGGTGGTCTAGGAGAAAAGCAAAGCCCCAAAAAAAAAAAAGGGGTACGTTATTTATTTTGAAACATGGATTCTGTATTTTAGATAGAAATTCTGTAAACACACAATAAGTTTAACGTAATGATTTTCTAATTTTAGTAGATACACATTTCAGCCTTAGTCTGACTTGACTTCTGATTTTCAGCGAATAAGCAAAAAAATACACTATTTTTAAAATGTAGGAAGAAAAACAAAATTAAAAGAAGGAGTAAGAAAAAAGCAAAGCTCCCAATAAAAAGTGAATGAAACACACTGTGTTGTATCTAGCAAAGGACTACTTTGGCCTGGACTTTTCAGATGCTATGCAGTTTGCCATTGGTTAGTGGATCAGTTGAAAGAAAATGGAAATCATGTTTCGAACATTTGTTTTGTCTTAAGCAGAGGTTCTTTGTATTAAATTCAGGGGACTATTTTAGAAATGCAACTTGGAAAGAAGAGACACAGAATCAGAGAATTTTCCATCTCTTCCACTGACTTTCATCCTTTCATTCAAACAGAATATTTCTGTGCTTTTAAAAGACCACCTGCTGAAAGTGTCATGAAAAAAGGGGTGTTGATAAACAAGAACATAACAGTCTTTGACAGAATATGAATCACTAGAAGTGCATTCTGCTATATAAGCTATAACTGTTACATAAAACTGTGGAGATGTCATTTTATCCTTCTGTGTCTTTAACTCCCTTCTTCTATCGTGTCCCAGTAAACTGTAAAGATAATGGTAAAAAAAATCTCTAATTTCATACCTGTGGGAAAATGGGGCTTTGTCTCTTCTTCCAGACCCTTATGAAATATGAATAAAGGGCTATTATAGTTTACTTTTTGAATTAAAAACTTGTGGCAAAGTTTTTACTAGGGTAGAGAATGAACAGATGAAACAAAGGGCTAGGTACATAAACTGGAGAGACCCTTAATCAGATTTAGTGAAATCACTTACAAGGTTCTAGAAAACATTCTGTTAAGTATAAAAAGTTGTCTATAACTATTAAGCACAGATGTACCTTCTCCAGAATAGAAACACATCATCTGGAAGCTATGTGAAAAGCTGACATGGAATAGGCCTTTGTAAAATCACAGAAACCTAGAATGGTTTGAGTTGGGATGGACCTTAAAGATTATGAAGTTCCAGCTCCCCAGTCACAGACAGAGATACTTTCTATCTTCATTTTACTGCTTTTGAGGCTCCTACTCAGCACTGAAACACACTGATTTTGGGTTATTTCTGGGGGGTGAGCAGGTAAGCAGCAGCAGTCATGTCCAGCATTGAAGACCTGCGTGTTAAAAACTATGGAGCTGCCCCAAGCACCAGCACTGCCAAGGCTGCCCTGAGAGGCCATGGTGAGGGAGGAGTCCATGCCCGGAGCCATACCATCCCTAGCCATGCACCACATCTACACTCTTATATTAAAACGGGTCAGGGTATGCTTGCCCTTTCCAAAGGCAAATCGTGTGCATCACTTAAAATGGACAAGTAAAGAAAACACTTCTGAAAAAAGTCTTGATGTTTGTGTGCTGTCTTTTGGAGCCTGGAATTGCAGGATGATAAGGTCTGCCAGAGAAGTGTAAAGGAGTTTCACTCCCAGGTAGCAAAAAGGTTTTCCTGGGTATGACTGTTGTCAGATGTTAAGAAGGTAGGATGTTCTTTCACCACCCTGAGAACAAGGGATAAAAGAGAGCTAAAATTATCTTGGTATGCTTAAGTTACAGCAGATTCCTAAAAGTAGGTGGAGAACTGCTGACTCAATAGGCTGAAGACACTGTCCGTCTTATTGATGACTCAAAGCAACAACTTTGTGACCAGTACAGAAATGGATGTCTTGTTCCATTGTTGTGTTTAAACAGGCATTTTAGCTGAGCCGTGCCAACTGGCACTAATACTGAAACCAAGAAAAATGTTTCCAGTAATCCCCATATACCTCCAGTTGCTACTGGACTCTGTACAGTCTTGTGTGGGCAAGCATGACCAAAGCAGAGGAGAACAGTTTTATTAAGAAAACCATCACAGTCTTGGCATATCCTTGAGAGGCAGGAACCAAAGCTTTTGCTGAAACTAAGACAGGAAGGGGCAATCCAAGCAAATCAGATACAAACACTTGTGTGCAGCCAGAATGCATCTCCTGGAATTAAGGTAATGTGGCACTACTGTCAGTGAAATTCCATCTCTCTATACTTTGCCACAAAAAGAAATACAGCCTTGGCCCTGCCCAATACATCAGTCTCAACATAAACACAAAACCTAAAAGGAATATCACATGATGAAAAATGCACATCCTGGGCTGTGCACTGGGGGAGAGTCTGGAATTAAGATACTTCATTGGGTTCCAGAAGAGAAGTTTTCTCTGAAGATAAGTCTCAGGTACAGAGTGTGGAGGCAGCTTCTCCACACACCGGGACACATGGAGAGGAGAAAATAAATGAGAAAAATAATGAACTGAGAAAAATAATGAACTTAGAAAAATATAGGAGACAAAAAGAAATGGGAGATGGTGACATTAAAGTTGCACAGAAAGAGGGGAATCACCAAGGTGCTGATTTTCTCAGCTGGGCAACTGAACGGGTCAGAGAGCAGAAGAAACCAGGTCAGATATGTGAGCACCAGCTATGAGCAGGGGAGGAGCACATGAATTCACTTCTTGAACACAGTCATCAAAAAGTCTCCAGTTTTCATCGCTTGAGGTACACCGTCATGAGAAGTGTGAGTGTGTAGATACATGGGCAGTCACTGGAGAAGAAACTCACAAGCCCAGAAGCCAGTTTCCCTTCCTTCATTAGCATAGATTTAAGGGCAAAGCACTTTGAGTTATGGTCTCATTACTGAGATTTAATTACTTTTCCTAAATGTTCTGCAGAACATTTACTTGTACATTGTAAAGTATTACAGTATAGTCACAACTTAGGCTCTCAATTACAAGAAAACTAGGCAGGAAAGAAGTTGAGTTAATTAGACTCACTGAAGCTTAATCAATTCCTCTGTGTATGTAGGGAAGAACATGATAACTTGAGTTCCATCTGTGAAGCCACCTTCCCTACCTGCTACAGGTTATTAAAGCCTTCATGCAAAAGGAAAAAAGTCAATGACTGATATCTGAAAATGTGAGTTATTTTGCATTTTCTACATTGGGCTAGTCCATTTTTGCTTCATTCCTATTTTTGGAAAGCTAAATGCTTTTGTGTTTGAAACTGTTCAAACTACCCATCCTTAAAGCAGCACTTGGTCATTGAAGGCTATAGTGGAGCCCCAGACCAGCACTCCAGGCCAACTTGTAGGTCAGCCTGTCTAGGAAGACCAGGACTTTCACAATGGAAAGTAAAGCTGGAGCTCTCCTGGATGCTTTGTCTAGCCTGGCTATA
Organism: Dendrocincla tyrannina; assembly: GCA_035047865.1. NCBI lineage: Eukaryota > Metazoa > Chordata > Aves > Passeriformes > Dendrocolaptidae > Dendrocincla > Dendrocincla tyrannina. The sequence goes on along the minus strand of JAWWMP010000001.1, from coordinate 41,928,878 downwards.
ATGCCACTCCTGCTTGTACGGTGACCGTCCTATGGAAGGATGAAGAGAATCTCTAGACATAGTGGGGAAGAAGGGAATTCACATGATATATGAATTCCATTTTAATAAGGTCATGTAAAAAAAATTAAAATATATACATTTATATATAACATTTTTAATATACATGAAGGCAATCACTACTAAGAAAAGAAAAAGTCCACAAACCAGTTTCTTTCACTTGATTAGCACAGATTTAAGGGCAAAAGTTTCACACTTAAGAGCAAATAAACAGAAGCAAAAGTACGAAAAAGCTAATTTCCTAGGTAAAATTTACCCCCCACAAAATTGGACAGTAGCCAGATAAATCACTTCCTAAAAATTATATAAGTATGTGTTAACTCCTACCCTCAACTCTCCCTGTGCAGTTAATGAGAAGAGGACTCAAATTAGCTTTCAGGTTTGCCCCGTAGAGGTGTGAGACAAACTCACCATGTCTGACTCAGTCTGTTGTGGCCATGCACTTTAATTTTATGACTTAGCATGCCTGCATTAACTACGTATTTTAGGCATGCAAAATCCAGACCTGTATGAACTGACTACGCAGGTACCACTCTAGGAGGAAAACGACTACCAGCCTCTGGATGCAAATAAAATGTACATTTGGATCAGTGAGATCCAAACATGCACCTGATGACTTAATTTTCCTTTGAAACTGGGTGGATAGTCAGTAGATACACCTACACACGATGGTGGGTATACTTCAAGACTTATGGTAATAGAACATACTTTTTTATGTCACATTTGCATACCATGCAAAAGAAATCAAGTACATCATGTGCACACACACAGAGCTCAGAGAGAAACTATTTTTCTGAATGTATTTTTGAAGACCCTCATATGAGTGTTCTGTTTCACTATCACATAGGATGAACTCAGGGAGGATTTAATTATAAGCTATAGAAAGTATGTGTTAAAACATAATGGCATTCAGACTAAAAACCAATATAATGGCCAAATGAATATCTGCAGCAATATGGCATTGTCTGCTCTTCTCTTGGCAAGTCACAGAAAAAGTTATTGTTATATCAGTCATGTTATTAATTCTCAGTTTCCCTCTTTACCTTCTGCCAGTGAAAGCAAAATTGATGTATATATGTCAATGAGTACTATTTTATGCATTTATGAATACTATTTTATGAATTTCTGTATCACAAATGACATTTCATTTTCAATAACTTCAGAGGCAGATGCATCATGAATGCTTTGGCTAAAAAAATCTTCAAAATTCTCTAAAGCACTAGCCAAGAGAAGCAGCGTGGTGGCAGAGGGTCCAGCACCAGCAGATGGCATTCATTCCCTGCAATTCCTGCAGCAGCAGCAGGTATGGAATGGTGAACTTGCACCACGGCAACGTAATATGTGGGATCAATCGAGAAGCAGATAGCTAACCATAAGCTGTTTTCCTGTCATTTGACAAAATCTTCCTTTCACAACACTATTTTATTTTTTCCATCATCTAAGGAAGAGCTTATACATAAACACCATATAGAGACAGATTTGCTGCATCAGAGTAGCAGGGTTTGATATTCGCTTTGTACACTGGTGTAGATACTGCACAGTCCAGTCTGTCTGGCCCAGTATTTTCTTTATCTAATAGTAACTTTCCATGAATAACGGATGGAAGAACCTGACTGCCCTTCCAATCCTATAGTACTTTTATTCTATTGTTCCTCCTGTTCCAAAACACTCTGCTAAGGTAATAAAACTATCAGTTTAAATATTTATAACAATAATTTTAAAGCATTTTATGGCTAGAAATACATGACCTATGCTCTTTGGCAAATAGAAAGAATACTGAATTTAAGCAAGCTTTTTTTTCCTCCTCAAACAAACTGAGCTTTAACCCCATGAAGGTACAGAATAAAAGCATCTTGGCAACTCAGCAACATCATATTGTTCTGCCAGCCCTCTGACCCTGATGCAAGATGTATCAGTCATGGAGGTGCTGGGAAGCAGGGCCAAATATGCAGCTGCCCTGACTGCTGCCACCCTTTGCCCACAGACCTCCTGAGTGGGAAAGGAGACCTCACTGCACTGACATGCTGGCTACTAAGACGAGTCATAAACACGAAAAGAAAACAGAGGAGGCAAGTGGACATACAAATATAGGCCCATGAAGAGAAACAAAAAAAAGAAAGAACAATCATTTTAATATCCAAGGAGAAAATAAACAAAATGTAATGCACAATGGTATCTCATCTGGAGTTTCAGTAATGTGCTTTACAGTGACATTAAAAGCAGGCATTACCTGTTCTAAGAGATTCTGAAGCCTCTCTATTTCACAGTCTATTACAAATTTCTTTTCTTGCCTTCGGTCCAGATCTTCTAAAAGCCGCCTGTAGCTGGCATCGTTAAAATTCTCCACACAGATGGCACTGACTTGCCAGCTATTTTGTCCTGCTTTTTCCATAATAGCTTGAAGTATTGAATAACCTAAAAGAAAAGGATACAATATACTAGTAAAACAATCATTGTATATTTCGAACAGGAATTGTCCTTAATTGATATTATGCCTCTTAATATGTCCACCTGCAGAGAAGGGAATAAAAGAATATTTGTATCCTTACCTACACTGCTAGCCATGATCAGTGTACAGTATGCAATTAACAAAATTTACAACTGATGTGATCAGAATGCTGGGAATGATTCACAGCATTATGGATAATCTTCATATGATTTATACACACAAACTCTTCCAGTCAAACATGCAGCCTCTCAGATTGGTTTTGTACAGTTTCTGTATCTGGGAATTTTACAACACAGCAAAGAAAAAAATCTGAGCCTACTACTCATCCAGCGGAAGTATTTGCATACCACAAATGTATTCAGATGCTTTGCCTTTTTTTTTTTCTTTTAGCAACATTTAATCCAAGCAGTTTTTAATGCTTCTCAGTAACAATTCTCAGTAACAATATTTGTTTCATTTAATTATACATATATATGCCAGTATAGATGTACGAATAGAAATCATATTGATCTATTTCAGAGATTCTATATAGCTTGAATCACTTTATGCAAAGAGATTAGAGGTCAGTGACTGAAGGGCACCACAGAAGCATTAACTGTTACTAATGGCACTGACTGATTATTGCTCTTTATCAGTACCAGTACTTCATGCTTTGTCGACTTTGAGCCCATTCACAGAAGGGAAAGGCAATGCCCTGTCAGAGGTCTCTACCTGTACCTGCAGGGCAGGCTCTCTGCCTGCAGTCTCAGGGTACTCTGGCCCACCAGCCCTTCACCTTCTTCCCTCTCATTTGCTTTTTTCTCACTGGGGATGTGCAGTACAGAGGCAGCAGAGGAGCTTGTGATGTAACTTGGGACAGCTTGCAAGCCGCGTCTTGACTTGCTCAACCAACTCCTGAAGTATGAAGCGTGTATTATTCTTTTATCTTTTATTCTTTTTTTATAAACTTGTTTAAAGCAATGAAGATTGCACACCTCAGACACAGAGTTAATGTTCAGAAAAGACAAAAAGGACAGAAGAACAGATATGTCTTCTAATAATATGTTCATACAAATGACACAATTTAGAGAAGGTCCCCCTGTCTAGAATCACAACACAAAGAATATTGTGGCTTTTTACTCATCTGGCAGAATTTTCCAATCTTAAACAAAAGATTTCACCCCTTAAATATTTTCCTTGGTGATGTGGCTACCCAGTGGTGGCCTCTTTCTGCAACAGTCCCATGTCTCACTGTAGTGACCCCCAGACGTCACTTTAATGCTCTTGAAAATGCCACTGCATGAGAGATTCCCTGTAAAAGAACTATCAGATACTCCCAGAGACTTTCAGAAGAGTCTTTGGAAATTACATTTCAGAAAGAGCACTTTTGAGTGTGCAGTTGCTAAATAACTAATTATCAGAAGACCTACAACAAAACCGAAATCTGAGTTTGCCTCCAGTCAAATAAAAGTAGACAATAGTGTTAACAGAATACAAACATTTTAGGACACACAAGAAACAAATTTTCTTGCAAATCTAGAAGTAGGTATTTTTCTACTAGATCCTATGACATTTTCAGTCTTTGAAATATTAACTTAAAATAGGTATTTTCTTATCATTATGACATTATGCACCAGCACTCCAAAATGAACATTTATTATGCTTTTTTCTCCAATTCAGATGACATATTTTAGATAAAAATGCAAACAATTATAATAAATACATAAAATGCAGAACATATTTTATCACATAAATGAGACATTTATTTTATGAAACAGTATTTCATTGCAGGAAATGAATTCAAACACTTGATGTATTGAGTATTAAAACATTTCTGTATTCAGCATATATTTTTAACCTGATGACTGCTATTTTTTTCAAAGAACCATACAGCTTTCCTGTTAATTGCTGCATAATTATTCTGCTTTTCCTGTTGCTATATTCAGTCTCCTTTTTGACTGCAATTATCTCTCCAAATCATGACAAGATTCTTTCCCAAACATTGTATTTCTTGCTTAATTTCCTATTCATTTCCATGTATAGACATAGACTCCAATGTTACAGGGGTTCCTGCTTCACTTACACTGTAACTTTGACTTGATCTTTGCTACAAAGGCAGTCAACATTTACTTAATTCAACTTCCTGACACTAATTAACATTTCCTTTGATTCAGAATGAATGGTGTTTGAGACAGCAATTGACATCCCCTCCTTCCTTTCTTATTTCACTTGGACAACTTTACTAGGATGTGTTTCGATCAAACTGGTAATTGATCCCAGTGTAAAGCATGACAAATATCAGACAAACACATATAAAACCTTTTCTTCTACCTTGGATCAAGGTTTGACTTGCCATATTTCATTAGCAACTGCCTTCATTCACACATTTGAAGCTTCTGTAGCTTCTTGTCAGTAGCTGGCACTTAGATGAGGGTTTTCACATATAGCATAACACAGCTCAACAGCAGGAAGTGGACATGGTGCAATATTCTCCATCAGAAGAGTTCAGAATCCCTATGCAAGTAATCAGTGGTATGGCCATCTATTCAGTGTGCAGGAACAATTTTTAATATAACAGACTGACAAGGATGGAGTTTATACAGAATGAATAAAGGCATTCACAGGCTCAGTTGGCATAAAAATTAGACATGCTGTGGAGAATGCTTATTTGTCCAAAATAATTGGCTACAGCTGACAGGGGGAAAAAAAAATTAGCTGCTGTAAACATTTTATAAGTAAACCCCCCTGAAACTAACCTGGTATAATACTCAGAAACAAAATGCATCATTTCCATTCAGACAAAATTCCTAATCTTCAGAAAGATGTTTTCTCAAGTAAAGACAGCAGACATGAATATTACAGCTGTCATCTAAAAGGTATTTATTTTCTAGTTATCTGCTGTTTATCCTCTGTTATGCTACATACAGATGAATTATTCATTTTCTGTAATACATTCTGTCCCATGCATTGTGGAATACTATTTATTGCATAAAAGCCAACTAAAAAAACCCTAGGCTAACTCATATCAACTTAGCTGCACAATCCATGCTCTTTGAAACAACATTATTTAAAAAAATGTTTAAGACTACATCAATACATACAAATAAGCTAAGTTCACACGAATTTTTATAATAACCCTTCCTCATCAACTAATTCAACCTTGAAATGCAGATAGGTCATTTATCAAAAAAGACAAATGGTTGTGCCCAAGCATAACTTTGTCGAAGATCCTCGTCCTTCATGGAGTTTGTTCACCTTTTTTTTCTTTTTCCTTTTTTTAAAATATTAAATGTATGAACAACATAAAACACCAATACAACTGCCTAAAAGCAGAGGTGAAGCCCTCCCCAAATGTAAGGATATTATATGCAAGAATGGTTTCTTTTAACGTCTTTATGGGAGTAGATTCTGGGGAATTTTCCTCAAATGACCGGGGATGAGAAGTCTGCCAACTGCTTTTTGTAGGTCATTGCTTAAATGTAGCTACTACTAACAACTGCATAAGGACCAGCAATACTAATTCCACCTCAATACGCTGGAGCCAGAAAAGAAACAGGGCAAGTCTACAAAGATTTTTTTTTTCTTATCCCTTCTGGGATTTTTTTTGTGGTTTTTAGTTTAGTTGGGTTTTTGTTGTTGGTTTGTTGTTGTTGTTTCTGAGTTTGTTTGTGGGTTTCTTTGTCTGATTGGTTGGTTTGTTTTGTTCTGTTGCTTGTTTTTTTTGTTGTTGTTGTTGTTTTTTTGTTTTGTTTTGGTTTTTGTTTTTTGTTTTTTTCCCTGAAAAGATAATGCACGGTCATGGTGTTGGGAAAAAAAAACAAACAAACCAAACCCAAGCATGAAAATGAGAAGTTACTCTGTTTCATTTAAAATCAGAGCTGGAGATGCCTACTCCAAAAAACCTGTGCTGGGGTTGATAGTACAGTTAAATACCTTACAAACAAAATATCAAATTTTTTTACGCCTTCTTCCCTCATTCCACACTCCATAGGCATTTTTTCATCACAAAATACATCAGCCATACAAAAATAATTCTAGATGTGCACCTGGTGCTGTATCTGTTTAGAGTGAGATTAATACTTCTTCAGAGTCAGATACCTTCTGGAGGCCAAAGTGTGTAAAATGAGCAATTTTGTAGCCCAGCATTCCTCCTTTCATCTTCTAGCAACCTTTTCATTCTGGGAAAATGGTTCCCCAACCCTCTAAGTACAGGCAATCATTCCTGATGGTCTTGCGAGGAGACAGAAAGCAAAGTGGCTGCTTGATCCAAACAGTAGCATCTCCAGTAGTAATTCTCATTTTGGAACTTTTGGAACTTATTATTAATTTTCTGCAACAAAGAGGATGCAATATTTACATATTATGACTGTATTTTACTCTGGCTAGCAGGCTGACAATACTGAATTGCCAAGTTAACAGGATAATATGCTTGGAAACAGCATATGCAATGCATTTGTTACGGCACCAGGAACAGAAAGCATCTCTGACAAACATCAGTCTTTTCCAAAGATGGGCATCATATACTGCATGGTACTGAAATGTAAATTCATTTGCTTCTCTTTCTGGTCCAAATGATTTTCAAATAGGAATAGATCCCATTCCCAAGATTAGCTATGACCATAAAAGTCCCAGATACTGCTGGATCTAATTTATGAAAGCTACTTCCAGGTTAAAGAATCCACATTAAGATGTGCAGAAGAACTAAAATTTTATAAACGCAACATATAGCAGAAGCAAAGAATAAATGATCAAGTAATTTGGTAAGGATAAGCTAATATATTTGATATTCAGGGTTGGATTCATGTCACCAAACTCTAGCTTTTTACAGAGTAGTTGCCTAAGTTAATCATCTAAACTTTCAAAGGAAGTACAGGTATCCTATTAGAAATTATTACCATTTATCTAGCCAAATGTTGTCGAGATGAATCCAGACAATACAGTGATGAAAACCATACAAGAAATTTACAGTATGAGTGATGCATGACTGTACATTCCACCAATAACTACAAGCAGTTGAACTTGGTGTGTGTTTTAGTTTTCCTCTTTGTGATTAATACCTTTCTATGAACATACAATGTTGTTTCATATTTTCAGTGAGCATACAGCTTCCAGAACTCAGATAAAATCAGTTAGATTTATAAGCTGGCATACAACTTTTGCCATAGGAGAACTCATTTGCATTCCCAATTTTCTTTGCATTTTGAGTTGGAGCCAGAATATTAAACAAAAAAGTACACACAAACTGGTCAATTTAGATGGCAAAGTGAAAGCTAGAACTACAGGTATGTTCTGAGTCCTCCTTGGGTTTAATTCACAGAAATTATACATAGATTGAAAAATGACAGGGAGCTCAAGAAATAATTCCATCTATTCCTCTCTATCCCTCCATCCCCCAAGACATATGAATTTTATTTAAAACATTCTAGACAGATATCTTTCTTTGTCCTTAAAAATCTCTAAAGGGGATTCTAACATCCTAGGTAATATATTCATTGCTTAATTATCCTTATCATTAGGAGATGCTTCCTAAAGTCTAACCTAAGTCTCCCCTGGCATAATTTAAAGCCGCTCATTCTTGCCCTATCTCTGGTAGGCCTAGAGAACAGTTTGTTCTCTTCTTCTTTAAAGCAATCCTTTATGTAACTGAAGACCTCTGTTACATTTCTTTTCTGTCTGCACTTCTCTTTCTGAAACATGACTCTTTCAGGTTTTCCTCGCGGAAAATGTTTTACTCTAGACTCTGAACAATTTTCCTTGCTTTCCTCTGGGTATGTTGCAATTGATCCAAGGGTTCCCTGAAGTGCGAAAATGTGATATATTTTAAAAATGTATTCCAGAGTACACACAGCCCTATAAAATTTTTATCATCTGTAAGATTTACAAATGTATTTTATATTTCTTCATACAAATCCTTAACAAACATACTGGAAAAAAAAACGCAACCAGAATGGATCAATACTTAATACCTCTTTACTTGACAGTGAACCTCATATACTTCTTTCTGAGTTTGAGTGTGACCACTGTTTTGCAAATCTTCTAGAAATTTCATCAAGGCAAATTTTCTCTAGCTTATTGCTGTGGGTTGACCTTGGCTGGCTGCTGGGTGCCCACCGAGCTGCTCTATCACTCTCCCTCCTCAACTGGATGGGGTGAGGGAAAATACAGTGAAAGGTTTGTGGCTCAACACAAAGATAGAAGAGATCCCTCACCAACTGCTGTCATGGGCAAAACAGTCTCAACTACGGGAAATTCATTGTTTACTGCCAATCAAATCAGAACAGAATAATGAGGGAAAAAAGTCTTAAAACACCTTTCCTCCGTCCCTCCATTCTTCAACTATAAGGTCATTCTTGCCAAGAGACGTTGTGGACTCCCCATCCCTGGAAGTGTTCAAGGCCAGACTGAATGGGGCTCTGAGCAACCTGGTCTAGTGGAAGGTGTCTGTGCCCATGGCAAGGGTGTTGGAACTCAATGATCTTTAAGGCCCCTTCCAACCCAAACCATCTATAATTCTATGATCTGCTCCACTGTGGACCTTCATGGGATGCAGAGGAAACTCAGCTCTGACCCCTGAGGCACCACCTCTCCCTCCTTCTTCATGGACATTAGTGTCTGCAGGGCTGTTTCTTTCACATATTCTCACTCCTCTCTCTGTTGCACAGGGTTTTTTTGCTTCTTAAATACATTACGCAAGAGATGCTACCACTGTCGCTTATGGGCTCGGCTTTGGCCTGTGTCAGGTTAATTTTGGAGCTTGCTAGCATTGGCACTGTTGGACACAGGGGAGGCTTCTGGCAGCTTCTCACAGAAGCCACCCTTGTAGCCCCGGACCACCAAAACCTTGCCATGCAAACCCAATACAGTCATTTAGCAAAATTTCATGGAAACTGTGTAAAAACTTGTATTAGAATTAGACACCTATTTTTTTTCCAATGCCTACAAAACTCATTATTTTGTAATAGAACGAAAATACTTTATCTCACATAATCTGTTTCTGAAATATTCTGAAATATTTAAGTTACATGCTTTCAGGGAGCATATGAGAGGAGGCTTACACCACAATGGCAATTCATGATCAAAGATTCAAGCTATGTCAGGTCCCATTTATGCTACACCCACTCAGCAGCAAGACTTTTCCCCTTCTTTGCATTTCGGAGTCTGAAGCTTTATATGAAATACACTGTAAAGGTGCCTCATCAAAGTGACAAGTGATAGAATTAAGTGGGAACTGGAGATGGACTAAAGAAAAGCCAGGTTTTTGAAGCCAGTCTGATAGTTTTGCTTGTGTTTTCACAGTTTTCAGGTACCATTACCCTTAGCATTTCACTAAATGCGTTCAAAATAATGTCAAAGTCCCATAATCTTTCTTGTGACAAGTATATACAGAGATGAAAACATCCAAGCATAATTACACCAAAAGCAAGTTTTTATACCTTATTAGCATTTTATATATTATTTGCTTTTATTTGTCTATTTTTAGTTACGTAACACCTGGCTCAGGTGAGAGGTCTTTGGCTTCTCTGTGGTTTACAAGCAGCGAGGAAGCCACATTCTTAGCAAATTTGAGCAGGTTCTTACTACAGAACTTTGAATGCTAAATCAGAAACTGTATTAATTACAGTGTTATCAGAACTTCACAAACTATTGCCTAAAAAAGCCCAGCAATTAAGTCAACAAATGGAAAAAAGTGAGTGGGGCAAAAAAAAAGCATGTGCTATGGCTTACCTTCTGTCAGATCAGCTACACAGTCTTTCTAAACAACTAGTTATCTGATATGTCATCTTGGGACTATCATTAAGGCTAATGTGTATCAGTACAATAAAAGGGCAGAAAACTGGAAAAGGTGAACTAATTTTGGAAGAAAATACAGTATGTCCAAATATTTAACTTATTACCTTTTTTCTCTACTATGATTATTAATATTTGAAAAATAACCAGATTAATTGCAAATGTTCCTTGCTTTTATACATCACAGCTTTAACTTTTCTTCTTTAGTGCTACGCCTTAAAGCCAAAATTCTTCATTTCACCAAAACCTATAGTCTGCAACACTGATGTTAATAAATTACCTTTCTTACACAGTATTTTCATTGATGCATAGCTGTTTTCCAGTATTTGCTAGCTTCCCAACAACTTACCTCTCTAGTCTCAATTTAATAGGATTTAGTTTGCCCTGTGATATAGAAATGCACACAGACATTTCTGTAAATAATATGCGCAAAAAAAACCATGTCAAAGAGTATTAAGACTGCAAGCTAAAGCTCTCAAGAGCTGATATATCTTAAAATCAGCAGTACCCTAATATATTCTAGTTAATGTATTATGGTGCTGTGTTTAATTATATTGTCACATATTACTTTTCCCCACAAAGCATCTGTCTTAGTAAGATACCTGTGCCCTAGGACAGAACTGACTGTGGGTACTAAACGAAGATTTTCATGTCACATCTTCTGTTTCCTTTCTATAGGGATTTGTTACAAAAGTAGTCTGTTATTATAAAATACCTGACAATCTCTGCCTATCAGCACTGCCATTTCTAATACATGCATAACAGAATAAAGGAAGAAGGATTTTGATACTGAAACAACAGGCATTCACACTAATAAGCATTCACTTTAAAGGCATTACAACTTTAATTCTACCTCTATGCACTTGTGTCCATATTTACTGGTGGCTACACAGCAGATAATATATAGGTGCTTACTCCTTTTTTAAGTTCTATTTGTAGGTCTCAGGCACATCATTTCTAATTTTAAATTTCCATTGCATTTAGATATTTTTGAAATCTATACTTTCAAGTACTTAACTTTTTTCAGAAAAATGTAACTTATTCTGGGAAAAGAGGACTTAAAATTTGGATGCTATGATTACAATATGGTTACTCTTTGTTTGAAGTGAATCCGAAATAAGTCTTTCTGTTTCATTTAAACTGACACATGGACCACAAGGTTATTAAAAGTTGATTGCCTCCCCTCTCAATAAACATCCAGAAATTTGGAGATAAACCTAAAGATTTTTTTCCACTTCCTAAAATTAACTCATTTCTCTTCTGATGTAGACCAGAATTAAGATGAATTTCTTTCTTTTTGGACTGGAGCAGCATTGTGAAATGTGAAGATTCCATATAGTGGCTTTTATTGAAATGTAATGACAGTGATCATTCCCCTGTACCTGGCACTGGTGAGGCTGCACTTCAAATTCAGTTTTGGGCCCCTCACTACAAAAATCACATTGAGCTGCTGGAGTGTGTCCAGAGAAGAACAATGGAGCTGGTAAAGGGTTTGGAGCCCAAGTCTGATCAGAAGCAGTTGAGGGAGCTGGCAAAAAGGAGGATCAGAGGGGACCTTGCTCTCTACAGCTACCTGAAAGGACATAGTAAGGTAGCGATTGGTCTCTTCTGCCAAGAGACAGACAGGACAAGAGGAAACAGCCTCAAGTCGGACCAGTGGAAGGTTAGATTGGATATTAGGCATCATTTCTTCACGAAAAGGGTTGTCAAGCATTTAAACTGGCTGTGCAAGGAAATAGTTGAGTCACCATCCTGGAAGGTATTTGAAATACATGTAGATGTGGCACTGAAGTACGTGACTTAGTGGTGAACATAGCAATGCTGGATTATTGTTTGGACTTGATCTTAAAGTCCAAACTTGATCTTAAATTTTCCATCTGAAATGATTCTATGATTTTATGATATTGAATAATCTTTCGCCTCCCAGGGACTTCATCTGAGGGACTGCAAATATCACTCCCAATTAAATTCTGAAAAAGGCTTAGTATCTGAGTTCCTTAAAAAGAACAAAATCCTACCAGTAAAAATAGAGAACCAGGAAAGAGAACAATATGATCTTCACAGAGGACACTGGACTACTCCTACACGACTAAATCTCTTTTTGGTGCCCACATTTAAAAAAAAAAATAATGCTAAAATATTTGACAGAGGTCAAAGCAGCAAATCAAAATGATTTGAAGCCAATATATAAAACGTGCTTCAGAGTTAGAGACTTACAGGGGAATTTATCTCAACTGAAAGTCTGATGGCTAACACTGAGCTAGTTACTTCAGTATCCTTCTGCAGGCAGTGGAAGGAAACAGGCACCTTCTGAAGGCAATTCATAAAACACTCCATCATCTGTCTCATGTATGTTCAGAGGAGAAGAAATTCTCCATATTTAAAATGAAAAATTGCAATATTATTATTTCTCAGGTTCAATGCCATGAACACTATTAACATAGTATTGTCCTTATCTAAAAAGCAGGACTAAAAGCAAACAGCAATATTATCCAAATATCTGCTACTCACATGCCTTTTAATTTCATTTTTCTATTTTGTATCTACATTTTACATATGAAGACATAACATTTCATTTAAGTAGAATTAAAAGTTTTTAATTTAAAAAGTTAAAAGTTAAAAGGTTACTTTTATGCTTCTTTTGTGGAGGATGGGCTACACATAGGGTTCCTTTGATTATTCTGGTGAAGGGATTTGCATACAATTACAGACACAATTTCAGTTCCTAGCAGGAACAAACACAGGATGAAGTAAGTACTCACCATATGATTAGACTAATTTATTACATCCCACTGAGGCAAGCTATATGCCAAGAAGTAATCATAAACTCATGTTCAAAGCTCTGGTAGAATGAATATATTTAACAATTCAAATTAAATTTCAGCTGTAGGAACTGACACTTAGTCAGAAACATGGAAATGGGTAAGGTATAAAGAAAAGGTAACAGGTAAAAGAATACAGACATTAAAAGCTGTGATTGGCCTGTCTGAAAACAGAAAGTAAGTTGTGAATAAAACCCCTGCAAGTTTCTAGTATGAAATATTTGTTGATTTGGACTTTGGTTAGTTTTAATTGACCTTGGCATTAATGTCTGAAAATGAACACAGTGACCAGTCAATAACTGCTCTATAAAAGTTAAGTGCCTGTGACGTTTCATTATACAATGGCACTTGCATTGACCATTTTGAAAGCAAATGATCTTAAGAACTTTGTTCATTTAGAGCTGAGTATTTTTCTTCCCCTGAACAGCTGTTTATTCACAGAAAAGAGCACTCTGGTGACATCCCCCAAGTTTTAATGAACAGGAGAGAGTGTTTCTGCCTTGGACTCACCAGAAGCAAAAATTACGAGGTGTTTCAAAAAAGCAGAAACAGCACCTAAGAAAAAGGGACATTTTTAAAATATTTGCATTTAGGGCACCTCCATGAATAGAAACAAAAGGCACAATTTGGTATCTGCATAACTGTTACCCAGGGGAGCAGTGATAGCAAGATACCCTCTCCCAGATCAGGAAAGCATGGGACTATGCGCGTGTCACTGGAAGCCCCAGAGCTCACTGTGTCATGATCATTAGGACTGAGAGTGTCCTGGAGCAGCCCCACAGTACAAAACCAATGGTAAAATATTCACCAAGGCAGAGAAAGACAGAGAAAATCACACTGCAGCATGCTACAAAGAATATTTATCAGAGAGGTGGGTTGCAAACTTTTCTTCATTGGCTAAGTAGTTTATAAAGGAACATTTGGAAAAGCTGTATAGGATGTGGGAATATGCTGCAAAAACTTAAGGAGACGAAAATTAAGACAAAACAGTGGGATTTTCTGTATCTGAGACGGATGAGAAATGAGAATTCAGTAACTGCTCAATGGAGCCAAAATTTTTGGCTTCTGCTTCCACAGCCCTTTTCTGTGACTGACAAGATACTACTTAACAGAGTGTCTTAACACTAGAAATTATCTCAACTGCCATATTTTCCTAAAGAGATAAAATGGAGTTTTGAATTTTCCAGTCTGCTTAAAGCAGTGATGTCCAGCCTTTCCAATCTGAGCACTGAAACATTATTCCGAAAAGATCAGTAGGCCACAGTTCATACTTGAGGGCATTTTCTCTGGAAGTAGTGTGGAAGGGAGCAGGCATCACAACCGGCTCCCTTGCTGGGGATCCTTAAGGGTCTCCAGGAGACCAGGCTACAGCTGTAAAATGGCATACAATTCCTTAAGTACATTGTGTTTAGCTTGTGATACTGAATTATGCCTTGTGACACCCCAAAGGAACACTGACATGGCAGTGTGACTGTGTGCTATGACTCCAGGCTGGGAAGTACATGGTACAATGTCCCAAAGTACAAAGGCAGAGTGACCTTATTCCTCTTGCTAAAGTTACCTGCTAACTCAGGTTCCAAATCATTGAGCTAAATCTCTGGCTAATTAATTGCAAATAAACAAACATCACCATTACAGAAACTGGACATTTGCCTATGTCCCTTATGAGATGGTTTCATAAGAGACAATTTGCACAGATATAACCGGCAGCAGGACTTTCCCTGCTGAGCTGTTAACAGTGGAGATGATACGAGGACAGAAATCTCAATATTGACACACTGCAGGACATTTACACCAAACAACCTTCCTGCTGTTGGAAGGACAGTGCAAATTTGCAAAGTCCTTATGTATGGTGTTATTCCCCATCCCTTCTCCAACAACCTCTGTCCTGGGGACACGCTGCTTCCATGGGCTGGAGCTACTCGGAACCACCAACTTGTATCTTCCGCAGTTGTTTGTGACAGACATAAAGAAGAGATTTCTCCTTAATAACCCAAAGCAGACATAAAATATCTATTCATGGCAGGATAGTCTACACGATACCAATTTTACTTACATTTAGCAATCTACTGATAATGGCATCTTGACTTGTGTATCACTAAATAAACACTTTAAAAAAAATGTAATGGCTTAATTTAGGAATGTATTTGTGCAACAAAAAGAGTTGTAATTACTTGACAGACATTTCTTTAAGGTTTTATCTCTGTCTGAAAATGTTAATATTCACTGTTTAGCTTTCATCTCTTTGGCAGTTAAAATGAACAAGTCCTTTTCCAGGGAAAGAGTCTGGTGTTTGTTCGTTTTTATGATTAAAAGAGTAATTCTAATCCTGAGACTACTATCATGAAGATAGGCCTGTACAATACCCCCTATAGTAGAGAATGTGGATAAAATTTTAGGCACGTTGATAGGAATAATTGAATTTACATACATAACGTTGTGCTTGAAGGCCTCATCGTCCCAGGTCCTGTACAAAGTATGTGTACAGAAAAAGTCTCAAAAAAGATGATTTTGGAAATCAAATAGACTCAGAGGTAGGACAAGTTGTTTATTACTACTTTTATTTTTAATTGGGTCAACAAGATATTTCAAAAGTATTTTTCATATTTATCAGTATGAAAATAAGCAACTTGCTTCCATATGGATATTCAGCAATTTATTTTAAAATAGGATGATCAAAAATAGACAACACAAATTAGAGCTATATTTGAATATAGATACATGTATTTTTATTTTTAGTAATATTTGTTTCTTTTGAAATATGCATAGGAACAAATGATTTAGATAATTCACTCGGCATTTTCCTTTCTGTCATTCTTTTTTAGCATAACATATAGGTCAGCACACAGTCCATATTCTAACTTGAATTTTCACAGAATAAGAACTCAGAAATACTGAAGAGGGTGTTAGGATTACTTATAGAATGCGGGAAAAATCCTGTTGCATAACTCATAAAATATTCTTATTGACTTTAGTTGGAACAGCTCACAGGAGAAGTTGGTCCAATATTTGAAATCTGATGTAATTAAATGTTGAGAGCATTTAATTCCAAAACCCATTTAATGCATTCACTAATTTTAACCATACAACAACTAATTCTGTGCCAGGTGAAAATGTAATTGACAAAAAGAAGTCAACGTAAAGAAGAACCGGATACAAAAATGAGATCCCAGTATGCAGGCAAAACTTTACAGTTGGAAGGCAGGTGGGAAGGGAACACTTCTGTGTAGAACTAATGCTATACACTAAAACTGCTGTCCTGTCAAAAAGCATATTAAATGTTATAGGTGAATTTTGGTAATAAACATCACAAATCATAGTCTGGACAGGAACGGATGTTTTGTCTTTATGTTAAATCTTTTTTCCAAGATACAGATTTTTTCACTTTTTAGACTGAATGCTCACCAGTTTTGCGCAGCTTTCTGTAATGTATCTTTACATGCAGCTTCACAGCTTCAGAGTGGTCACAATATGTATGGTACAGTTCTGGCACATCAAAAGTATGGTTTAAAAAGCTACTGCATGTGTTTTATGATCATTTCAAAAAGATATGAAGAGACAGATTTTGATTTTTAAATGACATGCCTTATCTGCAAACTGAACAGTTAAAACATGGCCAAGTCTGTCTACCATCGATAAACATAGGTTTTCCTCTCTAGGATTCATGACATTTTTGACAGTTCACTGTCAGCATGCCAGTGTGTCAATATTAGCCATTTCCTGGTTGAGGACAACTATGTGGGTGAAGTGTATGACATATTCAATGGACTGCAATAGCAAAAGCACTTTTCCTTCCTGGAACAAAGTCAGTCACTTAATACCCAACATAGTTAACAGCTGGCTAGGAAAGGAACTTTAAAAAAACTCAATGTACCATGCTAACAAACACTACAAAATATTTACCAGGGAGATAACTTTTAGCCAACTAGTATTTCACCATTCAGTTTGAAAAGCAACTTCCATGGTTTGGTACTTGCTCCAGGCATGCTTCAGGTTTGCATGTCAAATAAACCCCATGGGGAACTGAACTTGTGGTCTTTTGCCACTCAAAACTGTTACCAGAAAGGGTCTTTATGCTGCAACACAGTAATACTCAAATCTCAAAGCTATGCTGTTTTTAAATAACTCTTCATATCTTATTGCACATTCTCACCTAAAAGCCACACTTCTCTGTTACGCTCTGGCACTTCAAAAGTTTTCTGTCCTGCAGATTTATTACAATTAAAGTTTTACAAAGTCAGCTACAGATATTCTGACTTGATGCGTTTAAGATATATGATTAAAATGTGGCAAAATACCTAACTTCCCTATATAAAGAAGGTCTGTGCCAATGCCTACATCATCCTTGGGAACTTCCATCTATGTCCAGGAAAGGCTCCTGAGAATCTGCTTTTGTACAGTAACCGTAATAGTAGGAGCCATGTTCAAACAATAGTTCTTATAAATGTCACAGGACAAATTTCAAAATAATACAACTTGCAGTACAAACTGCATGGGATAAACTCATAAAGTGTGATGGGATAAAGTGTATGGGATAAACTTATAAAGAATGAACTTAGAAAGTACCTTCAGTCACCTGGGATTCCTGAATATACTTTAAAAATAAATTGTATACTAGATTGGCATCCTGTGAGTTTGCAAAATGTCTGGATCTGTCAACAAAGTGAGAGAAAATTTAGCAGCAAACAAGGCATTCAAAAGAGCAGGCACATCCCAAGAGTGGCATGTCCTATAAATAAGCAGCATGGGATTCTCTTTTCCTGATATTGTTTGTTTAGTCTTTTCAGGATTTGTAAACTGTCCTCACGTTGGACTCTACTGGCAGCTGAAGTCCATTCAGCATTAGAGTACTTCACTGAATTTACAGGGGATTGTAGGCATTTTAGTAACTTTACAGGAATTCAGATCCATAGACTTAGTGTTACACCTGATTACTAGTTTTATGGTGCCTTTTTTAAAAAAAAATTAAATGCTGCTTTTCAACAAATCCAAATACTTAATCCAGAAACATAATGTATTAACATCAAAAGGTAAAAAAATATGTGGAAAGTGCCAAATAGCTTGGGAGTAACCCCACATTTTACTTTTGTGCCATAGTGTAAAAGACAAAAATCATACTCAGTAACTTCTTCCTCATGTTTTAGGAAACAGAGTGCTAAGCTACTCCAAGTGCCTGGCAACTCCAAGGCTGAGATTAAGACTTTGGTGACTCCAAGGCTGAGATTAAGAATTAGCTAAAGACTGACATAATCAAGTTCAAAGATACTGATGACAATCATATAAAAACTGTGACTGTTCCTCATTATGTAGCACAGCTATATTACCTGGAGTTAAAACCTCCTCCATTTCTCTAGAGCATTCATTATTGTTATTCTTGCCCACACTTGAATATGCTGAATTAGGAAAAGGGAATTAAACCTTTCTATGTTGTTTAGTCCCATCTCACCTCTAACAATTCAATATGGAATTTCATCTGGTACTTGCAATCTGATAAACACAGATGGCTTGTCCCTGGCATAAGTAACCAGCTGGGCCTAATCCTGGATGCCTGTTGAATCCTCTTGGTCATTTCCTGACAAGCAGGTCTTTGTACCAACTCACTATCCCAATAGGATATAGATCCTGTGCACGACATGGATCTAAAAAATGAACTCAAAACCAATTTTCTTTTTTTTTAAACACATAGTCCCAATGAAACCCAAAGTGCTTCTAGTAATCTACTGTGGGAATTCAGTTCATTATATGGCAATACAGGCAAAATACAGTCATCGAGATAGAAAATGCTTTTTAAAGAGGTTTTTGTCAATTAACAGTTCAAGCTCTTTCTATCCAAGAGGCTGGTGCATTCGACAGGTCAAAATTTCAGAGCTTTTTTAATCTGACAAGTAAAACATAACAGCCCAGGAACAACAAGAGAAGAAAAGGTCTTCCTGAAAATATTGGTTAGGTATTGGACATCTGATATGAATTCATTTCCTAAAAGCCCTGTCAAAAACAGGTGTAGCTAATGGAGGAGAGGAGTTACTTGACACGAACAGTCAGAAGAACTCCACTCCAGACAGTGAGACACAAGAAGAAGCAGAGAGGCAAACTGAATGAAAGGGTCAAGGGACTCATTTTAAGGGACAAGTATATAAAATCCTGACAATTGTGGTTCTTTATCTTCTCAGCAGCCTGATCTTTCTTTTACCTTAGTGGTCTCTCCAGACAGACAATATTACCGACCCTCAGTTTACAAAACTAAATCTTAGATGTTCATGGAGAATTTGAACAGGATCATTTTCTATTTATTGTGGACTCTTCTTAGATTATTCAGATAATGCTGATTTTTCCTAATGGCATTGACATTTGCAAAAGACAACACAAAACTTAGGACTGGCGGGAAAAAGTTTACAGCAAGTAAAACAGCAGAAGTTCTTATTTTGTACTATCAGTACTATGAAGTTTATTGATTTTTTTAAT
This sequence comes from Dendrocincla tyrannina, assembly GCA_035047865.1. NCBI lineage: Eukaryota > Metazoa > Chordata > Aves > Passeriformes > Dendrocolaptidae > Dendrocincla > Dendrocincla tyrannina. Next base: position 41,909,321 of record JAWWMP010000001.1, on the reverse strand, counting down.
TGATAATGGTTGACATACTCTATAGTCTTTTCAAAGTTTTCTGTAGTACTTATCATTACTGTAGCTTTGAAGCTGAAAAGTGGGCTCGATCCTCACAAGACTACCCTTACTAAGTTACAAACTACCAAATATCTTTGTTCCCTGTCTATATACTGCTGAATACAATATCTTCCCCAAAAGGGTATGTATGCTACTTTCAAAAATCAATGCAGAAACACTGTACTAGGAATCACATGACATTAGAACAACACACATTTCCTTTTTCAAACACTAACAGGAAAATTCATCCCGTGACAAACCATCTGCACAAAATCTAATCATAAGACAAGAATCACTTCACTTTTTAAAAATATGTCACAGTCTTTTCTCCATAAAGCTCATGTGATAGCTGTTCCAAAACCTTCTTCCCCTTTTGCTTAATAATCTTATTTCCAGTATAGATTAGCTTTTTTTGACCATTTATACACTGCTTTGTGTTTGACTCTACACTGCTTTTTAGTTTAAACAGTTTTACTTCTTCCATTATCTTTACTCTCCTAATACATCTATGAAAAAGAATGATTTTTCAGTTACAAAAGAGCCTCTTCCCTCTCATGACAAAAACTGTGCACAGTCATGATGACTCTAGCAGGTCTTCTCAGAATCCCTCTTTCTTGAAGAGAAGCCACAAGAATTGCCATGGTTAAGAGTCTTCTGCATCTTATGTAGATTTCAGTTTTTCATGTAACCCATGCTCTAAATAATAATAAAAACCCCCTTTATTGATCATGACTAGCATTATGCACATGAGTATCAACAGTCTTCTTTCCAAAGCGCAAACCATTTATTTGTTGCAAGTTTGGAAAGAAATGCAAAACCATTAAAAAGTGTTAGGAAATGCATAAGCTATTTAACATAACTGAGCATGAAATATCAGGAGGTAATCATATCCTACAGCACCTTGAAGAGTGGTAGCCAAGCAAATTCAGTTCTCCAGAGGTACGATAATCTGATTTCCCTGACACTTGTCTCAGGGCTGTTTGGAAAATCTTTAATGTGTAAGAAAACCCTGATACTTAAGAAGAAGAAAGATGAAATACGGAGTTCAGAGAGAAGAACAGTAGTTTCCAACAAATCAATGTACTTCATAAGTTAGGCACAGTAATCTGCCACTCCTTACAATGTTTGCTAATAATGACATTTAGACAGCATTTTTGGTGGGGATAGGTAAAGGCGCGACTAATGCATGAGAAATACTTTCACATGCCTGTCAGGTCTTCAATATTGCTTTTTAAGAAACCATTATGATACCAGCTATAAACATTAAAGACAAAGAAATACAATTTTTTTCTTCTTTTAGTAAGGTACACAGACTTGATTGTGGTAAGATTTTAAACAGGTTCAAAATAAACCTATTATTGCCAAATAAATTACTCCTCCATTCCTGTTTTGAGAAAAAACAACAAAAATCATGAAAAGGAGAGTAAAGTGTAAATACAATTATTGAGGGGACTTAAAAAGGAAAATGCGCACACTTTCAAATTAAGAGATTAAAACACAGGAAAATATTTTAATGGCCTTAATACAAACCACTCAGGTCTTTCTAACACAGTTCTCTGGGGACAAAGAGGAATGAAAACAGTGATGCTTATAAGTACACAATCTCATTACCAGTATTTAGTTTATCTCTCCCTCTGTGTCCCAAATTCTAAATGTTCAAAAAGGTAAAAATTACATGCAATTCTCTAAGGCCTTTGATACCATCTCCCACAACATTCTCATTTCTAAATTTGAGAGATGCCAGCTGTTAGAAGGATAAGGAATTGGCTGGATGGCTGCATTGAACAAAGATTTACTGTCAATGGCTCAATGTCCAAATGGAAACCAGTAATGACTAATGTTCCTCAAGGGTCTATGTTGGAACCAATAGTATTTAATATATTTACTAATGACATAGTTAATGGGATTGAGTACATGCTCAGCAAGTTTGTATATGACACCTAGCTGAGTAGTTCAGTTGATTTGATAGATGGATAGGATGCCATCTGAGGGATCTTGACAGGTTTGAGAAGTGGGCCCATGTAAAGCTCATGACATTCAACAAGGCCGAGTGTATCATCTCACACCTGTATCAGGATAATCCCAGTATCAATACAGACTAGGGGATAAATGGAGTAGCCTGGCCGAGAAAGACTTGGAGTACTGGTGGAGGAAAAACTGGATGTGAGCTGGCAAGGTGCACTTGCAGCCCAGAAAGCCAGCTGTATCCCGACTTGCATCAAAAGAAGCATGGCCAGTGGGTTCAGGAAGGTGATTTTGCCCCTCTACTCTCTGCTCTCCTGAGACCTCATCTGGATCATATGTTTTTTTATTTTGTTTCAAGTAATAAACTGTTCTAATCTCTACCAACAAAATTTACTTCTTCTTTCCAATTTTCCTTCCAATTGATGTGTTGGGTGATAGCTAGTGTGTGAGTGGTTGCATGGTGCTTAGTTACTGGCTTGGGTTAAACCACAATGACCCCCAAGGCACACCATCAACTACCAATACTTGGCTATAAATTTGGCTTTGTACAGACAATCACAACCCTTTCAGCATAATGATACAGACAATAGTACATCCACCTTGCGTATCACTCATGCACCCAAAAATTATCTCAGCTCTTGATAGCATAAGAGATAATATCAAAAATCTAGCTAAGGTCCAACTGAACACATCTACTCACAACATCTATTGTTTTTTCCCTTGTTCATGGAGTCAGTATTCTGATCATAGAAAACCATTAAACTGGTCAGGCACGGTCTTAGCCTGGTAGATCCATGCTGGCTATTCCAAGTCACTTCCTTGTCTTTCATATATTCAGAAATGAACTTGTTCCATAACCCTCTAGGAGACTGAACAACTACTTCCTCAAATCCTCTTTCTTCCCCTGCTTGAAGATGGGCAAGTTTTCCATTTCCCAGTCATCATCATCTCCTCAAGAGGTTCTCCTCAAATAATGAACAAGATCTTTAAAAGACTACAGAGAACAGCCTTTAGATGACATCAGCTAGTTCCCTCAGCACCCTTGGTTAGATCCCTTCTGGTACCACAGGTCTGTATAAAAACAATTGGCTTAAAAGGTCTTTGACACAGTCCTCCACTCCAATTCCATCACTAAGCTTAGTGATTTAGAAGGCTTAAGGGAAGATCTTCCCAATAAAAATCAAGATAAAAAGGCATTGAAATTTTTGTGTCTTTGGACACTACTTTCGCTGCAGTGGACTCACAGGACTTTTTCCCTCCTTCTGCCAATACACTGTCAGATGCTCTTCACATCCCTTTGCTGACTTCAATTTTGCTCCATAGCTCTATGCTTGAGTAATGTATTGAGTAATCCTTCAGAGAGTATACCCCTATTTCCATCTTCAGTGGACCTCTTTTTTGCATTGGAGTTCTATGAGGAGTTCCCCATTCACTCATGCTGACTTTCTGCTCCACTTACTTCATGTGCTGCACATCAGAATGGACAGTCTCAGTGCTTTGAGGAAACTGTCCTGGCAGATCATCTGGTATCCTGGACCCCTTCCTCTGCAAGGCAGAAATCTGTTGGACCATGCCAAGAAGATCCCTAATGAGCTGCTCTCCTTAAGACCAGGGCTGTAACTCTTCTATATCTTGCCTACTTTTCTCTGTTTAACTTCAGAATCACATAACTGCTGCCTACAACGCTACCATTGCCTTGTATATCTCCAGCCTTGCTCTTCCTTGCTTATAACTGCAGCTCCAACAAGTCTACTCTAGTTATCACCTTGACTGCCTGTTTCAAGACATCACCTGGATGCGCTTCAGAAATCTGCATTGCTTGTACTGTACCTTACTGCATTTTGACATATCAGGGCAACTGAAGTTCACCTATAGGTACCAGAGCCTCCAGTTTTGGGACTTCCTCTAGATGCCTAAACGTTTCCTCTGCCTCCACCTCCTGACTAGCCAGACCTGCTTATCTGTACTCTGCTCCTCACACCCACACTCTAGGCCAGCTTGCCCCACTGGGAATTTCCTGCACACTGCAGCCACCCCTTTGAACAGAGCACAGCTCCTGCTCCTGTTCAACTCCTCCATGCCCTGCAACGACCCCACCCTTTCGGTCACCCCACTACTTTCTGTAATTCCACATAAGGTCCCTGCTTGGTGGCTGTACATGGACACCATTTGTTTGTTCCCTACAGTCTCTGAAATCAGGAACAGACAACTTGGATGGGACAAGAATGACAATTTTTTCACCAGGTGAGAGACAGTCTCTCCCAGTACTCTGTTCCCTGGTGCTTTCTCACAGCCTCCCAGTCCCCACTTGTTCAAGCCCTCTGACCTTATCATAAATAAACTGATATGCAGATAATTTTGGTTTTTAGATCTAAATGCAACAGTTCACACTAGGAATCAAATTCAGATTTATGTTATCAGAACACAAATGTGCCTCAACTTTTTACTATTACTCCTTATTATCTTCTTCCTCCTTCCTTTACTTAAAATAAGCTGAGCTGATTTAGCTTACATTTCAGAAGTCAATTCTTGGAGTAAAGCAAGGCCTCATAAGCAAATTTTAAAATTCTAAGAATAGTACTAGGACAGAATTCTGACACAGTATGAACTGTTGCAGTATAGACAACAAATAATCATGGTTCTTGAAGTATCAGTGCTGGGGATACCATATTTGTGTTAGTTCTCATTCATTATTCACTTTAGACCCTTATCAGAAATATATTATTTTGCAACATTACTTTGAGTATCCACTATTATCCCTGTATATGGGATAAAGCAGAAAATCTGAACACTTGTCTGATTTGATTGGATTTTTTTCCCATATAAAAAGACTAATAATAGGGTGAAATTCAGAGTGTCAAAAAGTACATTATGTATGTTCCATTTTCTCACTTTATTTCCCCATTAATTTCTTTCTTTTCATTTCTAGGCATTAGAAGTGGTATAAAATGATCAGCAGTCAATGCAGTATGTCTCCAGTCTTACATTAGCCCACATAGCAGGCCTGATAAATTGGCTATGATTTCAAGACTTTATATAGCTCTCATTATCTTTTTCTGCAACAAAGGAGGTTTAGAAAAGCAACATCCGTCCTCTTGCATATTGTACCCTAAATGTAATATAAACCAGTTATATTAGCTCTTACCTATATAATTAGTGGAACAAAGCTCTTAATAGAACAATTTAACACAGACCCTTTACACATTAAGCCACAGTTATGCCCTTTTTACTCTCAAGGAATTGCTGAATTCTAAAAACAACCCACATACTTCCTATAAAAATAAAGCAGCAATGCAGCTTCAGTGAAAAAAAAATAAAGTAATTGTGTTTGCCTTTGGAGTAGACCCTTTATTTTACAAGCTTATAAATATACATATTCTTTTAATACACACTAGTTATCATCCTTTCCTCCCAATCAGAACTTGAATTTGTACCAATACTATATCCATTTGCCTTTACATTTACTACTTTAATCTCCTTTCTCTCTAAGCTTTCTGAATCCATTGCTTACAACCCCTTTAAGTGTATTTGTCTGTCAGGTCTCTCTCAGATCACCTCATCTGCTTTCCCACCTGCCTATCTGAATCAGCTAAAGTTTCCGCTCAGGCATTTAAAGTGTGATATCATAAACACCACGTCTTATTTATAAGGGAGGCTCTTAACCTACACATTAGAACTCTTAACAATTTATCACATTAAACATGTTAATGTACAATCTTATAATTTCACTTTAAATTCCTTAATATTTGCATATTGTATTCAGATTGCAGTGCAAACTCACCAGAGCTTCCATTCTTTTTCTCAGCTATTTCAACATTATTTTATTAATTTCTGACTGACATAATTTTTCCTCACTCATATGCATCCATAATGTTACTCAATTTCTCTTAGCTCACTGTTGTGGTGACAATGTCCCTTTCTTTGTATTTCTTTTACCCTACTCTTCTCTCCTTATTGCATCTAAGTTAAATATTTCTCCTCATTTTCAAGGCCCTTTATGACCAGTTCTACCGCATTACCATTCACTTTAGAGATGTTGATGGTCAATGACACAAATTCATGTTCACTGACTAGATTTTCCAGCATTCAACTCTGCTTTCTCCTTTGTGCCTCTGCAGGCTAAGATTCCCTGTGAGCATTTACTTAGTCACCTCACTATCTTCCATCAAATATTGCTTTTCCATAACACCTTTAACAAGGCTTAACCAGGATCAGACTGCCATGATGTTAAGAATACTTTTCATTAGTCTCTACATGACTGAATTCTCCCATCTTTTGCTCTCTTTTTGCTGTCCTGTTTAATATGGAGACGTAATCACCGGAAGTAATGGTGGTGCCTTTTATTTGTGCTTCTATGCGTAAATAATTTACTACAGTTCTCAAGTGCTACAATGATACCAATAATACTCAAATGAACATACTACTTCCACTTTGTTGGTACAGTTTGCCTTTGGGTTGTTCTACTGTTAGTTCTGTTCTAAAATTGTCATGCTATTAATCCATGAAGGTTGTTGAGGAAGACTCATTTTTGGAATGTTTCTTGACAGTCAGGAAACCCGCATGCAATATGACAAAAATGGTAATTTTTGGAAACAGTGGATCAAGAAGCCCAGAAAGCAAGCTCCCAATCAAAGCATAATATTGAAGTGTAGGCATAGCCCACATCGTCTTGACTCACTTCTTATTATGTTTAATGAATCACTTGTCAGCCTGCTATGTGAACCAAGGAGTCTGTATCTGAAAAGCTGGAATCTTAAAACCAAAAGTTTTGAATTATACCAGCTGAAACAATCACCTGGATATTTTGTTAGCAGTTTTTCCATCCTACCAGTGGCAAAAAATAGTCATGACTATGTCACACTCCCACATTAATTCTTTCAGCAATTGTGCCATTTGTAAGTGAACACAATTTTGGGGATTGAATGCATTTCTACAGACTAAAAGAGCCAGAGCACTGAGCAATGGGCCTCAGACATTTTGTACCTGGGCCTTCTCCAATTTTGCCAGGACTCCCTTGGACACTTCTGCAGCCATATGAAGAAACCAAGCTCTATGTCTGAGTACACTGAGAATCAGAAGAAAAGATTGGAAAAGGAAAAGAAATGAGAAATAAACCCATTGTTGTTCCTTTGCTAATGCATAGCACTAGTGAAAGGGTTTATCACTTAACAATGGTGATTTAGTATTATCAGCATTTGTACTTTTTGTAAGTGCAAGAGGAGCCAGAAAACCAAATAATGACTGCAATAAAACCAAAGGGGGATGCCTCTGTGTTCTCCTCTCTCTGTATTTTTGAATGTAAATTATGGAATATATTTCATAAAAGGAGGTAGAAGTTTATGGAGCATGTTGTCTTTCCCATGCTTTGGAAAATTATGCTTGGCAGATATTGAAGCGGAATCATGTGCTTTTAGTGGTTTGAGCCTTTTAAATGTAGCTGACATCGCTTTATTATTTTTGGAGAGTTTAAAATAAAAATGTGTAGTATAGTGAATAGTTCAAAAAAGCAAAAAAGAGGTGCCAGTTTATGTGATAGTGTGGCTGTTGGATGCTCCACTGGCTTCTGCCTGCCCCAAGGATGTGACTGATGGCATAAAGACTTTTTTCTCTCCACAAACAAAAAGTCATTGGCCATACAATTTGACAAATCATAAAATAGAGGAAATTAGAAAAAACCCTTCTATTTTATATTAATTATCACTTCCTTTATAACCTTCCTTTTCCACAGCCTTCAACAGCCTCTGTATCTCACCATCTCAAAAATGTACTTTCTTGCGCATGTTTTTGCAACAGAGACCACGTACTAACCCCCCATTACAAAGAACATGACCAGCCCTTATTCACTTCATGTAATATTAATTTTTAATACATAGCTAGATGCCAAGGCCTGAGCCTTGGTAGGTACCTAGAGAAGATTTATATCAATGATCCAAGGGTAGGCATAATGTTGAATCACGGAACACTTGTATGTTACTAATGTAACATCATTTTGTTTTTCAAAACAGTCAAAAGTTACTAATAAATAGAAATAATTACTACAAAATGATAAATAAACTGCCATATTATTATTGAGGTATATGTGAAAAATTATGTTACTTTTACTCTGTAAAGACTATGATGGCTTCCAATGACTGCTCAAATATATATCCCTCTTTATGGGATATGGATAAATTGACCACTGCCAAAAAATACTGAACTGAAGTTCTGTATAGACCTTTTCATTAACATAATTATTTTTCCTTTGTTGCTTCTTTTTTTTTCTAAACCCATGAAAAACTTCTTGCTTTCTGATTTTTTTTGCTTTCTTCATTAAGATCTTCATTAATTTTGCTATTTTTAATAATTTAATAATATTTATCCCATTCTGATGGTACAGCACCAGTGTGCATTTCCAAAGCACATGCGAGTCACTGTTCTAGACCAGACTGACATACTTCAGTATGCATGTGAGGTAGCCTATTTCCAAGATGATACTATTACTTCTCAGTCTTCCTCACTTTCAGTTTTTAACTTTGTCCTGGGATGATGACTCAAAATCTGATCTAGAGTGAATACATCCATTCTAAAATTGTAGCCTGGCTGTTGTTGACAATGTATTATTGAGCAAATGTAGTTGTTTTTCCTTTCCCTCTAGTGCTTTAATCCTGAGCTCACAGAATTGTCAGTCTTTACAAACAACAGCTGCACACAAGCAGTGACAAGGAGAGACTTCAGTGGCCACAAGTGCTTCTGCTTCTCATTATATTATCTCATCATAATGTGCATTATTGCAAAGTCACAATACATATGCATTCAAATCAGATGTTGACTCAGTTACACTACAGGGCCTGAAAGAAGTATCAGTTCAGGGACAGACTTCTGACACAATTATGTAGCATCTTTCAGGAACGTACACTTTATCTAATTATCCTCCCTCCTTTCCTTACTTTGCTCTGTTTCTCCCTTCCCCCTCCAAATCAGGACCCACACCACCTTTCCATATACAACACCCTGGAAAAATTTACTGTGTGAACATAAAAAACATAGAAAATCTAAATTAACAACTTGTAGCAATCTTAAACCACATGTAAGGTGGCTATGAAATAAAAATTTAGTACAATAAAGCATTACTGAGAAATGCTAAGTTCTGTGTATACCCAGCAAAAAGAAATTGCAATCTGTGAGAAACAGTAACTTCAAATTTTTTGGAATACAGACATTTATAATTGTCTGATGTTGGATGTTCTGCATTAATATATTTATGGTTCAGAGGAGTTATACTAAGATTAAAAATGTTCATTCTGCATAGTAATTCCATCAGGAACAAAGACAATGAAAGGTATTTATATTGGAGTTAATAAAAACATTAAATTCAGTTATGAAGCCTCATGCTGTATAAGACACGCTCAACGTTCTGAAGAAAAGAAAGAAAGAGCTGTCTCTATTGAAGAAAAGTTAAAATGATACAAGCATCCTATCAGGAACAATTATGCTGATTCATGTTGTAAACACTCTTACAATGTATGCCCCCCAGCAAATGTAGAAGTATGACATTCAATGCATCAAATTTAGCTTTGTTGTTGTCTTATCTATGGGGTAGATAACTGCACACATCTCCCAGGAGAGAAAAATATCCAGTTAAAACCCCTTTCAGAAATACCCCTTGTTAATAACTTGAAAATCAAATTTCAGTTGAAGAAAGAATTATTTCAGAATTTTATTTTTAGCATTTCTCTACACTGCTTAGACAGAGACAGAGTGCACTGCATTTCTATAAAAACAGTCATTGTGCCACCTTATCTAATCACAGCTACATGAAAAGAAGCTTTGAAATTTATTTAGATCACATAGTCAGCATGATCCCTGAATAAGGAAAACGTGTAATTGCATGGCTCGGGGGCAGATTCGGGTGTGCACAGTGACCCAGAAAGTCACATTTCAGTCCCCTGCTTCTTCCTTGCAGCAGGAGCAGCCAGAGCCAGGCATGCACCAGGTGTACTTAGATGCCCTCCTGACAGCCCAGCTGCTGTGAGGAGAGTGCTGGGGGTCAGAGACACAGTGGTCTCTTATTTCTGCCTCCTTTATACTTTCCCCATTAACTCACCTAGGTGCAGCAGACTGGGAAAACAGATCCCATCTACAAAGGCACTAAAGCAAAATAATTCAGCCCTTAGCACTGTGTGTTTGCATATCTAAGAAGAAGGGGGACATTTCCATGCCACTGGTTTATCCCTACTCCTTGTGTGACCCATTCCTCATGTACTACCCACTGAAGCCAGAAATTATCTCAGTCCTGATACTCACTGGTTTTTTAAGAACTGTTCCTCAGAAAAGGATGGGCTGAGGTAGAGGTGACATCATAATCTACAGAATACATAGTGCAACAGTGTCACAGCTTGTTTCCCTGCCCTGTCTCTCCAGTTAGTTTTACCTCAAGGCAGAGAAAAAAACATCTTCCTATAATAATATACTACTGACACTAAGATCAAAAAAGGCTAATACTGATTTAAGTGATTCCAAATAAAGTTCTTTACTGTTTTTGATCACCTATTCAAAACAAAGTATCAGAAAGGTATTAACTCTTTGGGGAATAATTGCTTCACCTACCTGACACTAAAGGTATTGGGCCAAAGTATTTCCTGGTTCACAAAGTTCCATTTAAATTGAGATAACTACATCCTTCACAGCCCTCACACAAGACAGGGCAGCAACAGGAAGGGAAGACCAACAGGGATCATACTGGTCTGTCCAGATCATAATGGGAAAGTATAAAGGAGATGGAGGCAGACTCTTGTGGTGGTGCACACTAAAGGGAAGAGATGTCCAACAGATTCAAGTTCCAAAACCAGAATTTTCAATTCTCTTAATCAAGGTGATCCAAAGAGGAGATTTCTCAGAGAATATCTGGTATCTTTATCCTTGGAGATACTAAAAACTGATTAGAGAATGGTTTAAGCAAACTGTCTAAGGCCGAAGTTGGACAGACCTTACCATTGTTGAGATCATAATCTATTTTTGCAGTCTAAAATCTGGCTTTAGTGAAAGTCTTCTAGCAAACAGAAATCCGTTGGAGAAAATTTCTGCTGCATTATTTCATTTCTATAAATTTGTGTTCTGTGCTTGGTAAGCCATGCATTTGTCCAATATGCATGACTGACAAGATACTTAATTAGAAGCACCCTTGGCTACATGCAAAAATCAGAAAATCTATGCCCCATGTATGAAAAAATGCTCAGGTGATGAGTGCCGGCACCTCTAGGTCATCTCTATAACCCCTCAGTTCTCCTTGAGTCAGACTGACAGGAATGGTAAGAGGTGATGCATTTCTTCATCATTTATGTGCTGTCCATCAGAAACATTCTGCTTTACAAACCAACATCATCTCCCTCCCTCTTTTCATCTGTGGTCCCATTTTTAAAACTGCATCGAGCCTAAAGAAGTAAGAAACTCATATACAGGCAGAATACATAAATGTTATCGAAAATGAACAAAAAATCCAAGAATTTAGCAGGGATGTTTGAACAAAACTGCAGGAGCTATGGTACTCTCTAAATGAAGAAGATAGAAGTTTCTCTTGTATACTAACTGAAGGCTTAAAAGGAATTTACTTCAAATAGCAAATAAACAGGGATTTTTTTCATTTATTTTTGTGTGGGTTTTTTTTTTTTTTTTTTTTTTTTTTTTTTTTTTTTTTTTTCCGTTTAGTGG
>JAWWMP010000001.1:41809921-41897530 GCA_035047865.1 Dendrocincla tyrannina | reverse complement strand
AAGTTACATTTACTACATTATGCACATTTTTAGACATATAATAGGGACAAAACATAGAATATGTGTAGATATACAGAGATTTACATTATCATCTGCTCTAATTATTTTTCTTCTGTATATTTAACATAAAAGTTATGAGAAATTGTGATGTTTGTCTGGGTTGGAGTTCGTAAACACACATGCAGCTTTTTTAGTTGCATGGATGATTACCTACTGACCTTATTTTCTGTAATTTTGGCCTATTCATCTCAGGAGCTCCCACACATCAAAAAACAAGACTACAAAATTTCAAAACAATAAAAGTATCTAATGAGAACTAATGGCTCTAATTTCAGTAAAAGAGGCACAACAGTAATGTCATTGTGTACAGTGTGATCAAAAAAGCTCTCCTTTTCCAACGTCTTCTAAACAGGAATATTATCAGGGAAATAAAATTTCTGTAAATTTAGAGGTCTCTGCCATATACTTACAACTACCTGAAGACTCCCATCTTTCATCAGTAAAATCTAAACAAATATTTACACTTCAAATAAAATTATTTCATATTTTTTACAGAATCAGAAACTTTTGCTTCAGAACTGTTCATCGTGAGTAATTTCCTTCTTCAGAAAATTTTTCATCCTCACTTGAAACAGCTCTCTGAGCAGACCACAATTCCCATGATGGAACACAACATTTCCCCTAGCCTCCTGACCATGGTGATTACAAGAGCTGCAGTTGTAGAGGGGAGAAGGAGCAGTGAAGGAACAGTCTTTGGTGACTCAGGTTTTGAACTTTTTAAACAGAACCCTGAAGTGATCATATTTTTAGACTTCAGAAGACTACATTTCACTAAGCTAAAATCAGGTGTTCACAGCTCAGTGAATGTTTGGCTCAGAACGTGTCCAGAGATGGACTTGGCAAAGATATAGTAGAACCTTTTATATTGTTAAGCTTTCCTCAGATCAGGAATGTTTAACTAGCTCCTCCAAGAAACTCAGCTTCAAAGTCTAAATATTCCCATTTTCAATCTCACATTAACCTATCAAGAGAATATTCCACTAATTGAATCATACACGGCTGTGAAAGAGGAAAAGTTTGAAATCACCATAATATAGGATAATATAGGACAGCTCATGCAGTAAAAAAAAAAAAAAAAAAGTATAATTTTCAATCAAGGGTATAGTGACAGAGTCTGGGAAAGGCATTTTATGCTGTAAACACTTATAATGGTGGTTAACATTTAAGAAGAGGAAATGCTAACATATCATATATAGTAGTGTTCAAAATATCTTATATATAATAAATGTTACACATATATATATGGCCAAAGCTCTAAGATACTAATACACATCAAAAAGAAGTGTAAAATGTGAAGTAGGTAGTATGGCTATACCAGTGTAGAACCAAATATCGGAGGCTTACGAAAGCAACTTGGCGCTTGGAAAAAAACAAAAGAAGCCCAAGTTGAAAAGCAAGTTTACCCCTAAAGGCAATGGACAAGCATAGTAAGAAGCTGGAACTGGCAATGCTGTCCAAAAGTGTAAAAGAGGCCCCAACAGGCAAGGAGTCAGGTATCAGCCGGGTTTGTGCTGAAAGCACATGGGAAGAGGAAGAACTAAATGGGTGCCTTCATACAGACTGGCCCTCCTATACTTAACAACAGCTATGGGGAAGCTCTAACAGGCCACCAAAAGGCAGAGTAATTCTGATAAATACAGAGCAATAAACCCCATTCAGGAGTTGATTGTGGGAGGGGGAAAAATGGCAGGAACAACCAGTGGAGCAGAGAGAGAGAAACCTATGCAAGAAGCAGCAGTAGCTTAGGAATTAAATAATATAATTTGAAAAAAAATATACATACAAGAAGATAGTAAGCTTTCATGCAGACACCCACACAGGAAAAAGCTTTAGCCAAAAAGTGCTGGAAAACAGAATGGAGAAAATGTACCTAGGGTTGGGAATAAAAACATTCCTTTGAATGTTTTCCCTGAATTGTGTCTCTGTATGGGATGTCAGCACCCAGGCATTGGCAGGGGAGGGGAGGCCAGCACTGCCCCAAACTGGGCACAGCCAGTCCCACCCAGTGCCAGCTGCCTCTGATGGCCTCGCCACAGGTCATGGCTGCGCCCTGAAGACAAGGTGGTGGCTGCACCGCCCAGGATGGGGGGGAAAGGACTCAGGAGGGAAAAGCTACTTAATTTTCCAAAAATCATGACTGTTTTGTCCATGACAGTAGCTGATAAGATGGCCCTTAGCCAAGGTCAGCCAACCAATAGTCTCTTTAGGAGACTATTTTTTATTATTTTAAAAAACCACAAGACAAATATACAAAGGTGAGAAGCAAAGGGAAGGGAGAAAGAAAATTCCAAAGAAAAAATAATTTTAAATTTGCTTTCTCAAAGCAATCAGAAAAAAAAACATTTCCGAAGGACAGAGTCTGCACACACTTAAATAACAGAAGAATAGAAAAGGTACTTCGATTTGCACAAATTGCACACTCAAGCAGGACTCAATGAGTGTAATGCATGACTTCAGATGAATATGAAAGATGTCCCTAGCCATTGCAATGTGTAGATGAACCGCCCCAGAAGCAGAAGCAGAAGCTCTGCTGCCTCAGACACACTGAACTGCAAACTAAACACTTGAAAATTTTTGTGACATGGGGGAAGAACAACATCAACAGGACGTCATAGAATCACTAAGGTTGGAAAAGACCCCCAATATCATCAAGTTCAACCTTCCAAAATACACTGGAAGATCAAAACTCTGCACTGTAAAGACTGATTTCTAAGGGCAGTTAAACTGCTCCATTTCAGTAGATGCAGAATTCACAAAGACAGAAAAGACAAAAAAAAAGTTAAGATTTAAAAGAAGTCACACCTTTAAGTCATGTGGACAAGAAACACAATTCTGACAGGAAATTCAGCTAATCCCCAATGTACATAATTGTCTGCATCAGCAAATCTCATAGTAGGAGCAACTCTGCCACTCTCAAGGCCACATACAGCCTATAGCTGAATATTGCCTTCTTCCACGAGTAGAAATTTGCATCAGTCTATGAGATAAACTACTGTTAATCCAGCCAATATTTAAGAGACTTTGCTATTAACCAACCTACCACAACGCCATGAACAGACAGATTTTTAGGCCAGAAGAAACCACATTAAGATCTTGTCTAAGCACCCTCATGATGTAAATTACAGTATTTTATTTGCCCTATTTAAATTGATTTATTCAAAGTTCGATTAACTTTTTATAGATTACTGAAAATTAACATTTTTTGGCTTTTTTATTTTGTTTAGTTTTTTAACTATTACAAAAATTCAGATCTGAAAAAAGCAAGCAGGCATATTTGTAATCTAAGAGTTGTACTTTCAGAGAACAAATGCGCTGCAACACTATAAAAGTCTTTCTTGTTTCCAAAACCGTGTTTAAAATTACACATGCTAGAGTTACAGCTTCTGGTACCAGACACTGGGATTGATCCAAAGCACAGTTTGCAGCTCTCTGTCCATTAAGCTTTGGGGAACCTGTGCATAAATAACCCAGTACAGAATCCTTCGAATTCTGACTGTGACTGTAAACCCTTTTCATGTGAGGAACTCCAAAACTGCAACAGCTTCCACTTGCTCTTGCTCATTGGTGTGAACGTGGTACATTGTATAGAAAATTGTTTGACCTACAATAATTTTCCTAGATGGTCCATTCTCAGGTAACACACTTGCATGAACCAAACTTTCAGGTTTATCTGTCTTAAGGTTGTGAGGTTTTTTTTCATCTTACAAAGTCTTAAACATAAACCATATGTAGTAGAGGGCTTCAGTGTGTTTTTTGGGGTTTTTTTGCTTACTTTATTTTGCCACCAGTTTCATACAGGCACACTTATTTTTTGCACTGATTTATTTAAAATCTTCTTTTGGGTATCACTAAAAAGCTGGTCCATGTCAATAAGGCAACAGAAGACACTATATCCTACTGCCTGAGGCAAACCCCCTGATTAACCTGGCTTCCTTCCATGCTAGACTGAAGCAATGCTTTTATGGCTAGCTGCTGCAGGCTGGTTATTGAAAATGGAAGATGCTTAGTGCTTTGCATGCATAGCCCTTTATAAATGATATATAAAGGTCAAATAAGTTATTTATTGGGTCTCTCTCCCCATTTTATGCATGCTACCTTGTTTCAGGATTGAAGGTCTGACTTTCAGCTGTTGTAAATTCAAACTGATTGACATATGTTAATTTACCATGAGCTGAGAAACTGGAAAACAGGGAGAACAGTTACTCTGTATTTTCAGCTCAGTCAAATGCAGTCAAATGCAGTTGTTTTCTCCATGTTTACTGATTCCTTCTCTTCTGCAACACCCAAGTCTCACATGTTTTTTTCCTATTAATTTCTCTTGAAGCTGCCTCTAACCTTTTCCTTTTCCTTTCTTTTTTTTTTTTTAATTCAATTTTGCATGTTCAAACACTGTTAGATAATAGTCTTGTATAGGTGACTCACAGCAAAGCTGCTTCTTCAGTGGTGTCCTGTCTCAATTTATTCAGTTCTATAAATCAACCTAATTCATAACCTCAACAGTATTTGCTCAAACTGACCATGGCAAAAGAGAGCTCTTTTGTTTTTCTTCCAGGAAGGGCTTCACTATGCAGTTCTGATATTGCTCAACGTAATTTTTACCCCTTTTTCTCACCTACATCTCCCCCACAAGTCGTGTGTACTTACACAACTTTTCTTGCATATGTTTTCTTTACTTTGTTCTCCTACTGCACCTTCACCAACTCAATTCACAGAGATGCCTACACACTAGCCTGACAGAAATCAGGCTTGTTACTTGCTGGTCCATGTACAAGCCATCTCTGACAGGGCCTCCATCGCTGCTTCGCATCACAGCCTTACCTCTGAGCTCTCACCAGCCTTATTTCTGAGATCTCCAGCTGCAGCAAACTGAAAGCAAATTGTCATGAAGATGCTATTCCCACCTCATTTGTTACATTTCCCACAGTTAGGCCCTCATGTCCCTCCATGGTTCAACTCCAGTGGGATCACCTGCTCTGAAAGGTTTGGAAAGGCTTCCCACTCCCTGCCAGGTGTCTCTTGAAGTAACGCTTCTTCTCTTGCTCTCAGATCTGCATGGTAGGGGCCACAATCAAAAAGCCCCATAACTGCTGGGAGGAAAAAGGCTAGAAGCAACCCAACATCCCGATGCTACTATGTGCTGAGTATTCAGAGCTTCATGGGAGTGAAAGCAAAAGACAGAACATCCCCGAACGGGGCTAGCAGGCAACAGAGAAGGGAAGCAAGCGCAAAGCTATCAAAGCATTTCATACACAAAGAAGGGTGACATGAGAGCATTTCCCAACCCAGACCAGCCGGGGCTGGGTGTGAGCATGGCCTCGGAGTGCCTGTCTGGCCTCGGCAGCATCCTCTAGCTCCCATGGCTGCAGCGTTTATTTATCCAGTGATGGCTGTGATAGGCAGCCTCATCCTGGTTCTGCAAACAGCCCTAGCAGGGGGCTGCATGTCAGCTACTCAAGAGCCACAGGCTGGTCACTCCTGACTTAGATGGATCAGTGCAGACAGCAACGGCTTAAATACCACAAATGTGTTAAATTTAGACTCAGACAGGAGAAAACCTGTAAATAATGAGACATTTGCCTAGCATCAATCTGACTCTCTGCATATTACATCTGTTCTCGCTGCTTTATGCATTTTTTTTAGATGCAGGCTATGCTGTCCTCCGTATTTCTAAAGTGCTTAGTAAATTTTGGATAATACTGGAATACTAACAGTAGTGATAATTATTGCCCTACTCTTGTCTAAAATACTTACTGCACTAATAATTTTCTACAGTATCAACATTCTGTAATAATGAAATTGATAACTTTTGTATAAATTGTTAGCAATTAGAATTTATTTGTACACTATAATTTGAATATCTGAGAAACAACATAGTACTAATTAGTGTATACAGAACCTCTGACTAACGACTAAAGGATATTCATTTGTCTTCTCTTTAATAAGGCCATATTTCTCCAAAATGACACAAACAGTCCAACAAGAAATTAAATTCTACAGAAACAGCAATTTTCAGCACTAACCATTTTTTTTCAACAATGAGCCTGAACTGAAAAAGCAAGACATTACCCTCTGCCTTATGAATACTAAAGCACATTCTTCATCTAAAGGTTAAGCCACCAAAATCAGTTTCTCTGCCTATATTTTTATGACAATTGCAGAGTATTTTATGTGCATTGCTCTTTTTAAGTGTAGCCCAAACCTGTATTGCATGCTAGCAAATTTTATTTAGCGTATTGTTTTTCCATAAAAACATAGCATTATAAATAACCTTCAAAACAAAATCTCATGTTTTAGATCTGGTAAAACAATTCAAAAATATCTCTACCCTGTTTTACCTCATTAAGTAAATCCACAAACGCACTACATGTCTTCAAAGAGACTGCTATACATAAACATTTTGAGAGTCTTACACATTCTTAAAAGGGCTCCTTTCACAAAAGGAATAGCAGTCAGAAAGCATGACTATCGCCATTGAATTTAAGTTGCTCTGATCAGAGTTAAAATGACACAAAAAGACAATTATTAAGCTGAAAGATTCCCTAACAACTGGAGTCAATAGGTTGCATTATCCAACATTTAAATTAGGGATGAGCAAAGTCTGGTTAGAGTATAAAGTGGCCCAGCTCTGAGCTGGACTACCAACTCTGTTTTACTGGCACATATGTTTGAGGGTTTCAACCAAAAGCAGTGCACGCATTAACTTATCTACACCAAAAGTTTCCTGTTGTATACTCTGCTCTCAGAGCTGAACACAGGAAGATTCTCCCTGCCTTCAAGTCAATGTGGGCAAATCACTGCAAGCCAGCAAAGTGTTCCTGTTTTCAAATACAATCAGACTACAAGATCGACATGATAAACCAGGTGACTTACAGGTATTAGCATTATACCAAATCTCTTGATGAAAATGTGTCTGGGGAAAGGTGAGTTTTGCCAACGTACGCAAGACAAGGAAACACACAAATTTCTGTATGGTAACTCAGTGCGTTCCAAACTCAAATGCCTCGCAGTAAGAATTGATGCATCACCAGCCAACAATATTGTAACTCTTTCTAACAGTACAGCACTAGCTGTAGTGCTATGGGGAGTATCTCTAGCATGGTATATCCATACTATGCTCTTTCAAAACAAAGAAAGATATGAACTCATGGCAGTCAGAAGCCTAGAGTTATTCTTAGGGAAAGAAAACCAAAAATATTTTTCATTTACTAATGCTAAACTACAAATTCTGGGTGGCAATTAATTCATTGATGCATGAGAATAAAATTCTCTGGGGACCATCACCAGTCCAGACTGACTTTCCAGGAATGTTGAATTTTATATCTGGACCTCTGCTTTACTAAAAACCATGAGTGATCAGGTGTCTTTGTGGGAGAGTATATTTGAAGGTCAAAACCATATTTATCTGAATAAATAAAATGTATCCATATGTTACCGATACAATAATACCTATAGAGAGCACCAGGCAAAAGACTGAAATTCTGCAGACTGGCTCCACTTCCTGCCATTACCTCATTCTAGAAAAAAATACAAATACATCTTTCCAATCTAATGCATTTTAGGAGACAGAAGGAGAGCGGAGTAACTATTTTGGACAGAGACTGCTATTAGCATTTCCAATACAGAGTTTATTCCAAATTTTGTGCTATGCTTCTGCAGATCTCAGATCAGAATCAAGCCTTTAGGCATTAAATGATATAAACAAAGTATGATATGTCGAATCTAATTATGCTATAAATATCCAAATATTATCCAGATCTCTAAGGTAATTCTAAAGAGCCTCAGTGATGGAAAGGCAAATATGATTAAGTTTAAACTGCAAACAGCTTGTGAAATATGGGAAATAGCATTACATGTGAATATATCTGTAGGGAAATATTTTCCTTTAACTAATAAGGCAGGAAATTTTGTGACACAGTAAATAATTTATCCAGTAGCTTAAGGCATTTTAAAGAAAAAAGCAAGAGATGCTAAATAACTACTACACATTCCTGCTTTAAAGTCATCATCAATAATACTTGTTTCATAACTACCGAGTTACAAAAAGAAGTGAAAGGCAAAGCAGATACAAAAAATAGCAGGGGAAAAAAAACTTCCTGTATGTGTTCATCAGTTATAATTACAAAATAATCTGTTATATTGGCTAATGCTTCAGTTTTATTAGGGACAAGTAAAAAGAAAGCCTTCCCCTCTTTCCCTTTCACAATTTGCTGACTGGGGGAGAGCAAGAATAAAATGTCAGCAAATTATTCAAATACAATGCTTTGCCCAAGAAGGGTTTAAAGGAAAAAATAATTTTATTAAATGACACATCTCTGCCATTCCATTTACAACCCACAGAGGTACTGATGTATAGCTAAGTGCACGTAGCTACAACTTTATTTTAAGATGAGACTTAAACTGAGCTTGTAAATGCATACCAAACCTGTCTGACTGCCCTCTAGTCCTCCCACGTGAGTTCAAGTCATAGGAGTCCAGAGACACTTCATGGTTTTCTCAATGAAATTACAGACATTCCAGAACTGCTCAGTGCAGTTTTCAGGAACAAATTTAAATGCTTGTAAGCCACTCAAAGCTGTACGCCTTAATTAAATCTCTTTCCTTTTCCATTACCCTAAAGCACTTCCATTAACTTTTTTCCTCTTTGAGCTATGTATACCAACACTGGCCTATAGGATATCTGGCCAGTTTCACACTCAGCACTATGGGAAACCTCACAAGAGAACCTCAGGAACACCTCCTGTCACAAAATCCCACACGCTGCAACCAGCAAACCTCCATCTTTCCCATGCAAACTATATGGCTACTGAGCGCCTCCATCTTACATTCAAATACAATTACAGCAGCTATGTTGTATCCTGCCTTATAACCTTCTATCAGTGATTTAACTCTATTCATGTGTCAAGCGATGAAGTATCAGCTCACTCGCATATATGCATGACTAAAGCTAAAACCTACTTATTCCTGACTGTACACTAAGTTTTGTACATAAATGTGCTACTCAGTAATCATTAACTAGAACTTATTTCAGCATGTGAATGTCATAGATAGGGCACACACCTACCTATATAGGCTAAAACTTGGATACAACTTGGGCAAGAAAAGCCTTGAATAGTCCAGAATTCTCCTACACTTCCAGGTCCAAAGTACAAAATTGTGATCACAGACTCATATAATTCTAAGACCCAGCTTCCAGTTTTGGAGATGTGAATAGAAAAATGTATAGAGAAATGAAGTATGAGCTTTGACAGATACAGATTTAACTGCTGGGACAGTTCTGCAGCAGCCAGCCTGCCACATTCCCGCAATCTGGATTGAGGCCAATGACAGATACATTTGCAGGTTTTCTTCCAGTGCTGAAGGAATATATTTCATGTAAGAAGAGTGAAGTCATGCAAGAAGAGCTAGATTAAGACAGAAACATCACCTAAAGGAAGGATTATTCTGAGCAGCAAGAAGAGACTTTTTTGAGCTGCAGAGAGATAAGGCAGCGCAATGTGGAGTGACAGATGCAACCCCAGATCGCAATGGACGTTGCCACAAGTCATCTTGTTAGCTATGTCCATTCTCAGGTCAATTCATGTGCCTGAAGTAGCAACATAAGTGAGCCTAAAGGAAATCTGGGTCTGCTGGAAGAGTCCCCTACTGTCTTGGTACTTGGGTAGCAATAGACTGTTCTTCACAGAGCCTTTCAGCATGGCTCCCTGATCTTAGGAAATGTTCCATTTTCTTCATACTTCTTTAAAGCATTGCAAAAGAAACTGGAGGCCTTGGACACACCACACAATTCCATTTTCATGTGCAGTTCCCTCACTTAGCAGCTCAGAAAATGCAAAGACTGAAAAAAGCTCTCTAGCCCCTCCAGCAATACACTTTTTTTCTCCCTATTCCATTCCCCTTGTAATCACATAGCTTCACCAGACTGTATGGGATAAAAAATGGTGCATTATGATTTTGGTCAATAATATGACATCTTTAAATAGAGTCACAGATGTAAGCAGATTGAGAGATTACAGCCCTGATCTGAAGATGTAATCTAAATTAGGCCCATTGAAAGTGAAACGTTATATTTGCAGGAGTAAGCACCAAACAGAGTGATAGAGGGCTAATTGCATAGATTTATTTTGCAAGGACAGTTTTATGGAGAAAACTCTCATGTTTACAAGACTGCCTCTACTGTTTTCCCAGGGAGGATTACAGGATCTTAGAGTCTGCCTGGGGAAAGCTAAGAATCAATATATATATTCTCAAAGCAATGATGACATTCCATACTGTTAACTATTAAAATATGATCCTATAGACTTAAATAAAACCAACTTAAATAAATATACATTTCAAAGGGTTCATTTTTAAAATTTACATTTATTTGAGGGACAGAAATTCACCACTTATTAAAAAAACCCCTACATCCTAGGATTTAAGGTCACAGGCACACATTTACTTTGCAGGCAGCTGGAAGAGCTGCAAATGTTATTACCTCAGGCCATTTTTCTACCTCCATGTTGGAATTCACCATGACAACAGCAAAGCAAACTAAATGGAGCCCACGAATGCTTTCTAAACTCACGGCCCCAATGCAAAATCTTTTTTTTCTTTTTTTTGATCTTAAATCAACGGTGAAGGCATTTCAATCTAACATGCTTGACTCCACAGTCAAACAAGGAAAAGGTCAGGGGAATAGGGAGGGCAGCAGTCACCCACACACTGAGTTGTACGACAGCAGTAACATGGAGTTACATGGAGTTGATTTACCAGCATTAAAAGCATCAGCAGCCAGCTCCAGCAAAGAACAGCTGCCATTGCCGGGGAATTCGCTTAAGAACAATCTGAGGCCAAAACATCCCAGTGAGCAATGTTCCAGTGGAGTCTTCTGACCCATACTGGGATCTGCTTTGCAGTTTCTTGTTCTTGAAGGATATCAACTTACAGCTGTGACTTAACTTACAGTTAAGGCACAAAATGCTTACAGACAATTCATTAAAAAAGACAGTTAATTATGTTGTTTTTCTACTGATATTCACTTCTATTCACTTCTAATTACATACGGGCATGTAAACTATAATGAGTACCAGGTGATTTATAGTTCAGCTTTTGTTTCATTTCTGAGAAGAAATGCAGATCCCTAGACTTTGAAGTCTGAACATAAACTCCAAAATTATGTTTCTTCATTTTGTGTAATGTTATCTTCTTTGTAATTTAACTGCACATATCATAGGTTCTTGCAAAACTATTTTATCTCTGTAGAACAGTAATCAAAACATGTCTCAGGTTCATAAAGACTTTTACAGACCTGCTCCCCACCCCCATTACCTGGATTTATGCAAACATCTAATTGTTCTGTTATTTTGCCTCATGTTATCAGCCTTTAGAAATAACGCATAAAGCTTTTTCTTGTAAAACCTGTTATTCAGATATTGAATGTGTTAAACTTCAGGAAGCCAAAAAAATTAAATGTGATTTTATTTCATCTGAAATACCAGGTGCATCTTGCTACGTTTCCATACTATGAATGAAAAGAAGCATTTAACGATCCAGGAAATTTCTCCATAAGGATCTGCAAGCACAGGGTTTTTTATTTGCATTTTTTCATTGCATTTGCAATTTCAAAATGCCTCCATTTCTACAAGTACATGCAATATTTACTTTATGGAATTCTGTTCACAGTACTTGTTTCTTACATTCTACCTGGTGAAGTAGGCACTTAGTAGACAGGTGGACATTTTACTCAAAAGGAACATGCAATGGCTTATGAGAATAAGACCCAGAAAGATAGCAATTTCTGCATCTTTAAAAAACCCCAAAACTTTCAGTGTTACTTATTTTAAAACTCAGAAGTTGGCTGCAATATGGTCATACAAAATTGAATGTAGTTTCCTTCCTTCAGGAAGTAACATGTGCATAGTACCGGAAAAAACTATTTTGTGAAAAATAAGAACAAGTTTCTGGTTTTTAAAGCATTCTGAATATGACTAACACCCAGAATGGTTTTAGATAACTAGAAAGAAAAAATATTAAGTGACACAAATATAAGGCCATTATTTTATAGAGATTACTAGTCAAGCAACAGATATTAGAAACTGTCAGCAGAATACAAGAACACCCATCAACATTTTTCAATACACCACTGCTCATTTTTATTAACTGCATTAAATAATATTTTCTATGCATCAGCATTCTTATCACACTGTACTTTTTCCTATTACTCATCATATCACCAGCACCTGATTTTCTGAAAGTATGCTGATTTTAAATTATCAGCAGGAACAGCATCTCTGACTGTTCTTTATTGCTAAACTGTTTGTTAGGCTACATCTTTCAACATATTTACAAACATTAAACAGACATTTGAACCATTTTGACTGGATTGGAAGGGTAGCATAATTGTGGATTGACCGATTTTTCATTTAATTGAGGCTGGCCCACAAATGTGGATTCCAAATGTGCTCATCCCAGCACCATACAACAAACCTGCATTTCTATTAGCTATGATCTTACAATAGCATATTACATAAATCTGATGTTACACAATGATACTGTTATTCAACATGTATTGGCAGTGAGCTATTTGGACAGCTGTTATCCGAGTTAGGATGACTATCGAATCCTACTTGTCTCAAGTAATCAAAATATAACAGTGATCAAGTGCAGATGCTCCTACTGCTTTTCTATAGCAAAGGAAATCTATCTGAGCTGTCTCCATGTTAGTGAGCAATGCTGAATTTACTCAAACAGGTTTGTTAGCTTTCAGATGAAAAATAAACCTTAATATTTTGAGTTTCTCCCTGTCTGCTGTGGAAGGGTACCCTGAGGAGCTACCCTTTAAAGGGTCTCCAAACACCAGCTATCTACTGCTATTTAGACACCCATATCTCCAATTCTTTACATTACACCAGCCTCTGAGGATTAGCATGAAAAGGGTGATACTTTGAATCAGCTGATAGCTGAGGAGGGACTAGCACTGCTGAATTTTCAGTTTTACTCCCAAGCCTCTACGTAAGCTGAGTCAGCAGTTGCTTTATTTTAAAGACTTTATTCACCTGCACTGCTGCAAATTGATAAGACCTATAAATTCCAGTTACTTCTGAGAAGGCTGCTTTAGAGATTAAAAGTATATATTTACTTTGACACCACGATGTAACTCCCAAAAGGATTAACAGGAGTTAAGTGCGTGCATTCTAAGCAGGAGATACTCTACATCTCCCCGCTTATAGAAGGCAAGAGAGGAAACAGACCCTGCACAATCCTTCAGGGAAATGTAAAGGTCATGCAGGTGAACTGCTGACTACACCACCCTTTGCTCCCTCAAGCAAATATGCAGCACACCTACTACATTGCTCAGGTTACGAGTTCAAATCAGAGCAAGAAACAATGCTGTTAATTAGATACTAAAATCCTCTCATGAGAAAGGGCTTCACTGCACATTTACTCCAAACCAGTAACACAATTTCAGCTTTCCTAGTGTACACAAAAATTACACTTCTTTCTTCTACACTTTAATTGCTTCTGATTTCATTGCTGTATTGCATATGTTCATAAATCAGCACAGGGTATTGACCTGTTCTGCTGTTTACTTACTGCTTTTTACTTCATAGTGGATAATACAAAATAGAAGTAAGACAGTGAATGGTGTTATACAAATTTGGTGATCCATCTGATGACAACTGAGAGAAAAATAAACATCAGATGAACTCATACATTCACTAATTCCTCATAGAGGATATAATGCAACTTGATAGTATTTCTGTCTGTTGCAATTACTTATTGCTCCCTACTTATGTGTGCGGGATGTAATTTTTCCTTTTAGATTGTGCACACTATAAATAAGAAAAAAAAAAAGCTACCTAAAAGAGAAAATGTCTTCACAGAAGGCTATAGAATTGAGCTCATGAAGTGGGCTTAAACCCATGTTCAGGATTTAAGAGATTTCATTAATTCATAATTAACGAAGTCCAAAATGGACACTGGATTTATTTTATCAGAAACTTGTATATGCAGGATTATGACAAAACTTTTGGTTCAGCAGCTGCACAAAAAGTAAGTAATGAAAAACTGAACTAACACTTCTAGTAACTTGCATATATGACAGAAGGGATATTGTAAATGTTAAAGCAAATAATATGCATTTATGCTTCAAATAAGCATGGGTTTCATGGCAAGTATCTTCCAAATTAACAACTGTAACAGTAACAGTGCCACAACAAATGAAAACAGTAAGTTCTTTTATTCTCCATGGGTTCTTTCCTAAATATGTTGCGAACTATCTGAGTGTAGGGCACATTCTTGCAGCTGCCTTCATAGAAATATCTTCTCCAGACATAAAAGTGACAGGATGCCAAATTTGCAAGGCTGAGGATCTGCCAAAATCTCTTAATGCCACAAGTGCTGCTTTTTAAGATGAAGTGCTCTTCAAGATGAAGACTTGGTGATGCAGGTGAAGAGCACAGGAGAGCTTGAAAGAGGACATGAAGACATGGTAGATATAAGAAAGGAAGGACCTTTGCAAACAACTCAAAATTTTCAAACTGCCAAGCAAGGGGATACAGAAGAAAGGACTTTCTTGGGTGGAGAATGACTCAAGGAAGCACATAATCCAGACCTTTGAACTAGGAAACACTTCTAGGTCCAAGAACCCAGGCACAATCATTGCAGGTGACACAAACCACAGTCACAGCATAGGAAACCACCAACAGAGATTCTGGATCAATGCCACCACCCAGTCAGCATCAGCACAGATAAACCATAAAGCTCCTTTGCAAATAAGGTGTTCTAGCTGTTTTTCAGCAAGTTCCAATCAAGAAAACTTGCCAAAATCTCCTTTTCAGGAGGCTGATCACAAAAACTAGGGTAAAGCAACTACTGCAGATTGAATCCCTCTGTCACTTTTTGCCTTTCACTAATTCAGCATGGGTATACAACACCCTTCTCAATCCCTGCAGGTATTCATGATGTGCATAAGGCAGCTAGGTTAGACCTGTGAACATATACTTGAGCTGGAAAGATTACTTACTAATACTGTTTGCATTTATCTTTCAACTGCTAAGATACTTTACACCCTCCAAAGGGGACTTACTTAAGTAAGAAGGCAGAAAGAACAAGTGATTTCATTTTGTTATGAGTCTATTATGACATTTTTGTAAAAATGTCAATTTTCTAGCAGTTTTATGCCAAATGAGACAAATTCAATACAGACTTACATGGCAGAAGTGAATATAAGTACACTACATCTGTACTAGTGTTTTAATGCAATTCTTTACTGATTTTGCAAAGCTCAAAGCATAAAATCACATGAATGTTTCCTGTAATTTAATAGAGTACATTACCATATAATTAATATTTAATAAATGCATGAAAGGAAGCTCTGTGGAGAGGCAGAAAGGGACACAGAGAAAATGAGAAGGGTGCAACTTTTCTAACAGTACTGAAGGCAATTTATACTGAAGAATACTTATGTCTGTCTTGATTTTCCTTTTCTGTTGGTGCTAAAGGGCAATTTCCAGTGCATCCTTCAGAAAAATGAACAACCTCCAAGTTTTCATTCTTGTAAGCATCAAGTCCTACTACTACACCAGATATATCAGAAAACCCTCTTGAGTATATTTCCTAGAAGCCAGGGTTTTGCCCTTAAATAGGAAGAGAATAACAGAGTATGTTGCAGATATGTAGAAATATGGCAAAACTGAGCTCTTTAACTTCTCTTTGTGGATACAGACAGGTCTCTCCTCTGTGATTTAATTAATCTGGTTCTGTCTTTCTACTGCACTCTTGGAAATATGAGAAATTCCTAGAATTAAAATTATGTAGCAAATAAACAACCTTTACAAGAAATTTCTGGATGCAAACTTCAAAGGAACACACACACGAGGGGAATATAAAAGCCAACACCTCCAAATTCATAAAGTCAGGGTTGATCGTGAGACCTGCCCTCAGGCATCTTCACCAGTTAATTTCAGTCTTACACGGAATGGTAAGACATTCTCATATCTCCCAGGTATTTAAGTTCTTGATATTAGACACCTGTAATTGAAAATTTAGGCTAAAATATCTATTTTCTTCCCTTCTCATATCTGTATAACTGTTACATGCATAAATATTGCACAGTTTGATACCACTACCTTACCAATGGCTGCCCATGTGAGCAATGCTTAATTTTTTTTTTTATTTTTTTTTTGAGGGGTGGACTCCTAATATCTCCACTGATCATCTCACGTCGTAGAGGGGGACTGATTCCCTATGCTGCTGTAGTGCCAAGCATAGCATGTCTTAGATGTTACCAATTTCAGATTACAAACACAGACAACAGTAATATACAGTACACAGTAATACACAGCGACCACAATCTGTGACTTGTTGAAATGAAATGCTTCAATCAGACGGAGCTCTGGTAGTGAACAACTGAACTAGAAAATCAAAGCGTGACACATTCCTGCTATGACACCTCACAGTCTAAACCTTTGCTGATGGCTCACATAAGCAGCTCTCAGCTACCTACTTTTCTGTTATATGTCACATTCTAAATTCATCATTTTATATACTCAATATTCAATATTTTTATACTAAATCAACACCATTACACTTCTGTTTGACTGAAAAGTTGAATGCATGAACTATTATCCTTTCAAACCAGAATTTATGCATGAAAAATATTCATGTATTTATACATTGATTCAGATATAAAAAGATCTAGAAGTCCACTTAAAATAGAGGGCAAATGGGCACATAAAAACTGCTGCTCTAAGTCCTCGAAGTAAGACATAAATCTCTGTGATGGTTTGCAGCACCTTAGTGTCCAAAGACGAAAATACATATGGCAGCCAAATTATAGACGTAAAGCCTCCTTACATATGTTCTTTTTAGGATGATTTACACAGTGTATCCATGCTACCAAAAGTCCAATGCAAAGACAAACTAAGAACTACCATGTATAGTCTCAGACATACTCACAAACATGGTATAAACAAACAAGAAATCTCAGTATAAAAAGTGTAGTCCTAGTTCAATCCCACATATTTGATATCTAAGGATTAATTCTTTAGCTCCCAAGAATCTATTGGGATCTAGCAAAATTAAAAAAAAAAAAAAAAAGAAAAATCAAAACATCAGTTCCCCCATGCCAAAAAAACCTCCACAACACAATCTTGCATACTGCATACAAAGTGCTAATGGCATGTAGTTACTATTACAATAAAGATAACTAATCATCCTAGAAATTGTTATCTAACAATTTGAACCACATGAATTTAACTCTACCAGCACCAGCTCAGGTTTTCCCTGTCAAAACAGAAAGATACCAGCTCCCATCATAGTCTCTGACACAACCCTGCCTCACACTTCCTACAGGCGCTCACATTTGGCAAAAAACTATAAAAAAACCAAAATTATACTAGAAAGAGCTGCACAGCACTGATGTGGCTCTGACAGTGCTTCATACCCACTTTGTACAAAGTAGGGCAGGAGCTTGCCCTTCATGTCTCTGTACTGCAATGAAAAGCAGTACAGCCTGATGAGTATGTGACGTGACAAGCCAAGACGGCACATCAGGATCTTTTAGGTCTTCAACTGGGAAAGTACATTTCTGGCTCACACTGCAGCCAGACAGCCCACCCTGGCAAAGCTTGGGGCTGGCGCCCACAACCATGTTATAAGTGGTTCCTGCGAGGAAACCTGGGAGCATGTCAGGTATTAACAAGACTTCATAACACTCCTAACTGCTATGCAAGCCATTGCTGACAAAGATCTCGAAAGCCAAAATATTGAGTTCTTGCTCATCTGCATTTCATCAGAGACAATTTCATTTGGCTTTTAGTTAGATCAAATCAAATCAATAGCGGACACAAAGGTCATCTGTTTTGTATCGTTCCTCCAAAACTGCAGCCTAGTGTTACTTTTATAATATATTCTTCTGAGGAGATAATATTCCATTTTTAATATTATAACTAGAGTTTCTGTAACTAAATAATGATGATTTCCTAACACTAAATAATACATCACATCTATTCAAAATACAGAGGAGCACAAAAGACACTGAAAAGCCTAGGCATACAGTTGAGCAGTGTGCCCAGGTATGGCAGATCATCTCTTTACAGAGCAAATATAATAGACATTTCAAAAGGCAAAGTAACATTAATAACAACTTGATTTTACACAACTCATAAAGGCATTTTCTCTGATAATGCCTTCGTTTCTCCACACTGAACATGGTTTGGTGTGTTTTTGTTTGTTTGTCTGTTTTACTGCAAATACAATTACCTTACCTTGGCACAAGAAAATATTCATCCTGATATGAAGAGAGTTGTTTGTTAAAGAGTGTAGCTCTCCTGTCTTATTGTGCTTTTCACTATGAGGAAACATACACCATAAAGCAGGTTAGAAATGGAAGGTAGTTTTGCAAATTTTTTGGAAGAAAGTTTTACTTTTTTTAGTGGAGAAACATTAATTTAATTTCCCTTCTTTCTTTGAAGTAGCATTTTAAAACAGGTTACACTACAAATTTAA
The DNA here is from genome assembly GCA_035047865.1 of Dendrocincla tyrannina. Classification (NCBI taxonomy): domain Eukaryota; kingdom Metazoa; phylum Chordata; class Aves; order Passeriformes; family Dendrocolaptidae; genus Dendrocincla; species Dendrocincla tyrannina. The sequence continues at coordinate 41,878,981 of JAWWMP010000001.1, read as the reverse complement.
AATTCCTATCTCCAAAGGATGAAGTAAAAGCATAAAAATTTCTTATTCCAAAGATTTCTTATTCCAGTTTTAATTGAAGATTTTAATTTTGCTCATTTTTCTTAAACAATCCACAGAAATAGTTTGGGAAAAAAAAAGGCGGGGGGAGCATCTTTTTCCAAAAGTCTATTGAGAAAAGTATCATGTCATGGAAAGTATCCCCCTTTTCTAGAAACCTCTAGCACAAAAAAATCCCTTACTATGATTGGCACATGTAAACATATTCATTATGCTACTTTAACAACTCTCTCTCAAAGCTAATTATGTAAATGTACATTTCTTCAATTTGATAAACACATACATTTCCTACTCCAACAGCAACACTAGAACCATCATTATAACTCTGAGTTCACAGATCACATTTTGAATTCCATCTGGTTTAAGAAGAGTTGTATTAATAAAAATAATCTTCAAGCAAGACAGAGCCCATATTTCTTCATTCAAGAATATACTATGCATGGTAAATATAAGGACTGAAAATTATGCCCTCTCTTACATATATGTGTAAAAATAAGTTCACATCCATCATTCTAAGTGAAGGAACTTCACTGTTCAGACAAGTGGAAACCTCAAGGTTGTTGAGAGCTTATTTTAGCTTCAAAAAGAAGTCACCTCCAGTTAAGGCAAGTGCTAGGACATTTGAAATCATAAAAGATTCACTATTAACTATAATATTAATGCTAATGAATCTGTCTGTTAATTACTTTGATCACTGCCTGAATAAAAATATGACTGGCATTTCAGCATTATTACTTTGCTATAACAATATTTTATGAATCTGAATCTGGCAGTGCAACCTTAAGCACAGTTTATCACTGAGATACTACAATGAATTTAGGTTTAGACAGTGATTTACTTCAATTATCCCTTGTCAAGTCCAACATGTGTTTCACTGAACTGACGAAACAAGTTCTCAGGCAGCTCCACCTTGGAACTGAATAAATGCTGTTGCATTTTATTTTAGTGAGATTTTGTCCCTGTTCTAGTACATTGATAGAAATGTGCAATTTGGGGTTTTTTTTCTTAAATACTGTCAGTTGAGTTATTATTTTATTCACTTTGGGCAATTTTATGCTTTTTAAGTCCATAATCAATTTTAATTTTGAGGTATGACTTCTCTTCGGCAGCAAACTCCTGCTGTTATATTCAGCGGCAACACCGCATTTACTGTCAGCTCCACTGGCTAACATTCCTGGGTACATCTTTACCTCGTATTGCAAATCTAACCCAACATCTTGAAGTAACAGATTCCTTTCAAAAGTCCACAAGGTCTGAGCCTGAGGTAGCAGCACTGAGATGACCCATAACCTGAATTTCCACATCCAGCATTCCATCCCAAGCTGCTCTCACTATTCCTGGTACTAGAAAGCTATTGTTAGCCACAGTCCTCTTGTAAAAATGACACAGCTGGACAGTCTGAATTATTGCCCAGAGCTACTTATAGTGGCCTCATTTAAGAGCTGTATGTAAGCTTTTCTAATTTCTATGGCAAGAACAAGTACTAACAGCATTTGGCAGTATATTTATTTGATAGCTGTTTGCAGCTACAGTAGTCATCACTGTAAAGAAATCGCATTACATGGGCCCATGTTTAATCATCTTTTTTTTTTTTTTACAAAAGGGAAAACCATGTATTTGCAGTACAGTAAATATTGACTTCCTATTAATGACCACTTTACGTAAATGGTATTTTCTGGCTGTAAGCTTCCTTGCTGATTATTCTATCTCTTCATTAATTTGTGGTACAAAGAAGACTGAGTGATGTTTAATTGCCGCTTGAATCCCAGGGAAATCTGATGGAGCCCCACTGTCATTTTTTATTTAAATATATATTATCTTGTCAGTCAACCTGGAATAGTACAAGCTTGTTAATGTTATAGTCTACAGACACTGTAATGTATATTTTAAAGGTTTAAATTATAATTTTTAGTCAATAAAGCACAAAGAGGTGCAATCTTTAATAGTGTATGACAACCGCCCTTCTAGAGAGACCACATATGAGTTACTGAGCAATTCTCTGAATTTCCAGCCGTGCTTAGTACTGACTCTGGTGCAGTGTTAGGAGCCTATGGCAGCCACAGCCACTGTACCCACAGGGTCCATCAGCATGAATCTGGGCTGTGCTGGCAGGGACACAGGCAGACACGTGGCTCCACTGTATCTCCTTCCCCTGCCTCTTCTGCAAGCAAAGAGGGATAGCTTGGCAGAGGAATTTACCAGGTATGATGTCTGCAGTTCAGCACTGTCCTTCTTTGGTTCATTTCATTCCTGTGAGATTTACTCAACTTGAATTTCTTCCTCTACATCTCTAACTATGCTAGTCTAATCAATATGATTAAGTATGCCCCCCATGGTTTAGTTTGGAGTGTGCTGGTGGGCACTGGTCCCAGTACATGAAAATCTATTATTCGACTTGTCAGGCATGACAAATCCACAGTGTACAACCACTGTGACTCTACCAAAACATCAGGTAAAGCTTTATAATGCCCATTCTACAAAATTCATGATGCATAATGGTAAATTACATGAAACTCAGCATGTGGGATAGTAGAGCACTCTTGATGATTTTAACTTATGAACAGTCAGCAAATACAAACTTCAGTGCTGTAGTTGAGGAATGCATTCAGTGCAGGGAACTCAGTGTACAGCTGCAATGTGAGCTCCAGGTTGTGCCCTACATGATGGGCAAGGGCCCAGGCAAGAGGCTGTGAACTGGTGCTGACCCTTTTCACAGGAATGAGACCTTTGGGACCAGAGAAGAGAATGGACAAAGGCACAACAGGCACCAATGATTCAGCAGAAAGACCCCAGACTGTCACACACTTATACTGAAAGGGTATAACTTTGCTCAGGGTTCCTCCTCAGACGAGCTGGTTTTGTGTTCTGCACCATGATTAGATTACTTAAAGAATTCAGATGTATGAGACTATGCTGTGGGAAACCTAGGATCCAGCCAGTAAGGAAACCTTGTCTGGCTGTGTGAGCCTTGCTGCAGAGGGGCATCAGTCCCGGCAGCAAGAGTCTCAGGTGGTGGGAGTGTGACTGCCAGAGTGTCTCCTGAATGGTCATACAGGAAAGTTTCCTTAACAGTCTAAAAGCCACTGTTCATGTTTCTCAGTCAGTAAAAAAAACCTATAAGATACTAGTTTTATTAATATTTTACTTGCTCTTTTAAAGCAATGCTTGCTAATTAATCACTTGTCCAAATCACTGTCACAATCACACAGCAAAAAGATACAAGTTACCTGTTACACTGGAACACAAGGAATTGTTTAGAGAGCAAAACAAATTGTTTAGGAAGCAAAATATATTTGCATCATTTTTCTACTGTGAAAACCTAGGTTTTATAAATGTATTTCATGACCCTGAATTGCTTTAAGCTCATGAATACTTCTGTTAGAAATAGCATGACTGGTAACTTGCTCAGCTGCTACAGAGAGGAGTGGTTACTAAGACAGGGTCACAATAACAGGTATGCTAAATTTTCCACCGAGAAAGTCTTAATCTTATCCCATCGGTTTTCCTTGCAAAAGCCAACTTTTCCAGAGAGAAAAACTTCCACTGCTCTTAGCAGTTATGTTATAGGGTCCAGGCAGCAACCATCCAGAAGCGAGGGGCTTTCAAAGCAGCAGCAAACTTGTGTGTCTAGCAGACATGTCGCAGAGTATGTCAGATGTACTTGTGTTAAACATGACGAATTTAAAGTAAGGAAAAGTATACATGTATGTATGTATGAAACAGGTAGTGGGATCGCACCACTCTGTCTGTTTTGATGTGAGGGGGATGTTTCTTGAATGACAGTCAGGATTAATGGTCCAGAAAGTGCAGGGGGGAGTGTAGCTTCATTCTGTGATACCCCACAGAGATTCCAAAAGTTGTGTACCTCAAAGCCAGTCCTGGAGTGCCTACATGACTCTTCCTAGTGTGAAAATTTGCTACCACAAACAACAGCCAAAGGCTTTCACTTTCCACAGTCTCCTTTGTCCTGGCCTCTCTATGAGACAAGGAGTTCAGGAATAATCCTTTAATCTCCATCCACAGTTCTGGAGTGGAGAATACCTTCATGTGGGGTAAGGTTGTGTGTCTGAAAGGAAGATACCGTTCAGAGCAATGGGGCTACTTCTTTCCTTCTTCTATTCTATTTTTCCATTTAGTTCAAATCACAGATTATTTTCCCCAGTGACCAGAACTGGATCTACAGTTCCACAGCACTTGACACCAGTCCTAACACACCTACACAGCAGCCAGCAAATGGTTTAAGGCAGAGAAAATTCATGCCTGGCTAGTTTGGTTAGTGTAAACATTCTCATAAACATGTTAATCTTTGTAAGCATAAACAAAAGGAGCACAACATGCACACAGCCTTTATTAACCTTAAGAGTTCTTATTTTCCCAAAGTTTCTACAGTTACTCTACTAGGGGTGTCAAATTTGCACCAGAACTGACAACTAGGGGATTTAAGTGTACCATACACACACACATGCCTGCATCTGTATACATATGTACACTGCATTTTTCTGCAATATATTAGGATTTTTTTTTTCTAGAGGAACCTGCAAAATAAACAGACACAAAATAATCATATTTTAAAATATCTACAAAATAAACACAAAACAAAAAGAGAAACAAAATTAAGTCTCTTGCCTTTCCCTGCTCTGAAATTTACATATTCACTTTGCAAAATCCTTCAGTGTAGAAGTATTAAAATGACATTACTTTTGCAAATAAAGGTGCACCACGCAGGACTCCAATTCAGCTGATCTCTAACTTATGGAGAGGGATGTTACCTAGAAGAGTCATTGCCAAACTGGTAAAAAACAGTATCCAGTTTGTCTGGGCTAGACGGTTTTTCATATATTGTACATCGTCTTCACTGCAGTGGTTTAAATGAAAAAATTGCTCTAAAAATCTGAAGACAACACAGAAATATCTGGATGTTTTCTCTTGAACCATCACATCAAACCCCATAAAAATACAGGCAATCATATGAGATTTCCCCTCCCACCAAATGGAACAGACCCAACACAACCCTTAGCAGAAGTCTCGCTGGAGTATAGTAACAAATGCTCAAGCAAATTCTCATTGAAACCAAACTAAGCAAAATTAAAAGAACAGTTACAAAAAGAATTACTTACCTCCTCTATTTCCCCAATTTCACAGGATTCAGAATACAGATGAGGGGCTAACTTTTAGCTTCAATGAAAGCAAAAACATTTTGAAAGACTACTTTTGACGTGAGGATTAGAATGGCATTTACTTTGCTTCCAAATAAGAGCAAGCCTTGAGCTTCCTCAGTGCTGTGTAATCTGAACACAAGCCCTTCTGAGGCACTCTGGTAGACCAAGCTGCTACCACTTTCAATGAAACAAATCACTTTGGACTGTACCAGACTTGGCAGACTCTTCATCTTCCAAGCACTTTTTCTTGGCTTCCTCAGTCATCTGTGGGACATGCAGACCATAGACCAGATGTTTCCTTGAATTAGCTGGTCAGCTGAAACTGATTGATGATTTCACACTCTGTTAATAACTAGATGTTCCTTATCCTAAACATATATTATTCAGTAACAATAAAAAGCATCCCTCATACTATCATTCTCTCTCTGTCATTTTAAAGTTGAGAGGGATAAACTTTTTCGACAGCGACATGGCTTATGAAACACTTTGCCATCTCTTCAGATGTCTTTGAAGTTGTGTTTGAACAGCGACAAAAGACTCCTCGAGTGAACAGAGCATCAGCTACTCGTCTTGTCACACACCACTTCCAACAAGCAGCTCATCACACCTCTCCTTTCTCACCCATTCTCCCAGTGAGCATCTAGTGAAAACCTCTGTTCACACAGCTGGAAGTCTGAAGGAGCAGAAAAATCATCTCTATACAGCCACTATACTGCAGCAAAAGATTGTGGCTACTTTGGGCAGCAAGTATCTGCTTTTGCCCAGTGCATGACTGTGTTGTGGGTTTTAGCAATGAAGACCTGAACGCTCATGTGTCAGTGTGGGCAAGTGTTCTTGTGACTTGAATCCACAGACCTTTTACAACTTCCCATGACTGCCGTCTCACTTGAATGACCATCTATGGATTGCAGTGTTCCTGAGGTAAAATTTTATCCCATAATATTTCCTTTTCTCTCTTGCTATGGAATGGATTGCAATTTCAAAACACATGAAGGGTTATTTTGCAGTCTAAAGTAGACACAAATGGACTTTGTCATACTTACAAAAAAGGAAGCAAAATATAAGGTCTGCTAGCATGTTGGAGAAGTCAGAAAACAGTTGATTTGTTCAACTGTTGATTCTGGATGGCAAAACCTCAAAAAATGTATTTGCATTTTTAAGTAAAGTGTTCATCACCTTGAACTGAACATGGCTGTTCATTTTTTTAAGCATTTTTCCGTTCATCCATAAATGGAAACATTTTTACAGGTCAAATAGTCTGCTTTTTTGACTGTAAAGCTAGGAACAGTAATTTCTTGAAGCTTTCTACATTTTTCTTGAAAAAGGATTTATACCTTAAAAGGAAAAAAAATCCAGTAGTCACCCAGGTGCAGCACAGAAGTCCCATTTCTTTTCTGTTCCCTAAAATACAGTAGCTAGAACATTAGATATGTAAGCAGCACCCTAAATTGCATTTCTTTGTTCTAATTCTGGTATGTACTATCAACTAATAATGCACATCCCTGTTCATTAGTGCTCTGCAGTAGGGTCACATTGGAAAGACCTATTCATTACTCATGCACTGCTTGTCAGCACACAGACTGGAGCAAGATTACTGATACATCTGCCTAATTTTACCAAGAATATTGATGTAAAATCAGTCTCGTTCAATGTTTGCACAACCAGAAGCCTGTCTCCAACTGGAAAAAAAAAAATCTTATTTTTTCTTATGAAATATCCTTCACATAAATGAGGGAAAGATGCCTGTGGTCTATTGTGCGGTATTTGTAGTCTGCAATGGTTATCCAATGCCTTTATTTCACAGACTATCACACGTAATTCTGAAAACTAAAATGCCACTAAGGGACTTGTGCTAGTTTTGTAGAAGAAAAAAGGGGGAAAAATGGAAAAAAAAATGCACATCCTAATAGATTTTCTTATAAGACTTATATCACTTTTAAAAGCTAAGACTGAGCCCTGGCTTTGTACCAATTTGTACCAGCAGAAATCCTCTCCCCATCGTATATTTTGGCTTGCATCAGAAAGTTTTGCCTTTTTTTTTTTTAAGTGGCTTTTACAAAATAAATTGCTTTTAAACATTAATTAGGTTGATATTTAGAACTGAATATGAACGTTTGTAGTGATTCTAGTTGCTTTCTGCTTCTTCAAAATGCACCAACAAAAGATCCTCAATATCAAGCAATTTTCTCACCTGTCATGAGTATCTTCCTAATTAGAAAGAGGGTGATAAAATGCAGACAAGACAACATATAGAGAAAATCTAGTTACACTGATTGTCTTAAAGATTATTTCTTGTTCTCTATAAAGTGGCATATACAGTTGAGAGTAAAGAAAGCAAATGGATTTTTATGCTTTCTTAAGGTAAGTAGAGTACTAATAACTGGCAGAGCACAGCTACCTGTAACTGTACAGGGTTAGACTTCTACATCTCAGCTCTGTCCCTGCTTGCAGTGTTATCTTGCTTCACTGACATAACATTAGAGAACTGTGCCCACTTATTAAGTAATTTGTATTTTTTGATCTTTCATACAGACATTGCAATAGCCTTCAAAACTGTTCTGGACTTATCATAAAAGTACAGTTTTCAAAATGAGGTCTTCAAACACTTCCTAGTTTTTAAAATTTTAGTGCAGTGGTTTCGGGGAAAGAAGTCACATATATTACAGACAATCTTACTCTGTCATTTTGATCTTTTTAATCAAACAACCATCTCTTCAAAGGACTGACAAATCCCAAGTGTCCTCAAGAGTTAGTTGTTCCATTTGGATTTTGATTGACTGAGCAGTCACAAGAATCTTAAGGGCACAGAGAATACTGCAGGAACTTCACAGCTGTGTAAAGAGTCTAATTTCTAAGAGTTAACTGTTTATTTTGGGAGCTTAGCGTGACTTGGTCTTGTATTGCTACTGCTTCAGATATTCCACAGCGTGTACCAACACCATACATGTTTTTTTATTAGCTTCAAGACTGGAATACACCAATGAGTACTACGATACAAATGTTGTCATCTGAGGCTTCTAAAATAAAATTAAACTTTATGTGACTTCTCTGAAGAAGCAGAAGGAAAACTGTCTGAATAACTTATTTTTCAGTTTGCTTGAAATTCTGAAAATTAAATCAACCTTTTTTTTTTTGGACAGTGAAAACTAATATCTGAAAGTAAAAAAAAAATCTAATTCTGGACTTGAGTAATTTTGGAATTGTACTGATTTACAGTGAAATCTAAGTAGATTTCAAAACTAAAAGGTCAAATACTAAACCTAGAAATTGGTATTTAAGTGTTTCTAATTTGAATATAATAACTCCTAAGGAGATGTCAAAAGAGAGACAGGGACAGAGCGTGCTGCCAAACATACTTGCAAAATCTAAATGGATTAATGCAATATAACAATATCAGCAGATCTGCATGTTTGGCTAAACACAATTTTGGAGGAAACATTTTGTCTAGTTTAATTAGTTGGCTTGATGCAGCTTTCTGCATAAATTCTGGAAAAGCAACTGCCAGTAGTTGAAGATTTGTCTCCTTCCCATTCATTTACTATCTTGAAAAAGGAAAGACATTGTAGGTCATGAATATGACATGTCCCCATCTCCCTTCCCACCCCAAGATGCTGTGAATTCCAGGAGGATACACAAATTCAGAAAGGGATTAGGCAAAGTCATGAAGGGTAGATAAACTGATGAAATGAGTTACAATGGCATGAATAAATACAGTGTCTCCAGAAATCTCTACATTTTGGTAGTAATGGTGCAGGTCACAGCACTATTCTCACATTGCAGTGCTCTGGAATTGCGTTTCTTACCTTCCTGTTTAACTCATGGCAGTAAATCCTTTCCATCCGCTTTTTGCTCTCTTTTATTATTTTGACTGAAAGAGACTACATTTACGTTTTTCACCCTCTCCTGCATTTGCTGGCCCATTACTTTTAACCATTATTTATTTCCCCTTTCTGCTTCCCCCTTCTTAAAATAATGAATTTTTAATTCTTCTTTTTTTTTCATTAGAGCAAAACAAATGCCTTCCTGATTGAGAAACCTGATTTGATTTCATTTTTGACATATTTTTCTCTAAATGAAACCGAAACTTCATTTGATTCTAGGATCTGTTTCATAAGTCTTCGACTCTGAGTATGGAGAATACTTTTCAAAGTTAACCCCAAACTTCTGAAAATGAAAATTTGCTAAAAGAGAAGAGTTAAGAGAAAAAGTAAATTCAGGTAAATGCCAATGAACTCAGTCTAATTACATTTGTGTAAAGCCATTTTCTTTAAAAAAAAAAAAAAAAAAAAAAAACCCAGCCCAAAAAGAGAAGTCTTACATCAAGGGCCAGCAGTGTCATGTCTTGCTTTTTTTGTTCTGTTGGGGTTTTTGAAAAAAAAAAAAAAAAAAAAAGAGTTTGCTATAGCCTCCACCCTGCAACGTAGGCAGAATTTTAGCATTCCAGGGCTGTGAGTGCAGTTTGGGTGGCAAATAATTTGAATTATGTTTCAGGGGTTGCAAGGCTACCCATTCCTAAAAAATTTGTGTTACTGGAAAGTAATAAAATAGAGAGGAAATTGGGCTGACACAATTCCGGAACTACAGAAATGCAGCTGACAGACCTAGGCTCTTATCAGTCTTTGACAGGTGCATTTAGGTATTCCTGGGTTATTACTCTTGGATATATTAACCTCCACTGAGCCCAGATTTCACCTCTTACAGTCAAGATCACGCAGGGATACTTGGGGCATGTAATTTAATAGAAACTTCCAGAAAGTACGTTATTTCTCACATCCCCAATCTTTCTGCCACCCCCAAAAACCTCCTCACAGAATAAAGTGAAAGTTTTGCTTTATCTCCTTGGCATAAAGAAGCAGACCATGTATACTGGGATGGCAACAGAAGTGCTATAGAATGTATTTCCCCTATTAGTTTTTCCCTTTGCAGGCTGCTTCTTTTTCAGGGCTGTTAGACAACCTCAGCATGCAACTGTGGACTTGGAAACATCTATGTTAAGGTCAATTCTACTGCAAAAGTAAAAACAAATAGCACCATGGATTTTATTTTTGACCTCATATATTCCTGACCTGAAAAAGTGCAGTTTTAAGCTTCCAACTGTGCAAATATCTTTTCCTGCATCATCACTACTATCAAGAAACTGACAATGAAAAATAACTCTTTGTTGTATCTACACACCACAGGACTTTCGATTATATTCTTGAGTTGTACCTGGGAATCGCCCATTGCCTTCAGTGGAACCATTACAGGAACATATGGAGAAGCAGCAAAGAACTCCACAGATGCGGCACTAACATTCAGAAATGAGACACCAAGGCTTTTTCTCTGCAAAGTTTTGAATATATAGGATGATAAGGTTTTGGCCAACATCCAATGCAGGGAATTTTGTAAAAGATCTGAAAAGAGCCTCTAGGTAATACTAGTTTTGAGGTTGACTTCCTTATTTTAATATTTAATGCATATTTTTCATTTCTTGCATGGTGCCCCAGAGTACAACACAGTTGCTTTGGACTCTATGGAGAAAAATACTTCACCCAAAAGAAACTCAGCAAAACTACATATAATCATAGAAATCACAGAATCCTTTAGGTTAGAAAAGACCTTTAAGATCACTGAGTTCAAGCATTAACCAAAGTTTGTCTTGGAACAAAAAGGACTGTGTCAGACATCCAAATAAAAAGAAAAAAATTCTCTTATAGTCATCAGCTGAATTACTCTACACTAATTTAATGAAGCCCCTAAATGTGCAGTAATGTTTTTAAGTATTCTCATGCTTTTTAGGAAGGTCTGTTTTACATAGAGATATCAGATAAATTTATCACTTCACTAGTTTTGGGACATAAGACTCTTAACCCCACCTGGGAGTGTGAATCCTGTAATACTATCTTGTCCACTTAAATTTCTAGCATGTCATCAAGTCTGTAAAAATTGCCTTGGCCTAAGTAGAGTGCAAACCCAAAGGTTTGGGGAGGTGAGAATATGCAGGTAACTACTGACATTTTGGGAGGATCACAGTCCATATCCCAGTGTGTCAATACTTTTCACTAGTTCCTGTGATAGACAGAACACTGCCACTGCTCCATCCTGCCATGTGGTATTATCACAACAGTCCACTGATGCTAACAGCCAATGCCAAACTATGGTCTTGCTTCGTGACAGGGGTCTATGTGACTCGGTGTTATCAACTCAAGTTGACAATAAAACCAGGACCCCCCCAGCACCACAAAATTAGAACTGTACCTGAAGATCTATAGTGGACACAGTGGAGTAACTCTGTCCTACCCAGCTTGCTATGGTGTCTCGAGTATGTACTTTATTACCTATTGAGGGTAATGGGCCGTTAGCTAAGTAGAACAGCACTATTAATGGGTTCTGTTACAATATAATGCTTCGTTAACAGAGCTCTCAAAGAAATCAACAACTTCAAAACTCCCATAATCAATCCCATTTAATCTGATATATGCTCTGTCAAATTGCATTTCAAAAGGCTTTTATAATACCAAAATTCAGTTATCTAATAACAGCATTAGCAATGTTAATTTTCTAATCAGAACGCAAAATCATTAATTAACCATGTCTTCTTTAAGCAAAAGAAGCTCCAGTTCCTAATCAGCAACCCTACAGATCCTTTGATGTTTATGAGAAAGGGTACATTCTCCTCTGGAAATACCTGTGAGGCTTTCGTTAGTGCTGCTGTGTGCACTGGACACATAACTGCTTCACTGGTTCTGAGCTTCTTCTGTTTTTCCATCTTCTGCCATTTCCTACAGCCACACAGGGCTGATGCTCTATAGTATGAGCAGCACTCTGGTGGCTCCTGCTTTCAGGAAACAACACTTGGGGGTCAGCCTCAGCAGCCCAAAGACTTTGGTTTGCCATCATATCTAGCCTGTCCTTCTATTAGCGCAGTCGTACAAAACAGAGTTTATAATCATAACAGGACTGGACATTCCCCAAAATAACTGTGAAGTAAACGATCCACCTGTCTCCAGTAGTGGCCAGAAGTGAATAATTTCCCTGAACACTCGCCCAGCATTCAACTATTTATATTTACAGCTCCTGGGTCTTTCTGAGTGGTTTGGCCTCATGGATTTCTGCCAGTGCACAGCTAATCTGAATTAAATCCATGCAAACGGTTTGCATTCCCAGTTTTCTTCGAAAACAGTCCCATGAGGACTATCACTCATCATGCAAAAAACACATTCTGCTTGTAGTTTCATCATTTGTTTTTAATCTGTTGCTTACTAACTTTGTGGGGGAAATGCAGCAGAAATACATGAAATAAATAACTTTAATTTATACCATTATTACTTAAAATCTGAAAGTTCACTCCATTCTCTGGGAGGAATTGTTTCCATATGTCAATTGTTATCAAAAAGTCACACATAAATTTTCCTTTAACAAAAGCGTAACAACAAACAGAGGAATTATTTTCAAAATTTTTTTTTTCAGGCAGAGATTAATGCATGAGAAGCTTACACTACATACTTAATACATTATTAAAACAAAAATTAAAAAAAGAATAGTAAAACAATAGTTCAGCAACTGTTTTTGCTCTTTATAATTTGCTCAGGAATCTAATTTTCCTGGGAAAAATTGTCCTTCATGCTCCAGGAATATACCACTTAAACTTGAAGATAAACCAGCAAGCAATTGTATACCACACACTAAAATTAAATTCAGCTTTAACATTACTAGGGAAAATGAAAAATATTGCCGAGGCTGTAAACATTTTCATGACAACACTGTAAGACAAGAACAAGAAAGTATACATAATTCTTTATTTATTTTTATTATAATAAATTGCCATGCAATAGTTTATTTGGTATTTAAAAAATTCTATTTTTTAGCTAGAGCATTTACAAAGAATAAAGAAACCATAAAGCATAACCATCATGAAGTTTCTTACACCTGCATCTGAATAAGTAAATGGCTCTCAAATTGTGCTCCATCTGTCAGGAAGCTAGTCAGGGAATTTAGTCCCTTCCAAACCTGCTGGCAACTGGTTCCTTAGCCTCAAGCAAATATTTCACTTTGTTTTCCCCTTTGTAAAGTATTTGTGCTTTGGCCTGAAGAACAATTAAATGCCCTGAATGCCTTGTTCAGCCAAGGATTTAGAAGCAAGTATGCTTAACTTTATGCATACACATCATTACAATGGCTTTGACATAACAGGTTTTTTCTGAAAACAACAAAAAGAAATTTTTTCTGAGATGGGCCTTGAAGAACAATACTATCTGTAACTTGTTTTTTAACGCAGAATCACTAAATGCACATTGGATGGGCCATAGAGTAACGATTATTTTAACTTGTAGCTTGTCTGTTGAGTGCATTTACTTTTAGTTTGTAGGCTATTATTTCTATCTAAAGTATAAAAGCGCCCCTTTAAACTCTCAGAAATGGGAACAAGAACATGCTCTGAAATAATTGTTGGCACTGAATAGTTCATGCCACTGATTTTCTTCAAATTTTTGTGTATTTTCAGTTTTTAAAATGGCAGATTGTTGCTGATGAGAACATCTAAATAAAATTTCTGTGTTTGGCACACAGATCATTAAACTGTTGGAAATTGGATCTAGAGTCATTTTGCCACAGTATTTACCTAGGAGAAGCTATTGCACACACAGTACATATAGGTGAGTATTGAATATTTTTGAAATTTCCACCTGTCCTAGAAACTATAAAAGCAGGTGGTTTTGGAGAATTTTATTTATTTTACAAACTTAAATTGAAACAGAAATTGATGGTTAAAGTCACTTCACAAAATTACTGATTCTGTAATTGGGTGAAACCACATATGTGCTTCAACAGAAACCCTACTGACTTTTTTTCCAGACAAAATAAACTGCCTTTGACATTCAGTGATTCAATTTCAAAAACTGAGCTCTATTTTTTTGAAAAGTGAGAACACCACCTCCCATTAGCTTTCTGGCTAACGGAGCAGCATGTGTCCTCAGCACACTATTCCTGGAAATCAGGCCCCAAATACCTCATCAGTAGAAAATCAAGAACCATAGCATGGGTTGAGTCGGAAGGAATCCAAAAGATCATCCGGTTCCAACACCCCTGCCACGGACACCTTCCACTAGACCAACTTGCTCAAAGCCCCATCAGACCTAGCCTTGAACACTTCCAGGGATGAGGCATCCCCAGCTTCTCTGGGCAATCTGTTCCAGTGCCTCTCTACCCTCATAGGAAAGAATGGCTTCCTAATAGCTAATCTAAATCTTAGCACCGCTTCCAAGAGGTTCTGCTCCATGACCTTGCTGGCCACTGAGGTGAGACCAACTGACTTCCAGTTCCCCATGTCTTCCTTTTTTCCATTTTAAAAATGAGAGTTATGTTTCTCCTTTTCCAGTTAGTGGGAACTTCACCCGACAGTCACAAGTTCTTAAGTAGGATGGATAATGGCTTAGTCACTTTATCTGCCAGTTCCCCTAGGACCTGCTGATGTATCTCATCAGGTACCATGGCCTTGTGGTCCCGGAAAGGGCCCCCATTTTCCCTAGTCTTTCTTTAATCACTGAAACACCTTAAGAAGCTTTTTTGTTGCCTTTGGCATCCCTAGCTATATTTCATTCTGACAGGGCTTTAGCTTTCCTAACCTGACTCCTGACTGCTCAGACAATTTTTCTGTATTCCTCCCAGGCTACCTGTCCTTGATTCCACATGCTGTAGGCCTTCTTTTTGTGTCTGCATTTGTCCAGGAGCTTCTTGGTCACCCACGTGTTATTTTTTGCCTGACTTCCTCTTTGCTGAGATGCTCCCTCCTGAGCTTGGAGGAGGTGATCCTGTGAATATTAACCAGCTTTCTTGGACCCCTCCTTGCTCCAGGGCTTTATCCCATGGTTCTCTACCAAGCTGATCCTCTAATAGGCCAAGCTCTTTCCTGAAGTCTCGGGCAGTGGCCTTGCTGTAAACCCTCCTCACTGTCCTGAGGATCTTGAACTCCACCACTTCACAGTCACTGCAGCTCAAACTGCCCTTGAGCTTCACATTCCCCCCCCGCCCTTCTTGGTGAGAACAAGCACTAGTGCAGCACCTCTCCTTGTTGGCTCCTTATCACTTGGAGAAAGAAGTTATTAATCCATTCCAGGAGCCTCCTGGACTGCCTGTGCCCTGATGTGCTGTCCCTTCCACAGACATCCGGGTGGCTGAATTCTCCCATGAGGACCAGGGTTTGTGAACATGACATGACAATGTCTCCTGTGTGTATACAGAAGGCCATTCCATCTTCCTGGTCAGATGGCCTGTGGCAGACTCCCACTATGATGTCACCTTTCAGTCACCTTTCCCTGCCCACCCTTTAATCCTGACGCATAAACTCTTCGTTCCTCATACTCAGACAGAGCTCCATGCACTCCAGCTGGCTGCTGATATAGAAGGCAACGTGCCCATCCTCATTCCCCATAGCTGTTTTTCCTAAGGAGCCCAAACTGCTTCTATTCTCTGTGGCAGCAGCAATGAGGAGCTCTCCTTGTGGCCAGTAGCTGCTGAACTTTACCTGTTAGAAGGAATTAGAGACCTCCCCTTTCACCCTACCTGTGGACCATGCACAATGGAGGACACACACCTTGCTCTGGATTTCTGCTCTGCTCTGCTCTCCTGACCCATTACAGCACACAGAAAGCAAATCCATCTGAGCAGCAACTGAAACAATCTTTTCACATTCCACAAAAATCGTGAAACATTCAGAAACTTTGTTAAGGGGAAATAAAAACATCTCTGAAATGTGTATGTGTGAAAGACACAGAGGAAACCAAAAGCTTTTTTCTTGTCCATTTGGGGAAAAATATCAGCTGTGAAGAAAAGACTAAGAAACGCTTCTGTACATCATTTTATAAGCAGATTTTTTCACAGTAGGCTATGGGGTGTAGGAAGCAGGTATCTCATGATCTTGACGTTTTTTGACATTAAAAAAATAATAAGAACCTTTTTCATTCAAAAACACCCCCCTCCCACATATGAATTGCTTCCAACTAAACAGCATGACATAGAGTAAAATAAGTTAGTGGGCCTAGGGGCTTTTTAAGTTCCCCACAGAGGTTTGCACTTCTCCAGGCCCTCCCAATGCTGAGGTGCATGGACTGGTGGAAGCCAAGGAGCCTCCTAGCCAAGCCCTGGTCCATTCAAAGGAACAATGTAACACGCATCTGACACTAAGCCTACACACAACTACTACATCATATTAAACGCCATTTTCATCGCAACTATAATAAGACACCTACACAAGAAAAAAAGGGTACTTTGAACAAACAAAGAATTTCCATTTTCTATTTGCCACTATATCTTTCATTTAAACTGGCATTTCAAACCATGGGCAAATATATTGCACAGGTGCCATTTGTTCACCTTTAGGTTAAAAGCAGTCCTAGTTACAATAATTATCTCTAATGATACAAAATTAGGTACTCATCATTTTCTCATAGCTGAGTACTCCCCCAAAGCTAGTCTGATGGCTAGGCAATAGTGTACTCTTCTATCTAGACTCAAGTTATAGCTGAATATGTGATATATTGAATATACATTATATTTTAATATAATTTTAATTTAGACTGAAAAAGAGTTGTTGAAGCAGATAATTTTATGTTTACAAGAGAAAGACTGTGAGAAGTTCATTACCTAAACATGGATTTATGTCACTAGATCAATGACATATCATCTATCATACTACCCAAATTGATAAGCAGTTCTTGGAATATTTATCCTCAAGTCAATTAAACTTATATATTCAAGAACAAATGGAAGGAAGTGTTTTATTCAATACATCCAAAAGTTTAAACGGGTGATGTTAAATAACTAGAGAAATATTTGCCACAGAACATATAACACGTTACGGCTTTTTCTGTGGCTTTTGCATTCAGCAGCTCACATCCTACCTGAAACTCAGTCTCAGAATTCTGAACATCTGTGATAGATGTACATTTGTCCTATTTCCAGCCCCTCTTCCTCAAACGACTTTGAGAATTCAAGCAAAATAGCTGCAGCAAGACAAAATGGAGGAAAGAAAAATTTCACACATTCTACTCCAGCATCTATTTATGCACCAAATTCCATTTATCTTTCTTGCAATGCAATGCAATGCAATGCCATCCCAGGCCATTTGTCTACCTCCTATTAATGAATTATAAATATACCTGATAATTAAAATTGGGTATTTACAGTCCTGGCTATGCAGTGCCACAACGTGTGATTCAAAGCTGTCGCTCTGTGTTAAAAGCAAGGTATGCAGCTCTCCAGGTCTCTGGCAGCATTTCAAGAAGTCTTGCTAGAAACACTTAGCAGACACGCTCTTATGATACAGCCACAGTGTACTAACCCTAAAGAGCAAGAAAAAAACCCCACATAATTCCAAGGCACACAAACAAGCACCAGCTATTTTGCTTATTAAAAGGTCTGAAAGTTTCCTTCTGCAATCACCTATTTTTGGAGTCACTTATATTCATCTTAGTGGTTGCAATTGAGCTTTTAATGACAGTACTCTGCAGTAAGCCTGAGGCTGATAATCAGCGTTTATAGGCTCTTACCTCTGTGGAAGAAATGCTGATGCCCTCTCCAGCCCTGCTGCCCTGCCCCCACTCCTGCGAGGATGCAGGTGGGCAGGCACCAGGCAGATCCTTGCCTGGACCTCAGCCCCTGGCAGCCAGCCACCGAGGTGGGCATGGCACAGCATGGCTGGAGCTCAAAGCAGGTTTGTTCCATTATCCTCAAATAGCTGCATCCTCCCCATGGCTTTTGTGCAATTCTAGCAGCTTAACCTCATCCCCATCCTATAGCCAGCCCTGCCTGTTACCCCAGTGCGTACACATGCCTTCCGGGCGCCAAGCTGGGATGAGGCAGTGGCTGCAAAGACACCAGCATCCCACAGTGATGAGCCTTGCCTGGGAGCACTGGCACATCTCTGGGTGGCAGTGGGGCAGCAGCTCCTCTGCAGGTCAGTAATGACCCATAAAACAGCATTAATCCAACACAACACCTGCCCTGGTGTGCCTACTGAAACAGAAAGGACCAGCTTTGCCCATATTCACCCACTGTCGAGTTTTAAATTAATTTTAGAATTTGTAAGTTTTATACAGGGGATTCTTGTTTATTGTGTTTGAATGCAAGATAAAACAAAATAAACAAAACCAAACAAAAAAATCCACAAAAAACCCAAAACAAAACAAGAAAGCAAAGCCATCATCCCAAGTATATCTGAAAGATCACATTTGAAGGCTTACGTCTCTTGCTCACACTTGATCACACTACATCAACTAGCACTCTTCTTACAAAGACATGAGGGTTAGAAGGACATTTTCTGCTCCCACTGCAGAAGGACTTTCCTTCAGGTCACAGTTGGTCTATTTGACTACAGAATGTGAAAAACACATATGGCAAATATGACAGAAAAAAAAAAGATAGTATATCTATATATATGTATATAGATATACTATCTCAACCCTGATAGTTTGCAGGCTCCTTTCATAAAGCTTGGTGGATATGATGGCCCAAGAGGGAAGGAAGAAGGCAGGGCAACACCTCATCGGGCAGTTCACTGAGACTTGACTCCACTCATCTCCAGCTGCCTGTTCTCATTTTTCCAGGGTGCCCTCATTACTGACTAGACCCAAGAGATCTGCTGTAACCCCTCAAGAATCCAGAGTGTGCTCTGGGCAACACCACCGACAGTGACAGAACAGCAAGAGGGGCAGAACAAGCTGCTGAAAATCACCATCATCCTGTGAGGATTGGGAGTGGGACAGAGATGACTCGCTAAATGCTTCTACAGTGCATGTGCACATCCCTGAATATCAGAAAACACTAATGAAGCTGAAAGAGGTAAGTACAGCACCTAAAATTAAATTAAATTACTAATACTAGTTGCTGCTCTGGGCCAAATTTCACTTTGGTTCTACCACTCTGCAAATTCTAAAAATTGCCTTAAGTCTTTGAAATGTCTCTGCCTTCCCCACCCTGTGAGGGACAGTGGAGAGCTGAGCCAAAGCTTTGCCCCAGGAATTTCTAGCTGCTCATTTTTTTGTTCTCACATTGGGTGTTCTAAATAAGCAATCGGATGAATATTATTTCAGAGTTATTATTTCTGTCATAAATTTTAAAAAGCTACCTATATGAATAACTGTAAGCCAAAGTCCTTCAGGGACTGTCATAAATCCAAAAGCTGTCTGAGTGCTAGATTTAGTATTTCAATCATTGAATTAGCTGAAAGTAGTATAAAGATACATGTACAGGACAGCTCTCTGTTAACTATATACATTTACAGAGACTTCTGGGCAACAGTTTCAATCAGAAATTAACAACTTGGTCTAAATTAACTGCCGTCCATGCTTCCAACGGAGTGTTGGAATTTGTCCTGCCAGGATGTGCAATGGATTAAGTACCTTAAAGCCTCTTCCTGAAAAGCATCTCCTAAAGGTTTACAATTCCTCACATAAAGCCAAAATAGAGCATTTTAAAGGTATTTAATACTTCATAAAGCTTTCTCTACATACAGATAGAAGAAACCAAATGCTTTTGCATGTCTCTGCCTCCACAGCTAAACCTAAGACACCGTTCCAAAATGCTATAGTGTAGTCTCAGTGATCTGTCCCAATCATCCCAAACTTCCTTTCTTGGGGACAAATACTGTCAACCAAGTACATAATTTAAAATGCAAGTAAAAATCCTAAGAAAACAAACAGTCTGAGCTCCAAAAATTAATCTGCATAGGGGTTCTCCTGGATGAAGTACAGGTGCAGGAGAAAAAAGGCCCGAAGAAGGACAAGGTTGCCAGTCATCTTCTGCTCTCCTCATGCCCTTGGCAAAGACAAATGGAGATGGAATAACCAGGGCAGACACAGGAGTGTAAGAAACAAAATACTCCAGCAAACTTCTGATGCAATTCTTTAGGATCACTGTCAGGTGTTATAATTTCCAGTGGGTTAGATCCAAAGAGACATCAGGGACCAAAACATCTTGTGTTTAGTAAGGATGACCACAGAAGAGAGTGAGAAATAGTATAGGATAACCTCTAACGTTTGCCTTCTCATGCAATGATGAATGGCTGGTCTTGGTAAAGATATTTCATCCAGTGCAATGCTGGGAATGGCTACAATCAGGCTGCCCTCCATGGAGGTCTACTGTGGGTTACAACCGGCTGTACAGGGAGCCAGAATTGTGGTACATACTGGATTTTAGGAAGTCTGAGCCATTATTTTCTCTCTTGAAGTCAAGCATCAAGATAGCCACGTTAATGGAAGTGGCAAACACGGTTCTTTCAGTCACCCATGCTACAGATGCAGGGAGATAGATGTGTTCCTGTCTTCTGACAGGTTTTGAATGCCTCTATCTCTGCTGAAGAGGTGAGAAAGAGGGATGGGTATTCTCAACATGGAAAGTTACAGTCTGTAACACACACACACACAAAAAAAAAAAATCTAGGATTTTTAATCACTTTGCTATTTTTGTCTTGGTGAAAAAACTATAGCACCAGCTTATTATGGTCACACACATCCTTAAGGAACTTATCATCATCACAGCACTAAAAATAGGTACAATGATTTGACAACTTGATGTCGAACTTTATAATTTTAATTAAATGCAAAACACTTTGGGGGGGGGGGGCATGAAAGGGCCCCAAGGGATTTTATTTCAGTAGACAGAAAGTGCTAACTTACTGTGCCAATTATCCAACAGTTTGCAGACAATACTTTCACAGACAGGACCAGATAGAAAGGTAGTGCATTATCTTAATGCACACCTTAAGAAACCAAACCGTGTGCTACATTTTTGGTTGCACACACCTACCTCTCACTAGTACTTCTAAGATCTACACGATGTGCAGTCAAGAAAGGAAAACGTCTTATGTAAGCATGCTCCCTCTGAACTGGAGAGACATTACCCTTTAATGTTCTCCTGTCTTTTATAGGCACACAGAGAAAAAAACTTCTTCGTGGTACTGATTTCCCTCACTCACATTCTCTTTCATGACTTCATTTGTGCAGTCAATTGCTCACAGACATGAATAGGAAGGTGGCAGTACAGCCCTGCCTTACCATATCAAATATAAGGGAGCAGGAAGGTGAGGCCCTGGAGAGCAGTTTCTCAAGGTGATGCTGCTGGCAGGGGATATCCACAGCTTTTCAAAGGGGTAACATTATGCTGGTTCTCATTTTAATCTCACAGACACTAAATAAGTGC
Source organism: Dendrocincla tyrannina (assembly GCA_035047865.1). Classification (NCBI taxonomy): domain Eukaryota; kingdom Metazoa; phylum Chordata; class Aves; order Passeriformes; family Dendrocolaptidae; genus Dendrocincla; species Dendrocincla tyrannina. The sequence continues at coordinate 41,857,592 of JAWWMP010000001.1, read as the reverse complement.
AAGGAACTGCAATAATTATTATTATCCTATTATTGTAATTGCTCAAAGGATTTTCCACTAGTCTTCCATTTAGCATAGTATGTGAAAGGCTGACAAAGAAAATGTGATTAAGGTGCAAAGCTCTGGTGCCTGCCAGCTGTTCTGAAGCCTATCATAAACAGTAACTGAAAGACTGATGGGCTTTCCGGGACTTTCATCAGGAAATAAAAATATAGGAGTCCTTCAACATCTGCCCGTGACCCAGAGAAGAATGGAGGGAAGCAATCCAATTCATTTGTATAAACTGTTTTTTGTGGTACAGCATCACCACTTCCTCCTTCCACTCACTCCCTCAAAATATTGAAGAATTGACTGTTAGGCAGTCTAAGGCAGATAGTGGGGAGTAAGACAAGAGGTGGAAACAGGCAGAGTTTTTCTGAGGTCATGTAAGGATGTGATTTTTTTTCTGTTTGCAACCAAGAAACGAATGTTTTATGCTCCTTCCCTTTCCCTTCTTTCCCTGCAGTAGTTAAGCTGATGGCTATTTGTAATCAATGCGTTACAGGAGCTAATAAGCTGCTTCTGGATGCCAAACCCAGAAGCCACAACAGCCTGTCCATAATTGTGGGGTAGGAATGGGACATTAGCTGCTGGGAGGCTGGGATGCTCTTCAGCGGTGCACAACCTGCGGAGGCACGATGGCCGCTGCTTCCACTGGTGGTGCTTCTTGTAGACTGTTCCCATTTTGTCATGAAAACATGTTAGGGCATGTAACAAAAAAAATGCAGGGATATGAGAATGGCTGATGGAAGAGAACAGAATTTTCTCTGTGTATCTTTGAACAGTATTTTTTAGTCTTAAGTTCTTTCATATCTCACTCCTCCTGTGTCTCACTGGACACATGGTCTAGGTGTTACTTCCCCATCTGTCCTAAGTTTTCAGCTCAGCACAACCACATGTTCATTCACCTTGGAAGTTTTTCGAGTCATGTCAGCCCTGTAATCCCTGGTTCACAAGCACCAGCCAGACTTTCCTGCTCTGTTTTCACCCAAGCAGCAAGCAGTGCAATAGATCAGTCCTTTCTCCACTCTCTGAAACCTCTTATCCCAACAGTGAATAATGGTGTTCCTTAAATATACGGCTCCTGCTGTGTCTTGAACCCCTTCTCCCTCCTCACTGAGGGTCAATGGAGGGCAAAGAACAACTTCAGGTGCAAGGTCTCAAACATGTTCAAGTCCTTACTCCAGGTAACCTATCAGTTCTGAGTTTGCAAAGGTCCCAAAGAACCAGGGCAAAGCCACTTCCTACCTGGGCTCAAAATCATCTCACACACTGCCTGGCTGAACTTTGCCAATCCTATGCTGCACACGAGCATTTGTATTAATTGTGCCTGTTCTTCTTCCGAGTTAATTGAAAACACCTTGTCACTTTTCAGCTGAATAATAAATAATGTAAGTAAACCATTGCATGGATGGAGCAATAGCAAACAGGATGCTGTAAGTACAGCTATTAGTATACCAATACTTAATGGCTGAGGTCTTCTGTTACTATTTCTCCCTGTTTTAGGACTTTTTGGCATAAGGAAAGAAAGAGTTTGTCCTCTTTTACTCTTTCCATATGCATTTGCTATTCAGAATGGTGCAACAGATCATCAAAGACAGCTATGGGAGCACTTCTTCTATTCCTTTATTCAGTCTTTTGCTTTCTGCAAATATTCTTGTGCATTAAATCTCATTCATCATCATGTTTCTGTTCAGGCTGCCATCTCCTGTAACACACAAAGCAGATGAAACCTGGGAATTCCACAGCTAAATTCGTAACTCTTGATATCTAAAGCTAACATCCCAATCCCTCCAGGTGAAAGTAGTAATAGATTCATATCCTCTGTGGCTCATAGAAAGCAAAATATGTGTAACATATATGACACCACTAAGTTATATTTGTAGGTAGACAAGTCTGTGAATACAAATAATGGGGATTGCCATACATTTGTTAGCAAAAACATACTTAAGTCTTTGAACATATCTACCAAACTTATTGTTGCTTCAAGCCACAGTCCCTTCTGTGGGGTTAGATGCTCTTCCTCGGGAGAGGGAAAAAAACCCACCATTTGTGTCTATGTAACCTATTTTTCAGGGGAACTTGAAAAAGGCCCCAGTAAGTCCTTACATGCCTTGCCACTGCACAAGCCATGCTACTAAGGGTTTCCCACACCACCCTTCTGTGCAGGCAAGACACAGTACCAACCAGCCTGAAAAAACCTCAGGGGCTCTGGGAGCTGCACAACAGTGACAACTGGATGCAAATCATGCTGTTTATGATACCTCTCTAAATTAAAGACCAACAACGAACCCAGTAGGCTTTTTTTTTTTTTTGCTTGCCTACTCTGTGTGACTCCTACATTCAGCACAGATAAAGGCAGTGAATGACATATCCAAATGACGTGTTGATGACATAATGATTTACCTGCAATTTTTTTCAGTCTTCAATTCAACACTGGATTTATTTGGGAAGAGAAATTATTCGTTGAATAAAGGAAATAATTGAGGCTGGCTGGCAAGCATCTTGGTCAGACCAGGTGGTCAAAATGTCCCCATGTAGCCTTAGAACACAATAAACTGTGAACATCATTACACGCTATTCAGTCCCACTTACTTTTTTGACCTTTTTCTTCTTTGAAGCAATAATACTCATGGCCATCAGACAACATTTCATCTTTCCTTCCTCATCTGTAAGAACATGGATCACTTCCACATGGCACTACCCCTGACCTTCCAGACACACACTTTCATATGGGGCATATGTAATCCTACAAGGGATGCAAATGCAGGTCCTGCCAACACACCACACTTCTTATGCTTTTTTCCTCGGACATTTCCTTGTGCCTCTAGACAGCAATTCCATTTCTTATCTATATAATAACATATCACTTACAGTATCACTCTGCTGCTTTTACCGCAAGAGAAGCACCGAACAAAGATACTGACTTTAAAAAAAAGGACCTGAGAAAGAAAAACCCATGACCAGCTCTCAACTGGAGGCCACACAAGCAGCTAGATACAAGACAGCATTAACAGGGTATGCAGTCGGAAAAGCCAGCTTCTTACCTGGCTTGTGCTTTCTGTTTGGAGAAGTGAGAAAAACTCCTGAGTCAGGGAAGAGCCCATGACTATTGATTTTTAAAGGAAATTATCCTCCCAACTGCAGTGTTTCTGAAATGCCCACTCGTAAACACTCTTCTCAGTTTAAACAAATGGAAATGATCAGGTCTGAAGGCCTTTATTAGCAAGCCTCTGCAGAACAGATCCACACAGAAAACCTGGAGCAAATCACTATACAAGATCTTACGCTACTCTGATGAGACCATGGGTCTGTAAAATCTTTTTCCTTCTACCCTCCCCTATCAGCACAGTTGAGGGAACACAGGGCTCAGTGTACTGATAGGTATGTGTTTTTAAAAATTAAAAATTATAGCTTTTTCTCCTGAATTTTGCATTAATGTATCTATGCTTGATAAAGTCTTTCTCACTTATACTCAGTATTTTCCAGACCTTAACACAGCACCATCCAGACCCATATCTCACATTAACTAATAGCGTGAAATACTTCTACTGTACATCAGGAATATTAAAGCAGAACAGGAAGCTTTTGGGGGCAAATAATATGCTACACATTGTACTTTCCTTGCTCTTCAAGAATTTCCTCTCTTCCTGCCTTGAATATGTATTACACGGATCACTTTACCCACTGGGAAAACAGATCTGACCCTGACATTGAAAAAACAACACACGGTATCAGTGAAATCTTTAACAAAAAGAAATCATAGTCATAGAATGGTTTGGGCTGGAAGGGGACCTTGAAGATCAACTAGTTCCAACAACAAAGCATAATATATAGCTGTGAAAGAAATTAATAAAACAAGAATATTCTGTATAATTCCTAATTATGTTGTATAATACTTTCTAATACTAACATATGCATCACCTTTAGCAGCACAGTGTGAAAAAGTAAATTCCATAACCTTGAAACCTGTGGCAAAGCATAAGTGTCTCAATTCTAATCAGCAATTAAGTCTTCCTACCTGTGAACTTTCCTAGAAACACCTATTTGATGGATATTCACCAGGCATACCTGAACTGTACAAAGAGATGATGTGCAAATAAAAATGAAGTTCAAATTTTATGGGTTTAAGAGTGTACTATGCAAATACATCATAAAAGCAAGTGGAAGAGCATGCACACAGAAATGGCACAGAATCTACCCCCGCAGAGGGTCTGATTGTGAGAAACAGAGGAACTGTTAGTAGTAGTTAAATATTTATATATTTTAGTATGTATTCAAAATGTGTTTAAAGCCTTTCCCTGCAAATAATCTAATAAATAAGCTAGTGAAAAGTGTAAGTTCTTTTTGATTCTTTTGTGCTGTATTTGTATTTACAGGAAAAAAACCACCTGCGGTCATACTCATGTTGTCCATAAATATAGTGAAAGGTGCTGCACAAGCCTGTATCTTTCAGAAGCAATTGTTGCATATAAATATAATGCTGAAATAGCCTGTGGAACACAAGAAGACAGTAGCCCAAATGACATTTTTGAAAACTGGCAATTATGTACCAGGGGGTCCAATTTCTAAACATTTTGGACTTTAAAAATAATAGGAGTTAAGCAATTTAATACGTTTAAAAATATGAGCTATGAGATGAAAGAATGAGAACATATTCACCTTGCAAAAAAGCTGATTCCTACTATTCCTTCTTTATGACAGGTTTCAATCTGCAATCACTTCTCAAGTAGAGTCCATATTTAAATCACAAACAGCTCTGTCTAGGGAAGTAACTGTGGGACAGGGGCCAGTATTTGTACTGGAATTTTCTAATGTTAGCATAACTGGCCAAAACCCAGCCAGTAGCAGTAAGTATCCTCGTACTCCCCCTTGAGTCCAACATAAAGCTTTTCCATAATCAGCTTTGGAGAAACTGGTGAAGAGGAAGGGTGAGCTGGGTCTTTCCAATGCATTGCAAAGACAATGTGTCACTCTGGTTCCATCTTCTTACCATAAAAAAACGGAAACCCAATAGCACAATTATTTGACCAAGTCAGACAGACACTTCATCAGAATTATGGGAAAAAGAAGAAGGAAGAAACAGAGTCCTTGCAAAGAAGTGGCACTACTGAGAGAACACAGTTGACCCACGTTATTGCACAGAGGACAGATTTTCCAGTAAGCAGCTCTCACCAGGAAGGCAGGGGCTGCTGAGGACTCTGGAACATTAAGATCTTTAAAATAATAATAATTATAATAATAATAATAAAAATAATATATATAAGAACACGAACTAATAGAGGAAGATAATAAAACTTTCAAGAAAATCATTGAAAGTAAAGCAGCATCAAAAGTTCCAAACAAGACACTGTGACCAGATACATCGGAGTAAATTTATTTTCCAAAATTCAGAACAATTTTTGATTTACACAGGAATAATTTATCTAGTCTGACTTTGTGTCCTATCACATAACTCTGGTATGTCCACTTCAGTTGCAGAAGGAGACTTGATACTGTATTAGTCCAAAAACTTTTCTTCAAGATAAACACTCAGAAGAATGGAAATTCAGAGAGGAGACCAATTTTTCCTATAAATTACGCTGGTGCAATCATATGGACTTCTTAACTTACACGCCAGCACAAATTTCATATGCTTTAAATCAGTCATATATTAAAGAATAAGAACTATGAGAAATTATTATTTGGTCCAACATGCTTAAATCCAGAGAACTTAACCTGCTCACAATCTGAATTTGAACAATTCATAGTAGGATCTAAAACTGTTGAAAAAATCAAAGCAGAGGTCATCTGCTCTCACGAACAAGCAAGTCTCAAAACAATCAAGACCTAAAAATAAAATGCATGAGTTATTTTGACTAGCATACAAACTTAGATTACAGTGATAAAGCTGAAGTTAATAAATTTAATTTACTTTTTAAAGTGCTTTGCCCTACACAAGAAGTACTACACTGCATTGGCTTCTGCAGGAGGAAGGAAGAAACACAATCTTTGTTATTAAACCTCTGAAATGAAGACCAAATTATTTCTGTAGGCTACAATAAAGCTTTGGAGTTCAGCGTTTTAGCCAGTCCAGTAACATGATAGGACAAAAGTCGTGTTGCATGCCAGGAAAATGCATGTTCTGAATTTTCAATGTAGAAATCTGTAGAAACATTTCAGCAAAGGCCCATCATTTACTTTCCCAGCAATAACCTTGAAAACTAAATCCAGACTCTGATGGATTGGATCTATTGATAGTTGATCATCTCTCTGTTGTATGGCTATTTACAAGTATCACATTTAGAGCTATGAAACTCTATGAATATGGATCTTCTTATATCTTAAAAATATACAGAATCCTTCTTATGACAGATGACACCAAAGTACACATACATTCTTTGACTCCAACAGCAGGTGCTAATAGTAAAAATTTTAAGAGACGTTGTTTTCATCAATTGGTGTCTAGCTTGAGATAAACTTCATGTATTAAAGCAAAATGCATTTTTTAAGTCGATTCTATTTTAGAAGGGTACAATTTAATCCAGTTCCATTTTTCAAGCCAACTGGCACACAATTTGCTTTTGCAGTTTAAACCTGACTGTATGGTGTGCCTTTATGGTAACTCTCAATATACTCCAAACTGCATCCTTGGGAATACCGCTCAGTTCTTGCTAGCAAAATACCATTCAACTACATGAAACCTCACTTTCTAAATAAAGAACACCATGGTTTTAAATGACACTGATTATTCAACTAAGGTTACGCTTCTATTGCTAAATTGAGTTGTAATTATAAAGCAGAATTAATAACCAAATTTAATGAAAATCCCATTATGATGCAGCTTAGTAAATCAAAGCTGAAACTGCTGTAAGTAAAATGACAGATAAGTCACAATATAAGGGCAATACTACATTTCAGTCTATTTTCTCAGCTTTTTGGAGGTCTCAGCACAAAGTTAACTCCAAGATGGTATTGCCTCTCCCCTCACAAGTAAGCACAAGCCCGGAGACAGATCCACAGAGAGGGGAGGTTGATGAGGGAGGCTCCTGTCTCTCCTCAGGGCTGCCTCCAACCTCAGTGAATCTCCCCCAGAAACTGCATTCCCACTGGTGAGGCAGAAATAGACCCTCCAATTTCAGGTCATCAACCCCACATAAATCCAGAGGGCACAAGAGTCAAAGGAATGTTATTCCAAGATACATTTTTTTTTTAATTCCAGTGGAATAATAAACAAAGTTATATTTTGAGGGGGTTATATCTACTGGGATTAAAAGCTACTAAGAGGGGAACTGTGCAGAAGAGGAAAGGAGTGTCTGATTTACCCTAAATTGCACTTATTAGATATATATTCATCTCAGAACACACATGAAGTCAAACAGACTCAAAGAGAAAGGCTTTACTTTTAGTATGAAATACTAATAAAAGACTTGAATCAATCTCTTTTTTTCCCCATTCAAACCAATTCTGTACAAGAACTACAGATTGATTATATATTAAAGATTTTTGGAACTTCAACAGAAACATTCTCAACTACAAGACAAGAGCTGGAAGGCAAATAGTTACTTGTAAAACTACAGCACTACCTCTCATAAGTATTCAAGCACACTGACTGCATTTCTGAGATATACTCATGTACTATATAGATGGTGCATAGAAGGGAGAAAACTATTTTGCATTCAACTAAAGAATAAATATATACAATCCTCTCCAAAAATCAATGCATTGCTCCAACATCTGAAATCAAGCTGAAAGTAGGTAGATTTCTAATCACAAGCAGAATTTCCTGCTTATAAGGTGCAAACCAATGTATGCCAATAGACAAATGTTTCAGCTCTGGTGTATTGTGTTCTGATGGGTAAGAATCTTGTACTCTTCATGTTTTGCAATAATTTTAGCTCTGTCAGTAAGAGGGATTCTCTGAATAATGTATGTAGTGCAAAAGAAATGAACAGTTTAAATAAAACCCAAATGCAGAGGGGAAAGAAAGAGGACTATCTCCAAACCGATATAGATCAGATCAATTTTACTAACTTACAACAGATTCTATCTGCTAAAGCAACCTGTTTCATATGCATTCATGATTTAGAATAAAAACACTAATGTTTTAGGCTTGTTTGAAGACAACAAAAATATGTGAAATAACCATTAGTAGTTAGCTTTTACAGTGAATGTACCAAATTATTCCAGTTCCAAAAGTACTCCTGAGTGAACATTCGTATATATATATATTTTATCAAGTGAACAGGAAAAAAAAAAAGAAGTTTTTCCAATGTTGCAGTGAGTTACCTGATAATATACCATCCATAATCCTTTGGAATAATCTGTCTACTGTCCCTAACATATGCAAGGGGGCAGGCCCTCAATCTTTACAAGCAACCTCTGAAGCAAACAGAAACAGAAGTAGAGGTAACTAGTCATGTCTCAGAGCTTTATGCTTGAACTCATATGAATATTCATCTCGGTCCAGAAGCTCTAAGGCTTTTCTACTTTATATTTGGGGGCATGTGCTCTGAGTAATTTCTACATAAACAGCTAGATCCAAAGCCACCATTTCACAGCGGTTCAGCAAAGAGTTTTCATTTCATATTGCTATGAAATCACTTAATTCAGAGCTGATGGTGGGGGTTCTTTAATTAGGTTAGAAAATCTCACACATCTGCACTTTAGAAGTCTCTGTCAAGCCAGCAAATTCAATCACATGGAAGGCAGTGTCCTCCAGCTATCAGACAATTGATTTTTCCAGGATTCTGCTCATATTTAGCTTAAGGAACATGAGATATGTTCATTCAGTTGTCAGTCAGTTTGCCTACATTTCATTAGATTTGTTATTTAAAACGTATTCTTCAGTATTTGAATGTTTTTAAAAAGAAGTCAGATTATTGGCACTAGACTGCAAAATATAAAAATATAGAAATAAATACAAACTTGGACTCATGCAAAAGTATGAGTGGGTTTAAGCGGAAAGTACAAGCAAATAAGGTCTGTAGAATTACGTCTATTTAATACAGACATGTACAGAATTATATGAGCATGCACATACATAAACATGTAAATTTACTTTTTCCTTTCTTCTCTGTCTGCCCCATACTGTAAGGACTCATCATTTCTGAAGACATTAAACTCTTTGGAACTCAAACTGGGTTCAGTTAAAATCAAAAAGGGATCAGGTTATGAATCACCATTTCTATAAATGACAGCACACATAACTGGACAGGTTTTCCCTAGTTAAAACAATGTAAGATAAACATGACCTAAGGTGGTTGGAATGAGAGAATAATCTGCTGCAAATAGCCTAAATGAGCAAAGTTTTGGGCAAACCCTATTTGATTCTATGGTGTTAGTCTTACACAGAGAAGTAGTCCAATTTTAGACAGTTTCAAATTTATGCAAATCAGAATTAATTCATTAACATTCAAATGGAAATACTGAGCAATATCCTTAATCCAAAAAGTAACAATAGCCTCAGAAATTATTTATGAGAACTAGCTGCGTAGGTAGAATTTAAAATAATTTACTTCACCTAAAATTACTGATTTTAGTATACAAAAATTTTAGTCCCCTCCTCTTTCGCTTAAAAATGAAAGTTTTAAAAAGCCACCACATCATTTATTTTCATGGAATATATTATTGGTGCCTGCAAGAGTTGACACATATTGTAATATAATCTCAATGAACTACACCTGCATAGATGTGACTCCTTCCGGTTTTGAAGCACCTTTTGAAATGTTTTCCCCTTATGGAAAGGCAATATTGATTTTCATGCTAAACACAACTAATACATTGCTTAATATAGAATTCACACTTTATGGGACATCAGTCTTGCCTGAGTAAAATGAATGGAGCCATTTTGGCAGCTCAGCAGCTTTTCCTCTTAAATAAGGTGGCAAGGTCATCTGAAACTTGGAGTACTGAAGACTCGGATAAATAAATTTAGTAATCAGGAAATAAATTATACATGAGAACTGCACAGTACATTGTATGTTTACGTATTAAAAAGTGCCACAGAGATGGCAGTGAGAAAGTGAGAGAAACACAGCACGTATTTTAAAGGCACGATGCACACTAAGATATTCTCCAGTATGTTTCTATTTTAAACTTGCTCAGCAATGTTGCTCTGGGCATCTACTTCTAGAGGCAATTCACTCTTGAATGAAGAGGAGGGATTTGAAAACTTAAGAGCCACAGAGGAAAACCTATAGAGTCCTGAAATATGAACGTCAAAGTAGTAACGCTACTACAGCCTTCAGCTTTGCCACACTGTATACCACTGTCTTACATAATAACATGAATTCCTTTTAAGAAGCCAGACATACATGATGACAAATAGAAATAATGCTTTGCCACTCTCTGAGATTAAGCAGTATCCAGCATGTGTTTTAACCACTGATAAAGACCCTGAGGTGATTGAAATGTAGGAAGTTCAGCTAATTATACTTGGCTTTTTTTAATAAAAAAATAAATAAATTGTTACCTCATTTGGTAAGAGCATTTCTTGTTCTGTTTTCCTCTCGTTGTGCATGTGCATCTCTGTGTATGCGGGTGTGTGTGTGTTTATAAAATATATAGTAGGAAGAGAATATTTGTTCCAGTTGAGGTGGTCTGTGAAATCAAGTAGATCAGATACTAACTTGATTTGGCACCAATGTATGGATGCATAGAGACATATCCACAGGATGTATGCATTATGAAATGGTAAGAGACATTTACAACCCAGAATATAAGAGCAGGGCTGCCTCAAGTGACATCACCAGATCAACTGCAGCGTCAAGCAACTCAGATATATTATCCTGCACACCACTGCTTCCCTGTCTCCTTTCCAGTCATTAGAAAAGCATTTGTGAGTACAAATATAATCACATATTTTCAAATACATGCAAGGCACATCATGCATAAAAGCAAACAAGAGTAACTGAGGGGTTTATGGACTGATTGAGACATTCATAATTTTTCTTTACAACAACAAAATTCATCTCCATAGAAACCCTGAAGCAAGAAACTACAGTAATAACACTAAACTAAATGTCACATCAGGTTAGTCAGCAGAAGGCTGGAGAGGGGATTTTGCTCCAGTTAGAAACTAACAAGGACTGCTACCCCTTTTGCTCTTCTGCAAAGGGTATCTGTACCGAAGACAGTCTTGTATTTACAATGCAAGATAACAATGTGGTTTCCTGTTCTTTGAGCTGCAATTTACTCATAAGGTGGTCAGATCAGTGGCATGTTTACTTACAGGCATTTGTTACAGCGAAGCTGTTAGCTGTTTCAATGTTGTCTACATGTGGAACCAAATTAAAAGGTGCTTCAGATGCATTGGGGCTGGTGTTATGAAGAAAGATTGCTAATCGAAAAGCAGTATATTCCTGATCTGTGTTCCTGATGAAGAGACCACCTACAAAAAAACAAGAAAAAAAGCAAAAAGCAAAAGAAGCAGGGTAAATCATTTGCAAGCTACTTACTATTTTGTGAGACCAAGCAACTGCGTCTCCCAAAGCTGTACTGTAAGGCAAGTCCTAAGACTTTAATGGATAAGGAACTAATCATATTCGTAATCACAACCACTGCCTTTAAATCACTGTCCTCAATCGATTTTAACCTCTCTGATACATTCATGCTTTTTTTCTGACTTCTCAGTTTCCAGCCTTTCATACATAAATACCCAGATTTGTCATGATTACAGTGACCTTTTAAAGTGTTTAGCCTCCATCTCCCTGAAACCGAACACACTGGTAAATCAGCTCCTCAACAACCTCTCACATTAAGTGGCGGGCTGATTAAGGGGGAACGATGCTTTCTGGATCAAAAAAAACCCCAAAAAAAACAAAAAAACAAACCACTCAGTGTAGGTTAATCTGCACCGAAGAGGAATATAATGAACTTTGCTCCTCTGCAGCCATGTGCAAGCAGAGAGCAGCTCAGCCTTATTAGCAGCATCTTTTACAAATCCACGAGAAATGATGCAGTGATGGACCTGAGCTGGAAAGAATTCAGATAGCTGCGTCCCATCCGAAACACGTCCGAAAGGAGGGAAGCTGGAGGCAATGGGAGAGGGGTGAGGATGCGGCACAGGTCTACAGGGAGACACCTACAAACCCTTAAACTTTCCAACTACAGAAGGGAACGAAGTGCAGCGCTGTCCTTTATCCCACATCCCTGTCGGCTACCGCAACCTCCGGTGCACAGGACTCTCCATCCCTTCGGGAGTCAGGCAAAAGCGGGAGGGAGCTGAAGCAGCCAAGGCGCATCAAGCCCCGAGCCCCTTCCTCCCCTGCCGATAAAGCACACCAGAGCTGGACCGAGTTCTGCAAAAGACGAGCATCCTCCCTCCCGCACGCGAAGGCACACAGATGTATTTACACACACAGGCACTCCGAGGCACATATACACAAACACACGCGGATGATTCGTGGAGGCATGGAAATGGGATGGTGCTGGAGAAGAAATCTGCAAACTGCTTTCAGAGCCTCCTTTCCAACTCACTTCGCAAAGGATTGAACCCCTGGACACACGCACACAGCCCAATGCAGCGCTTACCTATTTGCACGCTGCTAGGAAAAGCTCCCATTGCTAGTCCCCAAAAGCCAGAAAACAATAAGACAAGCTGTCTGCAAATTATCCTCATCTTCTCTTCTGCCTCTCTGCCTCGCCTTCTCCCGCTCGCTCGCTGGATGCTGCTTAAAGAGGCATCGAGGGCGAGGAGGCTACACACGGAATCAGAAATAAAAGGGAAAAAAAAAAAAAAAAAGGAAGGGGAGGAAAAGAGAGGTTTTCCCCTTTTTATTTTTTCTTTTTTTTTTTTCTTTTTTGTGGTTTTGTCTTAGTATTTGTTTGCTATCCTCTCCCGCTCTCGCTCTGCCTCTCTCCCGGCTGGCGCTGCCGCTTCAGCAAGCCATCCCGCCGCGGCGGATTTTTCCCGCAGTCTCCATCGCCGGGGAGCGGTTTCTGTCCGGCTGCAAATGTTGCACATGCAGAAGATGGTGGTGAGTTTGGCGGCGGGGGGAGCAGAGCATCGCCTGCTGGAGAGGCGCGGCGCGGGCGGACATGCGCCGTGTCCTGCCCCCCCGCCCCGCTCCGCACCGCTCCGCACCGCTCCGCACCGCTTCGCTCCGCACCGCCCGCACGGCCGTGTGCGCCCCGCTCCGCGCAGCCCCCGCCGCACACCGAACCGAGGGGCTTTTTCTTCCCTTTAAATTTTATTTTGGGGGCAGGGTCTATGTGTGGGTGCGTGTGGGGATTGATTTGGTCCCCCCCTCCTCCTCCCTCCCACCTTAGCCTGTCGCTCGCCCATCCGCGGGCGCGCAGCGGCGCGGAGTTTGTGCCGCGGGCGCGGGGCCAGGCAAGGTCAGTGCCCCGGGCGGGGGATGCTCGGCCCCCTGCGGCGCCTCGCCGCGCGTCCGGGGCCGCTGTCATTAAGTACCAATTATTATTAATGAAGGCGACTGGGCGGATCTGCATGTGCTGAGCGGCTGCGGAGCCGGGGCGGGGACGCGGCTGGGCAGGCCTGGTCTCCCCCACCTCCCCCGGGAGCAGCGGGACCCCCTCCGCGCCGCCGGGCTTTGCGGCAGAGGATGGAGCGCAGGGACGGGAGCACGGAAGCGCTCAGCGCTTGTGGGCACTCATGCCAAAGGGAGGGAGAACAAATGAAAGGAAAACTTCGCTGCTCCTATAACGCCGCCTGTTTTCTCTTTTTTATTTCCTTTTTTTTTTATCTTAATATTTTAAGTGGGAGAAAAAAAAATAAGGGAGCATTTTTTGTGTCTAGACCCTTTTTTTTTTTCTTTGGATTTTTCTGTTCAAGCCTTGGAAGTTTCCTAGGGGACCTGCCAGAAGTCTGGGGCTATTGCAGTTAATAATTAAAAGATATATATAATAAATGATAGGTAATGAAATCATCCAACAATAGCTGTATGTCAGAGAAGGGAGCTTCTAGTTTCATATGTGGTTTTGCAGAGATTTCTGTCAGTCACAGGGAACTGAGTGGAGTTCCAATAACATAATTTTAAAATGTTAGTTGGTAATATGAAAGAATATCGATTTTTAAGGTGAACCTTGTGGCTCTGCACATTTGCTCTAAGATCAGAGTTTTGCCTCCTTTCACTCAGGTTTACTTTGTTTATTCCCCTGCTTTTATGGTGAAGAGCAACCCCTTTAGTTGCTGCACAGAGTGACTGATTTATAAAGAATGATTGTGAGCTCCTCAGCATCTACCACATACTCAGAAGAGTAAGCAAATAACATTGAAAGCAGAGATAGATCGATAGATAGTTCAATAGATAGATAGATAGATAGATAGACAGACAGACAGGCTGACTTATCAGTATGGACATGTGCAACTGTGTGTGTGACTCTGTGTGTGTGTGTCTCTTAGGGAGAGTGTGGAGTCTCTGTAAATAAATTACTTTCTGAGAGATTTCTTTGCAGATCAATGACAAACAGACTGTACCTGCATTTTAGAGTAATCATTCCTTTATGTTTCAGTAGATCATCTGCTTCTGTTTACGTTCCTTCCACATATTCTAGTCCTTCCTCTGAATGTTCAGGCTTGTGTTTCACGTTATTTACCCATGGCTTTTTGTGACCTCTGCTTTTGATCTTTCTTGATTTTCTTTTTTTCTTCCTTGCTTTTCCTCCTTTGTCTCCCTAAATTCTTTCTAAAATTTGGTTCCTTTTTTCCTCCATCCTTTAGCATTTAGCCTTTTGACTTCGTAAATCCAAGTAGTAAGTAATGAAAACTGGATACCATTTCTGTGGTTGGCTGGTTCTTTGACACTAGGAGCAAGTGAACTTGGGAACGGGTAAAACATTTGGTTAATTTGATGGCACATATTCATGTGATTTTGTGCCAAGTATGTATTAGGACTTTAGACATATGTCTATTATTGTGGAACAGCAAGTTACTGCCTACCAACCAAGCTGAGGAATATGCATTGGTCTTTTTCAAATATGATGATAGCATGTTAATTTGAATTTAATTTGAAAATCCACAAGGACCATACAGTGTTCTAATCTAATCTAACCAAGGGTCTCACCCAGGGGTTCCCACATTCAAATCTGTAATTTCTGTTGGAGGTGGAGCATATATTTTAGTGAAATATCCAATCTTGATTTAAAGACTTCAAGGGACAGGAAATCCATCACTTCCCAGGGTAAGTTGTTCTAGTTGATATCTACTCTCATTTGTTAAAACCTGCATTTGTCTAGCTTTGGTTTTTAATGTTGACTGTCAGACATGAACCCAGTGTTCCTGTAATGGTATCACTCAGTGCTATTCCTGGAAATAATCTCGTTCTTCACTTGACACTCCCTTGCCCAGACAGCTCAGGACCATTTTTGCAGCTGTGGAAAGGAGAGGAAAGAAAGGGGATGAGGCCATACAATAGCAATTTTGTTTAAAAGACACAAGGGAAAAAAAATATTGCAGTGTCAAAGGGGAAAAATCCCATTTCAGGAAGTTTTGAGAAGTGAATGACAGATGATCAGGTAATTGATCACCATGTTTATCTTACAGAAAAACAGAAACAGGAAAAGTAATGGATGTAATCAAGATTAAAGGCTGGAGGGGAGGAAAGGTGAGAGAAGATTTTAGACTCACTGCTGCTCTGGTGGGTAACGTTGTCTGGCTGCCAAGTGCCCACCTAGCTGCTCTCTCATTCCGAAAAGAATGGGGTGTGTAAATAAGGTTAAAAAGCTCATGGGTCATGGTAAAGACAGGAAGATCACTCACAATTACTATCACAGGCAAAACAGATTCATTTTAAGGAAAATGAGTTTAATTTATTGCCAATTATGAATTGAGTTAGAATGGTGAGAAATGAGGACAAAGCTATAACCTCCCCCCCCCCGCCCCATACACACACACACACACACCCACACACCCACACCCCTCTTACCAGGCTCAACTTCACTCTTCTTTCATGAATTTTCTTCCTCCTCCTCCTGAACAGTGCAGAGGGATGAGGAATGGGGGTTCTGGTCAACTCATAACACTTTGCTGCTCCTTTCTCCTCATGACTTTTCCCTGTTCCAGTGTGGGTCCTTCCCACTGGGAGCAGTTCTGCAGGAACAGACTGTTCAAGTGTAGGCTCTCCACGGGATGCAGTTGCTGACAGAAAATTTTCTCCAGCATGGGCTTTCTGTGGCCTGCAGCTTCCTTCAGTCATCTGCCTGCTGCAGTGTGGGGTCATCCAGCAATGTTGGTATCTGCTCCATCATGGTCTTGACCACAGTGGGCAGGGGAATCTCTCCTCTAGTGCCCAGAGCACCTTCTCCCCTTCCTTCTTCACTGTCTTTGGTGTCTGCAGGGCTGAATCTCTCCCATTTTTTTTCCTCACTCTTTCATGCAGCTGCTATGCAGTGGTTTTTACCCCTTTCTTATATATGTTATCTCAAAGGTGCTACCAGCATTACTGATGGGCTCAGCTTTCAGCAGAGATGGATCTGTTTTGGAGATGGATGGAACTGACTCTGTCCAACACAATGGCAGCTTCTAGTGTCTTCTCACAGAGGCCACCCCTGCAGCACACTCTCCCCTCCAAACTCGCCACACTGACCCAATGCAGCTGTACCTGCCAAACAAGAGGAGACCAGAAGGGAGAGCCTGTGAGTTTTCCTGGTGACAGCTGGAGAGGTGCTGCATGAAACCACTTCTGAACTGAGATGCCGCGCTTCCCTAGTTACCCTCAGGCGGACTATGAAGGTTGTGCTTGATGATTAAGGGAAAGAGAGACAGATCTCTGAGTTCCACAATGAAATATCAGAGAAATTAAGAAATTATTGAAATATGTTTTGTTGAATCTATCAGTTGTATGGAAGTGATAGTATAGAGGGGGTCTATCTAGGGAATGCTGGCTGTTGGTGGAGGATGCTTGCTTTGCCTTAGGGCACACAACAGCTCGTGTTGGCCTTGGCTGGTGGCCACCACTAGAGAGAAAACTCACTCTTTAGAGAATCAGCTGAGAGGCTGACTATGTGCTGCAGCCCATGGATGACTCCTGCTGCAGCACATAGTCAACTGCATAGACTCCTGCATGCAGAAGATGCATGAATATGATTTTTTTCCCCCCTCTGGCAAGGTTTGGAAACCATTGGCTATTTTCTTGATCAGATAGTCTTGTGCTTGAACAAAATGCATGTATGAAAAGACCCTGCAGGAACTGGAAGAATATAAGAAGTTTTATACTGAAGCAGAGATGAAGGCTGTATGTTAGCTAGGAGGAATAAAACTGCAAAGGTGATACTAGAGGAATCCACCTTATGGGAATCCCAGAGGAAAAGTAGGATATGAAGGAGACAGACACTTTGCAGTATGGACAGAGTTTGTGATGCATACGAAGTAGGCAAATACCCACATGCTGAAGTAGCAACTTCAATTCATATTTATATGTTCTTGCATCCAAAATGCAAATCCCAGCTACACCATCTATTAAAAAGTCTTGTCATTATGTGCCTGGATACATGTAACTTTGTGAGGGAGAAAAGGTCTTTACTGAGAAGGAGAAAGTAAAGCTGTGCTAAGTGTGAAGGATAATAAATAAAATGATAGGTTGTGACAATTAGGGCTGCAGAGAGGAGGAAAGGACAAGGGCGATTTCAGTAGCAAGATACATGAAAGTAAAGATCCATGATCGCCCCTCCCCACCAGGTTCCAGGTGCACAGAGGCAGTGACAGCATGAAAACAGACAACACCCTGCCCCTGGCCTTTTTGCCAGTGCTCCTAATGAGCTCCTTCAGAGTAGGCAAATGTCTGTGCCACAATGGCTCCCCATGGCACAACCATCTGGGCACAGGGATCCATCCCAAAAAAGGATTCAGCCATTTAAATTAGTCTAGTTTCAAGTGCAGGTCTCAGTGCAGTTTCACTGTGTGGTCACTGGAAATGCTTCAACAATAAATAAATGATGGCAAAAACAATTGACTCAACACCTGCCCTTTCTTAGTGCTTTCTCACCTTATGAAATATTGTAGCTCACATACCTGTCAAATAGGTCCCTTTGACAGTAAACTCTGGGACAAGACTGTATGTTTTGTGAAGTGCTTAGCACTTCTAGGGGAAAAAAAATAGACATCATCTATGTAGCATTTCTTACACTCCACCCTCTGGCATGGTCTCACATCACCTTTTGAAGTGATTCCAGCAGGACTGAATAGATCAGCAGTGCACAAGATATAGTTTCCTTTCAGTAGCAGAACTCAATTTCAGGAAATTGCTTTACAGAAATTTCTTGCATGTTGAGAGGGTTTTTTCACATTTTCATTCTTATTATTTTTCATTCATCTAAATTTTGAGGTAGAGAGAACAGTTAATTATTTTTAATAGTGCTATTCTTTAAGTATGTTATTTTGATACTGAACCAATTGTAGTGTAGTGCATCTGGCTTTGAATATGCTCATCCACTGGTCCTATTCCTGTCTACTGTGCTGCATGCTAACATCATTCTTTGCAAACCTAAGGACCGTACAGAATTAAAGGGATACTGTATGACACCACGAAAGGAGAAATTGTTGTGATCATCCTGTGGAAAATGAAAAATCCTGATTATAATTTAAATCGTGCTGATATCAGTCTGGATTGTATCAGTCTGAGAAAAATGTGGCAACACTGATTTAATTAAGAATTGCCATATGAGTTAGAATCAATGTCCATTTATAGCAGTATCCTTACGTGTAACATTAACTGGTAGAGGTTTATTATGCAAGAGTATGAGAAGCTGAGCAGTCCTTCATTTAAACTTTGAGGGACTTTGAAGAAGTTTTTTCTAGCTGAGTCCTCTCACCTCCTGACAGTCAGGGCTTTAAGGTTTCTAAACTGAAGGTTTTATAGAGATCCTTGTGTTGAAGATTCACCCACAGTTATTTCCTTGTATTTACTTCCAGTGTCTGCAGCATCCTATGTAAATGAGCTCTGTAATCCTATTCTAAGAAAGTAGTTTATTTAGTTTGTTTTAAACATTATTTTATATGGACCATTGCATGGCACTTCTCTAAGGAAAAGAAAAAAAAAAAAAGATGTAAAAATCGTTTACCTTGCCCTATCATCCATAGTTTTATACAGCTTTATAATATCACCCTTCAGTCACCTCTTTCTGTCTTCCTATATCTTATAGTCTATACTAAACATCAGACCTCCTTTTCACCATTCTCTCTACTTCTTTCTGAAAAATAGGACACATTGAATAGGACATTTTTTTTTTCAGGTGTAAAACTGGTTTCTGTTTCACTCATTCCTTTTTCTAATCATTTGCAAAATGTCATTTACCTCTCAGCAGGCAGACAATGTTTTCAGAAAACTATTCACAAAGACTTCCGTATCTCTTTACTGAGTGGTAATAGCTAATTTAGAGCCTATCATTGTGTATGTGTAGTTAAGGTTATTTTTCCCGCACGCACTGCTTTGCATTTTTTTTTATATGGAATTTCTTCTGCCATTTTATTGCTCAATCAATTAGTATTGTGAGATTCTTCTGCAATACTTACCAGACAGCTTCAGTCCCTGAGAATGTGATACAAGAACAAAATTGCAATCTATGCTCTTTAAATTTGATCTAATGTCTATTACATTTTTAATGGTGCAATAGGTTTCTTCTGCCCATTTTTATAACCTGGACTGCATCATGGGATGTACCTGGGAAAGCACAAAAGTTTGAAGCAATGTCTCTTTCCTGAGTACAACTTATTGCAGTATTAAATGCCAGGCAATTCTGAAGGATGGGGCAATTTCCTCATCAATTAGAGGTGTGCATGTGGAAAAAATGTACCAACTTAAATTCATTCCACCTAAACCCATCTGATCTTGTTTATACAGGGGGAAATAGATCAACTTTTGCTAATGCCAGCTTCTGCCCATCATTTATAATAATTCCTGAATTCAAAATGAGTTATTTCTAGTCTTCTGGGTACTGTACAAGTTAGACCAACATGTAAGCTTTCATGAAATAGTACTTAAAATACGGGTATTTCATCCTCATTTTTTATACCCATTCATTTGAGTATACCTATTCATTTCTAAAGCAGCCAAGGAAGGGTTTCCCTGGGTATATTTGAGGAGTCTGGCTAGTAATCACGCATACTGAAAAGTCTGGTCCTTCTCTGAAAGGGAAGAGTAAGGTCACCTTAAGAAAGGTCACCACATGTTCCTCTGTCACACACTGGAGGCATGCATATGGCTCTTCTGAATCATGCAGTGCTTAGAAATCGCTTTTTATATCTGGGAGTAGAATGTTGGTTCTAAATCTTCTAAGTAAACAACAGCCATAGTAACAATGACACCCTGCCTGCAGTTGAATGCTTTGTAGTGAAACTGAATCCAGTGTGGAATGAGATGGGAAGAAACCAGAAGAAAATCAGGAGACAGAAACTCCATTTAGATAATTACAGACATTTGGAATTTGAATTATTATGAATAAAAAACTGGTTTTCCCTAAATTAAAAAAAAAGAAAAAAAACAACACTACAAAACAAACAAACAAAATGAAAATTATTGAAAACAACACACTGTTTCCATGAAAAGAAAAAAATTTTCCCCCATAAACATTTTTATACTTTGGGGTTTTTTTTACCAACAGTTGACAGAAAATATTTTTCATTTTCTTGCCATTTCTCATTAAAATGTTTTGCCATGACCTCTGTGACATAATCTACACAGCAGAGTGAGAAACATGTCAGAACAGTATAACGAATGACCTCTGTTCACTACCCAGAGCATTTTGCTGTATTGGCCTAATTGTCGTTTCCTGTAAAAAACACCCCAAAGTTCACCTCTTGTTTGAAGGCGATAGTTTTTAGTTCATTTCACTTGTTCACCTCCCTAGTGCTGTCGTCCATGCGAAAGGCTGAGCTGTTTTCTGTGTGGCTTGTGCCACCACTGTCAGACAATCACCACATTAGCTCCAGCTGCAGAAGCCTCAGTATTGATAATGCTGGATGAGCAAAAAGGATGATTCCAGATCCAGGGGAAGAAAGAGAATGGACAAATTGCTGAAAGAAGCCTCTGCCCTGTCTTTTTAACACATGAAGTGAAGCAAATTTGATAAAAAATTATTTCAAGCATGATAACCAGGAAACCTTCAATGCTGTTTCTGCAAGATCACACTTACAGAAGAATGTAACTACAGTTTGATACACTAAATTGCTAGTAAAATTAGTTTTAGTGAGGTTTATTGCCAATAAAAATGATACTTTTCATCTATGGCCAGTGATCTTGTCTTAGCTTTCCCAGTTCCAAACAGACCTATGTCTGTGTGAGAAATTAGTATGCTACCATCATAACATATATACTTTCATATGAAAGCATTGGTTATTTACATGGAGCTATTTCTCAGCTTTGGAAAAAAAATAGGATCAAGTAATGCAATGCTTTTCTTAAAAAACACACAAATGCACACATTCTCTATTTTCTGCTTAATTTTCACATTAATTAGAGCTCATACTGTATTGCCAGGATTAGAAGACGCATTTTCAACCCACTGGTTTGGCCTTTCTGTATTCAAACTTGGATTATTCTCTCTATGGTAGGGTTAAAGTTTATCTTAAATAAATCTGTTTCTTTGGCGCAGCTCTAGCTGGCTTCCAGCCCCCATCCCCCGCACCACAAAAGCTGCAGACTAGATAATTGCTGTCATTCAGCTATAACCATGTGCTGTGTTTGCAGAACTAGAATCTGTTTTCCTAGAAAATCAGAACAGTCTTTGATTCCTTAAATTCTGTAAGCATACCAGGTATGTATTCAAATGTGTAAGTTCCTACAAGTATTCTGATAGTCAAGGTGTGTCCATTTTTATCCACTTATTTCTTAAAAAATATATCATGAAGATGCATTATCCTAGCCAACATCAAGGTGGGTATGTCTGTTGCATTACTAGGTAAAGTTATATGAAGAAAATCAGTGCTGTAATGATCTCATCTAGCATTAAATTCCTCAAAAGAAATTAATTTTTTAGGCTGTTGGTTTATTTAATATTTTATACACAATGATTCATATTCTATGAAGCTAGGGATTATTGGTAGAAAGTTTATTCATGGAACATCTTTTAAAACAGGTTAGATTTTGTCCTAGTAACTGATGCATACATACTTTTAAAAATTACCCAACATTCATTCTGTGTTAACTTTCTCAGCCTTATGCTGTGCTAAATAGCACTGTAACCTGTAAGTAAGCACAAGGGAAGCCGGGGTGCCTTTAGGGGAAGAAAATGCTACTTTGTGAAAGGGTGAAATTATCTAACCTTGTGTCACTTAGAGCACCCTTTTAAAAAAATCTGCAAGTGGTCCTTACAAAAGCACATCATGTGGTTATTGAATTAGAAGTGCAGGGATGGAACAGATTCCAAAGGTTACATAGTCCAGGCCTCTGGCTCTGAGGAAGGATCAAATATGCCAGAGCTTCCTACAGAGGTTTTTATGTGGTACTTTTTTTTAGAATTTCTGCCGAAAGACTCTCTGAGTGTGTCCTGTTCAAGATTTTTCCTCTCAATTTTTTTATTAATATATGACCTATATAGTCTTTACTGCAAGATGCACTGGGTTCTTTTTGTCTTTCTTTCACGTGAACAATTGGTAACAATTGGTCATTGTCTTTCCTATTAACAATCTTCCATACCCTGGAAGATCTATCAAGTCTTTGCCTGCCTAGACTAAAAGAAACCTTTTTTCTGCAGTCTTCCCTCACTCTGATACGTTCTGAGTCCTCTTCTCATTCTTGCTCTTTTCTGCTGTATTCTTTCCAGAGTGAATATATGTGTTTGGGAGTATGGCACTGAAAGCACTGCTTAGCCGCTTTCTCCCTGGAAACAGGTAGAAGAAAATGATCCCCACTCACATGTTACCTGCAGAATTCTTGACAACATATTCTGGCTTCATCTATTTTTTTTTTAATTATTATTTATTTTTCAATCCATACTTCTTAATGAAAATGTTAAACAGAGTTGGGCCTAGAATCAATAAGGGAACCTGTTTGAAAGAAAATCCCCATTTGGCACTCATATCTATTCTTTGAAAAGAGCTTTCCAAGAAGTCACACACAGTCTTTATTTTTTTTTTTTTTTCATCTAGAATACATTTCCCTTATCTTCCTGTGAGAATTTAGTATGGAAAAAATATTAAATTTCTTACTGTACTGAAGATAAAGCAAACTTATTCTTCTTCCCTTTGTCATGGTTTAAGCTCAACTGGCAACTCAGTACCATGCAGCTACTTGCTCACTCCCCCACCAGTGGCATCGGGGAGAGAATCAGGAGGGTAAAAAGAAGAAAACCCATGGGTTGAGATAAAGACAGTTTAATAAGGAAAGCAAAAGCCACACATGCAGGCAAAGCAAAGAATTCATTCACCCCTTCCCATGGACAGACAGGTGTGTTCAGCCATCCTCGGGAAAGCAGGGATAAATCACATATAATGATGACTTGGGAAGACAAATGTCATCACTCCAAAAGTCCTCCCCTCCCTTCTCCTGCCCCCAGCTTTATATGCTGAGCATGGCATCATATCATCTAGGGCATCCCTTTGGTCAGATGGGGTCAGCTGTCCTGGTTGTGTCCCCTCCCAACACCTTGTGCACCCCCAGCCCACTCACAGGTGGAGTGGGGTGGGGTGAGAGGCAGAAAAGGCCTTGGCTATGTGTAAGTGCTGCTCAGCAGTGATAAAAATATCTTTGGGTTATCAACACTGTTTCCAGCACAAATTCAAAACACAGCTCCATACCACCTACTATGAAGAAAATTAACTGTATCCCAGGCAAAACCAGCACACCCAGTATTCTACTTATCCTGTCCCAGAAGATTAGCTTGGCTTGACATAGTTTGTCACTGAAAAATCCACATGGTTTGATTTTATTATTCTTCAGGTGCTTCCAAGTCTTCCATGTACAAATCTATTCCATTTTAATCCAGTCTGTAGTTAGACAAAGCGTCTTGTTTTCTTTGGAGTCCTCATTATCCGTCTTTTAAAGAGACATAGTTTCTTCTTTTCTGAGACTATCCCCCTCTAATATTATTGCTCATGTGTAAACACTGATACTTCAAATACAGTGTTATTTAGTTGTTTATGCACTTGGAGGTAAATTTAACCAAGTAGTGGACACTTTAATATGTAAAACACATTTAGAAATATTAGCTATTGTATCTTAACTACTGAAATTCAGATGTTGTCCTTCAAATAGTTTGGAAGGTTCAAAAGCAACTTAAAAGAATCATCATGACAAAACTGTGTTCCAAACTATGCTAGTGGTATTTGAAATATCAAAACCCTGTTTTACACAAGTAGCCAAGACTCTTTTAAACCTGGGTGTTTTTTTGGCAGTTCTTTGGAAGTATTTCACTTTTTGTTCCTCGAAATGCTTTCTTATGCTGTTGTCTTGTAAGGTAAGGAGCTAAAGAAATAGTTCAATAAAGGAGTATTTCAGGAAGAATCTTGAGTGGCAGGAAGAAGATGGTGTAATGCCTGAGGTGAACAGATTATTTCTTTAGAGGTGTTTTGAACACCTTCTTGTTGTACATGCACCTGATGCACTTAGCACATGTAAACTTTGCAGAGGGATTTTACATTCAGATCAGGTAAACTTCCAGCCAAATACACTCATGAATACAGAAGTAATTACTGAGCTCTAAGGACACGTTGCAATGACATTATCATTTGTCAGCAGGATACCAGTGACTGCTGTCATGGAAAATTTACATTAGCATCATTGTTAAATAGTCTGTTTACTAGTTTCTTAATGGCCTGCAACAAACAATGATTTGAACTACTTTATGAAGTTCAGCATTGCAGGCTGCAGTTATATTGAAAGTATTTTCATAGGTTAATGATATTAAGATGGAGTCAACAGCAGCTGTCATGTCATATACAACCAAATCATCTGTGAATAGGTCTAGGTGGTAGTTGTTTCTGTGATGCCAGTGTAGCTTAGAGATATAAAGTTAGTTTTAAACACACTCTTCAAATGTAAATAGCCAGATACGTGTAGCATGAAGTGCAGAGAGAATGCTGAAAATCCATCTCACAGGTTACAAAGAGCCGGACTTACTAAGCCAAAGCTGCCAAGAGTCATTTACTCTAGCATCTTGCCCAGGTCAGTATTTTCTAGGATAGCAGTGTAGGCACATTGAAACGTGTGGCTTTCTTTATAATTGCAACTTAAAAGTTATTCAAGAAACACTGAAAAATGCTAATAAGTTTAAAATTATTTTCTTAGGTTTCACTGGCAATTGTCTGCTCCTCAGCAACTGAGAATTTGGAACTTTCATTTTAAGTTTCACAAATTATTACTTGATATGGATGTTTCTGGAATAAATTAATTAAAACCTATTAATTGGGAGAAAAAGTACACGATTTCTTGTGATGCATTACAAATTTTACATGTATGAAATATTTGTTACAATTATTTGCTTGAACTGTCTAAAAAGTTTTTGAATCAAAAATCAGACTTAAGACTTTTATTGGGTACACCTGATAAAAACAAAATGTTCTTGTAAAGGTCAGTGTGTGGAGTATGATTTTATTTTTCTTTCTCAAATATAATGAAGTATATTCATTTATTTAACTTGAGAGTAAGCAAAATTCATAAAGAGAGACCTCTTAGAATAATGAGGGAAGAGAGTTTTGGTCACTCGACACTTTTCCATTGCTCCAGAGTCGTCTCTCCGTGGTGAAAACTTTATTTTGAAAATATCCACTTGCTGTGGCATGGGTACATCCTCCATGGTTCTGCATATCCTCTCCACAGTGGGCACTGACGGGGAAACTCAGCTTCAGCACCTGGGACAGTGCCTCCTGTTCCTTTTCCACTGACCTTGGTGTCTGCAGGGCTGTTTCCTTCCCATTTTTATTGCTCCTGGCTCATGTAGCTGCTGTGCACTCTTTTTGCCCCTTTCTTAAATATATTATCAGAGAGATACCACCAGAATCGCTGATGGGCTCAGCTTTAGGCAGGGATGGGTCTGTTTTGGAGATGGATGAAACTAGTTCTGTCCAACACAGTGGCAGCTTCTGGAGTCTTCTCACAGATGCCACCCCAGCAGCACACCCTCCCCTAAAATTTCACCACAATGACCCAATGCAGCTGTACCTGCCAAACAAGAGGAGACCAGAAGGGAGGGTCTGGTCTATGTGGTTTCCTGGTAACAGCTGGAGAGGTGCTTCATGAAGCCACTTCTGAACTGGTGTCCCTGGCTCAGTCCATGACAGAAACCATTGCAGCAGGGACCATCCTGAAAACAGGTTTCTGTAATTCCTCTGTGCGTGCCTGTATACGCTTGTGTGTTTGTCTGTGACAGCTCATTTTCAGCTGATCACTTAATTATGTGCAGAGAATATTCAAAGGGAAACTCTTCAGAAAACTTGTGAAGTGACGTGTGCCTTGGCACAAGTTTGAATATTAACAGAACACTTTTAATAATTTTATGAAGCAATACATGAACGATACTGTTAATTTGAGAATCTGTTATTTTATTGCTGTTGACGAATTTTGTGAACTGTTATTCACTCCTTCTTTCATTTTCAAATTAAGGATTTGTGTGCGTCGGTGTGTAGGTTGTGCTAACTCTCCAGTCAGTAAAATGAATGAATCCCTCTCATATCTTCATCATTACATTCAGTAGGCTTTTTACCCTTTTTAAAATTATTTTGTATATTTTATTAGATTATATAGAACAAATTGTTTTTTGAAAGATACTGGTTCTCAGGGAAAATGCTTTTGCATTTATTATGAATAATCACTGCTACTCCATATGCACAAGATGAAATGCCTCCCCATTTCCATCTATTACAGACTGCTTCACAGTACTGAAAGCTACCAGGAGCACCAAGCAATGCAGATTTCCACATTCAATATTTTTGGATATTTTTAGCATTTAGGCAGTATAGTCCCAGAAGAAGAAATGACAGGCCTAGAAAAATTGTGCTTGTTCAGTCATATAAATAAATGTTACATATATCCAAGGAAATGTAATGTGGGAAAATATTTCAAATTTAGTGTTTGCTAATGTTATTGGCCAATGCATTACTCTAACATATACATCAGATCTCCCTGTATCCATAAAGGCTCTTGTAGTTCTTTTCCAACCTAAACTGTTCTATGATTCTGATTGTAGATAAAGATGGATTGAAGTTTACCACTAAATATTTACTCACTTGAATAATGACTACTCTCTGGATCAGAATTATGTGAAAAATGTTCAAAGGAATTGTGTAATGACAGTTTATAGTACATCATGTCTTAAAAGGAACATATTTAAAATCACAAATGCAGCTCCAATTTCTTGATTATCACAGTTCTAACTGCTTGATTTTACTATTTCAGGTGTGTATATTGTAGGGCTTTTATTTTTGTGTAACTTAACACTAAGAAGGAAGTAACAAAGCTGTTCTAACAGGGCAACTACTGTTTCACTATTTCATTCCTCAAAATTATATTGGAAACTGTGGTTGTCTTTTCTTAAATCTTCCTCTTAATGGTCACTGTCTTTTGAACAGATTTATTACAGAATCACAGAATATGCTAAGTTGGAAGGGACTCACAAGGATCACTGAGTCCAAATCCTGGCCCTGCACAGGACCATCCCCAAGAGTCACACCATCTGCCTGAGAGCATCATCCAAAAGCTTTTTGAACTCCATCAAACTTGGTTCTGTGACTACTTCCCTGGGGAGCACGTACTCTATTCATCATAAGTTAGAAAACTTCAACTTTGTTTTAGCCCAAATGGAGGAAAAGAAGAGAAAATGAATGCTGATTTGGGTGTTTTCCCTGGACTTGGTATGTCTTGCTCTGGAAGAAATTTAGGTCACATCAGGAAAGCTAATCTCACAATATGAGAGCACTTGATCCATGCAAGTGAAAATACTGACATATATGATGTCTACAGTGAAGAAAAAAATATAAGAAGCTAATTCTGAACCTAAAGACATAGTCACATTGTGAAATAAAAAATCTCTTCAATGTGCCAAATATACCATAAAATAATAGAAAATGGTCTGGAAGGATACAGGTTGTACTGTTTAGCTGTTTTGCATGAAGCCAAAATTGCTGTATTTCTCCCTTGGTAGCTCTAGAAATATTCAGCAATGACAGAGGGAGGGAAATGTTAATGTATCGCCATCTTTGTATATGCAAAACTACTGAAAACTACAGAAAATTGAAAACCAGACTGGTTTTCCAATAAAATTTCATGGAAATTGGTTGTGACTTTTTCTCTCACTGTCAATTTTCATAGTTATTCTTTGGCTCTTAAACTTACATTGACTTGGTGAACTTTTTAGTAAAATATGATTCTCAAGAGTTTAGAACTATTTTCTCAGGTGGAGGAAGAAAGACATCTTACAGAAATTTAGTTGCTCTTGTTATATATGTTAAAGTGTTCTGAGAGTCTTTCAGGTATTGTGCACATGAGGAAATAAGGTTTACTGATTTGGATGGTCCACCAAAAAAGTTCTTAAAAGTTCTTAACAGAGAACTAAACCCCAGCCAAATAGAGAAGTGGGAGCTGGCTCAGAAGGATGTCAGGTAACAGCAAAACCAGTGATAGCTGAGAGATTTAGACATGCTCAAATGCTTTCCAAGTGGTCAATGCCTACTGCAGTCACTTTAGAGGTTTTTCTTGACACAAGATGAACTCCAGTGTGTCAGTACATCTAAACAACCTACCAGTTGGTGTTAATAAAAGTTTAAGAAATTATATGTAAACTTGAAAAGTTTAACTATTTGTCTATTATGTTCACAACTGTGGGATCAGGTTCAACCATACAATTTAAATATACCTTAGACATAGTACATGTCCCAAATGTTTACACAATATGGTCCTGAACCTGTAAGATTGTTCACATATATAACTTATCATGCAAATAATCCCACTATGTCTGACAAATTACTCAAAGTTAATACAATGCAGAATGATTTATCACATTGCAAGGATGAGATAGTAAGATGATATGTGAAATAGCTGAAGTATGGGGAAGGACCATTGCGATGCTTCGTAATGTGCAGCAGCAAATGGTTTAAATCTTACATCTGTGCATGCAAAGAGCAGTCTGTGAAAATCAATGCAAACAGTTACTTGACTGACTGACTGACTGACTGACTGACTGATTGACTGATATTATATACTTTGACCTTTATTCTAAGGCACAATTCATCATGCGGTTCATGGTTCAAGCTTTTTGAGCACAGATGTAGAACTAGGCTTTAAAAGAAGATTATATTTGTATTTACTGTGTATTGTTTAAAAACCTCTTTTCATGAAACCCAGCACTGTCTCATTTCTGCCTTGTGAAATGGGCTTGTTTCAGTTCAGGATCGTAACTTAGGTTTGAAGGAATGGAACACCATCTTCCTGCCATTGTTTTCAGGAAGTTAATGAGTTTGAAATTAAATTCTCTGCTGAACTTTTCCTGCCATGTCACCAGTTTTTCAGAACTTCAGCATTCAGATTCTTTGACAGTAAGAAAGATCCTCAAAGAGTGAGCAGTTTTTCAAAGAAAGAGACATTGCAAAAATCACTGTCTTCTTTTTCTTCTTATACTGCAAATTATCCAGGCATAATTTGAGTTGCTTCAGTTATAAATATCTGTTTTACCTATTAAAGTCTTGTTGAGGAGATGCAGATACAAAATTAAGCATTCAAATTTATGATTCACACCTAAATATTCCCAGGAAAAGGATATAATTATTTATAAATGTAGACTTGTCACATGTGGTAGATTTAGTGTTAATGGTATTCTTCTGAAATGGTGTTCTGCTTGATAATACAACAAAATTGAAGTTGGAGCAGAGATAGGCTAATATTTGTGTCTTCAACTGAAACAGAAGCATCATGTAATCAGACATGTCCTTTCATTGTTATTTTCTTTCTTTTTTTTCCCATGCTACCAGATTTTTCTTCAAACCTAAGTAATCGACTCATACAGATAGTTTCAAAGTCAGAGGATTTTAGTCAACAGCCATGATACTTATTAGGGTTACTAAAATTTCAGTAATGTTGTAGGTTAGGGGTTTCTTTTAGTTATTAATACATATCTTGTTGTTGGGTCGGAAGAAGACTGTGAGGTACAGAGCTATGTAACTTGGAAAATCTCAAAGTGAGGCATATAAAATTAGTAAAGGAAAGTCACCTTTATCATGAGAAAAAAAGATAGTCTGGTTTCTAGACTGATACTGGAAAATGACTGCTGAGTGGTACTTCTTAAGAAGTTAATAGCTGCCTGTATATTACTCTGTCCTTAGGCCTGAAAATTTATTTATATGACCATGGGTCACAAGTCCTGACAGTAAACCTGTTTCAAAATGGGTTCCTCTCTCCATGGGGCCACAGATCCTGACAGGATCCTGCTTCTGCATGGGCTTCCCCTGGGGTCACAGCCTCCTTCAGGATCTGCTGTGGTGCTCCTGCATGGGGTATGGGTTCATCTCTACTCCCCTTTGAACCCTATGAGCTTCAGGGGGACAGCCTACATGATCTGCAGGGGAATCTGCTCTGGCACTTAGACCACCTCCTCTCCCTCCTTTTTTGCTGTTATCTGTTTCTCTCTCTTATTCTCACTCCTCTCTTCTCAGACCACAATTACTTCTGCTCACTAATTTGTTCTCCCTTATTAACTATGTTATCCCAGAGGCACTACCACCACTGATGATGGGCTCTGCCTTGGACACTGGTGGGTCCATCTTGGAGCCAGTTGGCACTGGCTGTTGGACATAAGGGAAACTTCTTGCTGCTTCTCAAAGCAGCCACCCCTTTAGCCTTTCCCACTAGCATAACCTGGCCATGCAAACCATAAACCTATATAAACCATAAACAATATGGTTTAATAGACTTCTTTTTTTACCAAGTCATATCAGTTACAGAAGTTTTTCTGCATAGTTCTGTTTGCCTGAACGTTTTTTCCCTCTTGTGAACACTGCCCAGAAATGATGAAGCAACTATTTGAAGTTAATGTCAAATGCTACTACAGCTGTTACAATAAAAAGTTAGCATATTGATTTTTTCCATCTAGTATATATTCTTTTTATAAACAAACTTGATCATGTGTCTGTTGATATATTAGAGATGTAAATTTTATTAGAAAATGGACTGGAACGTAATAAAAGGTTTGACCAGGCAATCACTATCAGCAATTTCCATTAGTAAGCAGATAAATTTTCGAACAAGCTTAATGTTTTTTAAAGAGGTTTTGATTATTCCAGGAGGCTAAAAATGACTGATGCAAGATAGTCCCCAATGATTTGAAAAAAATAAAGAAAACCCTTTTTCAGTGACTAGTGGAGAACAGAAAGGTTTCCATACATGTTGATTTTACATATATCCTGATTCACAAGCAAAGCAAGAGCAAGATATAATAACCTGTAAGTAATGCAGGCAGATTCTGTGGCAAGTGTCAGTCTTTGTTTGAAGCTGGATCATGCATCAACAACACTGTCTGAAAATGTCACGCTGTGATGATGCCTTCAAAAGCTGGTAGACTGTCAGGACTACGTAGTCTTTTTTAGGGATATGAACTGTAGGAAAACTGGTTACTGAAAGCAGACAACCAGTAAGACAAGAAGTAAACAGGTGGATGCTGATGTAAATTCCCAGTGCAGACTGGATGGGTGAGAATTATAATCAGAGACAGCATCACTGTCTCACCTGTGCTACCACTGCAGCTAACAGTAGTTAGTGAGGTGAGGTATTCTGGAGATGCAAAACGAGGTAGAAGCATTATTGCTGAATTTTCCTTACGGCTCAGGCACCTGGTTCTACTCTATGATTTCTGCACAGTGCTGCCAACAGCTCACATTATAGAAACACCACTGTTTGGATGAGTTGCTTGTTGTAGTAGTAAGGGTGCATGTAACCTCCATTTTACGAGAGTGCCAAAAAACGAGCATTTTTTAAAAAAATCCAACACATTTCTCTTTTAAAAGCTTTTGTAAATCAATTTAGCTATGTCAGAGATTTTCATTGGAAATGTGAAAATACCTTTTTGTACAGTGAGCTAAGCTTACAAAGGGCAATATGCTATGTTTTTACAGCCCAGTACTTTCCATTTTCCACTTTTGAGATGTGCATCTCAGTTTGAATGGCAAATATTTTTGCACATGATTGTTAGGGGCAGGAGAGTTCACATCACATACTGATAGGGGTCCTGAGGACACAAACAGTCCTTGATGGCTCTGACTAGCCTCGACTGGGACCTCTTCACACGTCTTGACTAAGGGTTAAGCCTAGTTCTAGACCACTAGTTCCTGTCTGAGTCCTGTTGTAGAGGTGTCTGCCTCTACTCTTGTTCCTAGAAAATGGCATGCGCTTCCTGGCTTGACCTTGGTGCTGACTTGCTGCCTTAACATTTCCAGATGATCACTGGACTGTTGACAGGACCCTGTGCTGTCCCCCCTCTGCCTTGCCCTCCTCTGGGACAGTGCACGTGTAGGTGTAGGTCTGTGGCCCCTGGCTGGCCTCACCCAGAGGTATCCCTTATCTTGCTATACCCTTGTGACAAGCTTCCTTCATCCTCTTAAATAAATGTATGGTGTTGCCAGAAAAACACTGGTTCTTAGTTTTTGTTTTTGTAGTGAGAGTCTGTGCAGAGCTTTGGGGTGACAGGAATCAGCTTGCTTCAAATAGACACTGCTACTGCTTGAACTTTTTACACTAGGCATTAGCAATGTGTGGCTTATGACAAGCAGCCAACTTCTCACTCTGTGCAGTATTTTGAAATCCTATCTGAGAGATTCCTGCATAAGATTCTCTGCAAGGACATGGCTTTTGGATGCTTTCAAGTCTGCATATATATATATATATATATAATTTAGTGCCACAGAATATGTGGAAAATAGGTTGCTAGCCAGGCATTTGTGGTTATCCCCATGTCCTTTTAATGGACACTTGGTAATCTGCAGTAGTCATGTTGCTAAATCACAGAGAGATTTGAAGACAGAGGGAGGATCTGATGCTTCAGAAGCGCTATTGAACTCACCATGTAGTTTCTTTTTAGTAGAATCAATCAGAGTACCTGAGTGCTTAAAGCCTGTGTTGAAGATTACAAAATCCTGTCCCATCCTGTACATTTGGGGCAATAGACAGGATTCCCTTCTGAAAACTGATGGGGTTTGATTCTGTAGTTTTCACAATATAGAGCGATGCCTTAATTCATGCTGGGTACTCTGATGTGGGAGACTTTGATGTCTACTGGTGGCAGTGCACCATTGTATAAAAAATTGATTTTTTTGTAGGTCAAAGACCGCAATCCAGTTGACTTATTTCCTAGTATGACATTTCCTATTCAAATAGTAAACTGGAAGATGGAATCTTAATAATCAAGAGCTAGTTTGGGCCTATTAGCAAGAAAAAGCCCTGAAGTAATTATTAAAAAACACTGTCCTTTGTGTTCCACACTCCCATCCTGTTCTCCATTCCCTGTATCTTCATGTAGAGAGGAGAACAGGAACTTGCAAGGTAATTTTGATTTTTATGTCCTGAGAAAATGTCCACTTGTTACTTTGTGTAGTCCCCATGGAAGACCAGCCACATTCCAGCATATTTCCTATACAGTGCATGTTTTAGTACTTAAGAGTGATAGTACCAAGGCAGCTTGTAAAAGACCTCTACAGTCAGTTTTCACTTCAGGTACTGCAGGCAGTGTCCTACATAAGACCCGCCTGGGACTGGAGTAGGTGTTTTGCCTGTTTTTATTCTATTTTGAACTCTATAAATAATTTCTTATGTTCTCAGTCCAGGAGGATCTTCTTTGTTTCTGTGACAGTCAATGACAATGCAGGTTATAGTTTTCCTGTTGTATTAACGAGCATTTTCACCGATGTGTTAATCATTTTGTTTTCCTTTCATACTTCTGCTTATGTCTGTGTTAGTGGTAAGAAGTTAGTAGATGTTGACAGAACCATCTGAGGGTACAAAGTTGGAAGGGATGTCACAAGGTCACCTGGTCCAACCCCCCAGACCATGCAAGGCCACTTAAAGCCCAAGACAGAACTATGTCCAGATGGCTTTTGCATATCTACAAGGATGGTGATGCCACAACCTATCTGAACAGCCTTGTTCCAGTTTGATGTCAGCTGCCTGTTTTGGAGACAAAACTTTTGCAACTGCACAAATGTTCACATTTCTTGCTGTACAAGTAGTTAAAATAAGGCATGGCCAAGTTGTGGTTCCCTCAGTAGCTCAGATTTTCTGCGTTGTTTCTTGCGAGGTAGTCTTCAGTCTATTTTCAGGATGTATCGGGCCACTCTGACGTCAGGACATGCACATTAAACTATCATTGCAGGTACTCTAAAACAAAGAATTGTACTTGTTTCTACTGCCTGAATACATTTCATATTCTGACAGTGCAACATGAGTGAACAGACTACTTATACATTTGTAGTTTATATTTTCTCTTTATGACATTGCTAGTTTTAGAAAATATGGGTTTTTTCATCTTTTTTATTTTATTATTTAGACCTAAAAAATTATTTTTTCTTCTAGATCGGCCAAGTTACTAGAGCAGCTCTGCGAGGAATGGGTTTTTCTTTCAGCATTTTTCTTTCAAGCAGGTAATGCTACACTTACTCTTAAAAACTCTTGCCTTTGTGACCTAGATAGTCTTATTGTTACATCTACAATAGATAAAGTTACTGCTGAGTGAGTAGTATTTCCTAATTTTCCAGGACTAGGTTGTTGCTGCTTCAATACATGTATCTGTCAAGATCTCTCTAAGACTGTATTCATTTCTCTTTGCTTAATTAATCAGAAATTAAACTCAGAAATGTCTAATGTATCTGGAATTTTTAAAATGGAATTTTTAAAATTCATTTTAAAAATGAATTTCTAAATGGTAAACATGCAGGATACTAACATTTTTGAGGTAGAAAGACAGAACCATGCTTTGGAAGCATAAAAACCCACTTGCTCACTTGATTGGTGTATTTTTTTGCACTTTTTTGTGGGGGTTTTTTTGTGTTTCTTTTTTTTTTTTAAGTCTTCCTGGAGTATTGGAAGGTACAGTGGAATAAGTTATTTCACAATGTTTGTTGCAGTTTGAAATTACTGCTGTATTTAGGACTAAATTCTTCTGTTCTTAGGAATGCTATTCACTTTGATGTTTCCTGAGTAGCATAAAAGAGCAGAATTCCCTTCAGCTGAAAGGCAAGCAACTGATCAATCTGATGACCTAGTAACAGCTGCGTCATTAAGTTTTGTTGAAGGCATTGTGTTTTTAGCTGATGATGTGCAATAAAAAATTGTTTTGCAAAATATCCATTAAAGAGGAAACCAAAACATATAATGGTACTGTTTCTCATGGTATGTGGACCTAAGAATACTGTTTCTGCTGGCTCCCTTTCAATCTCTGTGAATAAATACTTTCTAATATTAATAGATCAGTTTTATGTTTTTAAAGAAAATAAAGTATTTGAGCAAGTCTTTTCCTCTCATACAGTTATGTAACCTCCAGCAGAAGCAAAAGACCGACATATTTGTCTCAAATTATGGTTATATAGTTACAGAGATGCACATATTTTGGTCAGTGTACCCTAAAGGCTTAACAACGATGTATGCTATGGGCATAGCCTACCTAATATATTTCTGATATGATAGAAAGTACACAGAGACCAGCACTGTAGCCAGTCTCAAAATGTTCAAAGTAGCATCAAGAAGACTGAGAAATTCTGCTGGCAGAAGGGAGGAGTCAGACAATTCCATTTAGTTATCAAGTTGCTGTTGATAAAATAAACATAATCTCATCTGACTGTATTTTCTGTGTGTTCATAGCATAACATTTGTAACACTGCTTTGAAATTAACCTCACCATAGGCCTTCTTTGCTGCATGGGTGTATTGTTGACTTCTGGTCAAATTGGCATCCAGTAGGACCCCCAGGTCCTTTTCTGCCAAGCTGCTTTTCAGACAGTTGGCTTTCAGAATGTCCTGGGGGCAAGGTTATCCCACAGTAGCTGCAGAACTCTGAAGTTGCCATTGCTGGAATTTATGAGTTTCCTGTTAGTCACTTTCTCCTGCCTGGACACTCCTTCCAGCTTTGTGTCACCAAATAGATGCTGCCCTTCCATTTGGATTATTAATGCAGATGTTACACCCTCAGACCCAGTATTGACCTCTGGGGTACATGGGCTAGTTATTGACCTCCAATCAGACTTTTTACCACTGATCAGCACCCTGTAGGCCTGGGCATTTAATCAGCTTCCACTCCACCTCAGTGTTCCTCCAACTCTCCAACTCATGCTCTCATGCTTCATTTCCCTTTCTTTTCTCTTTTTTTTTTTTTTTTTGAGTATGTCATGGGAGACGGTATCAAAAGCCTTACTGAAGTCAGGGCAGACAATGTCCACACTTTCCCCTCATCTACCAAGTCTGAGTTTATCCTAAGTGCCTGTTTTTTAACTAGAGGCTAGTTATTACTCTTGTAGTTCACTGAATTGAGGTATACGACTAAAACTGTCTGATTCATGTTGACAAAATGCATGTCTGTGCTGGAAGAACTGCTTAATAAGTTTAGTACAGCATAAAGAGTCTGGCGTACATTGATATGCAGCCATACAGAGTCATAGAGTTGTTAAGATTTGGAAAGACCTTTAAGATCAAGTCCAACCACCGACCCAACGTCACCACCAAGTTCACCATTAGACCATGTTCTCAAGTGCCATATCCACATGTTTCTTGAACACTTCCAGGAATGGTGACTTCCCTGACTGTGTGTTTCAATGCTTGAACACCCTTTCCATGAAAAATAATTCCTACTATGTAATCTAAGTATCCCGTGGTGCAACTTGAGGCCATTTCCTCTCATCCTATTGCTTGTTACCTGAGAGAAGAAAGCTCCCTCTACCTCACTACAACCTCCTTTCAGGTAGTTGTAGAGAGTGAGAAGGTCTCCCCTGAGCCTCCTTTTCTCCAGGGTGAACACCCTTAGCTCTCTCAGCTGTTCCTCATCAGACTTGTGCTCCAGACCCTTGCTCAGCTCTCTTGCCCTTCTCTGGACACGCTCCAGCACCTCAATGTCTTTCTTGCAGTGAGAGGCCCAAAACTGAACAGAGGATTTGACGTGTGGCCTCACCAGTGCCGAGTACAGGGGGATGATCACTGCCCTGGTCCTGCTGGCCACTCTACTGCTGATACATTTCTGATATGTAGTACCTAGCAACATAAATACACCCTATGAGTATGTGAGTATGACTAACCTATCTGAAGTCCTCCCTGTATTTTAACATTTCATGGCATCCTGTGGTCATGATTTTCACAGTTACATTTTATTTTATTTCATTTCATTTTCATTTCATATTTGATTGACACTTACTGCCTGATGATTTTCCTGGTATGTTCTCTAGTTGTTTTGCCATGATATATAAAGACATCTCTTTCTTTCTTTTTTTATGTCAATAGTGATTTTGCAGATCTTTCCTGCAAAACATCATATTCCTTTTCCCAGTTGAAGTCTATGTCATTTCCTGTCATGCACAAAATATTCTATAGCTGTGTTCATCCTCTAGTATACTTTTTTGCAATGTTCAGACCTTTATGAAATATTCTGGTATGGGAACAGTGCGGGTTCAAAAGGTGACATAATGAATTCTTGTATGGTGTTGTCAATTTGTTCTGGAATGATCCCTAACATCCAGTTGCTATCGGAACACCTGGTTGAGTGTTTTCATTTTCAGAGAACTATGCACAGTAGTTCTCACAGATTTTCTTAGTGATAGAAGTCCTCAGCGTCCACAAATAACGATATATTTTCCTTCTTGCATTACATCTCACTTTGCTATTGAATTTCAGCTGCCATTTTATCACTTGGTCTCTGAGGTCTGTTTAACAGAATGTAACAACAACAACATCAACAAGTTATTTATTATAGCTGGGAAAAAATGGCCATCAAACAATGACTTTTCAAATGATTCTTATCTTGTAGTGATGTTTTTGTGCTTAGCCCTTGTCAATAATTGTCACTAGGTCAGCAGCTGTTTCAGGACAGAGCAAGTTTTGGAGAAGAAGTGTTTTGAGGTATACTTGCCAGGAATAATTACATTCGTACAAAAATATCCACAGATGTCTACAAGATCCTTGTCTTGGAAAGAAAGATACTAAGATTTTTTCACAGCAGTTTTCAGAGGCAGGTCCTTAAATTACGATGCAATCTTATCTCTTTGCACAAATCTATGGGCCCTGAACTTATCAGTGCTGTAAGAGGCCCTTACAAAATCTGATTGTTTGCTTTAAATAGCAAGAAAACAGGGCTTATATTTCAATCTGACCACTGCATTTGTCTACAGACAGATTAAGTAAATTAAATAATGGGGAAGAAATAAAGGTTTAATTAATTTTAAAGAAGGTTTAATTCATGCTCTTGTTCCGTTTTATTCTCTTCATTATTAACAGTCTTCCTCACTCCCCACCCCAAAAACCCTCTAAAATTCTTTTCACAGAATTACCGACTGAAAGCTATTT
Organism: Dendrocincla tyrannina; assembly: GCA_035047865.1. Lineage (NCBI taxonomy): Eukaryota > Metazoa > Chordata > Aves > Passeriformes > Dendrocolaptidae > Dendrocincla > Dendrocincla tyrannina. The sequence goes on along the minus strand of JAWWMP010000001.1, from coordinate 41,819,164 downwards.
CCATTTAAATTTTTCTGGCCATTCCAGGCATTCAGCAAGAGAAAAAACAGAATGAGTTCCCCAGTTTAAGAAAGCAGGTCTGCAGCAAGAGATTTTGAAGAGTTGACATTTTCAGAGTGTCCAGTGAAGAATATAGAAAATATGTAAATTACTTGCTTAAAATTTAAAAATAATAATAATCAGGTAAAATTGAATGTTTCCTAATAAAACAGACAATTTTTTTTTTTTTTAGTTATAGCTGAACTAGGCAGACAAGGAGGTAATTATTCTTTTCCCCAATAACTTAATGCATAGAAGATACCCCTAAGAAGCCTAGGAAAAGTAGCTTTGGGGTTAGAAAATACTATTGAATAAAATTATTGTTGCTTTTCCTGTGAATCTCTCTGACTCCTTGTACTGGGTTTGGCTAGGAGATGGTTGAACACCTGACTGTGCATGGGAAGTGGTGAATGAATTCCTTGCTTTGCTTTGCTTGTGTCTTTTGCTTTACCTCTTCAACCATCTTTAGCTCAATGAATGAGTTTTCTCACTTTCGCCCTTCCAATTTTTTTTCTCTATCCCACTATCACTTATGGGGGAGTAACTGAGTGGCTGTGTGGTGCTTAGTTCCCTGCTGAGGTTAAACCATGTCAGACCTTTCCTCTGGGTGAGTCAGAAACCAAGGATATTTATACTATATGATCAGGGTAATCCTCCAGTTGTTTTGAAGACAATTTTTCCTCTTTGCCCAGTACTTAGTATCTTCTGTCAATGCAAATAGTTGAAAAGGAAGCTTATCTGTTCTTTGAGGGAAAATACAAGATTAATTTTACAGCATTCTGAGTGGTTTGCTTTCATGATAAGAGGGAAATCTTCGCTCATATTTGGTTTTCTTGCCTGGAACAAAGTTCTCTTGTTTTTCACTTGGTCAGGACGGTATGCATGAGGTTCATCCACTTTTGTTATACTTAGTATACTACCCACAGAATGGCTTAAATGTTTTGCATTTTTTGTTGGTATTTTTTTTTTCCCTTTAATATTTCTTGACAGATATGTCTTCCAATCACATCAGCAAAGTGCCCATACTTCACTTTGCTTGCAGCTTTTCTGTAGCTAGTTTGCTACTTTCCCTGGTTACACTTGTCTTTGCATATTAAAAAGCTTGGAAAAAGGATAAGGAAATGCTCCCCATTCAGTTAGGCTGGGGGGACTTTTCATATATTGGTCTTAATTTTATCTCCCCTTTTCATCTCCCACTAATGCTCTGTAACACATTTATTTTATGATGAATTACAAGATTAAATTAAAAATTTTTTATCTGAAAATTCTGATATATCTGTAAATATCCAATTACTGTTTCCTTTACTCTAAAAACATTTACCATATGTATCAGTGAAATGCTGAAGTTGAAGTATTGAACAGATTTTTCTGTTGTTACAGCAAAGATTTATTTCACTCTCAGTTCCAAAATTTCCTTTTCTAATAGTTTTATTCTTTTTAAACTTATAAAACTTCTTTCAGCCATCATCTTCCCAGTGTCTCAGTTATGCCTTTATATATTACCCAGAACTCCTAAATTTCTGAAATCTAAGGTTGCTGCTACTTTTTGAGAAGAAGAGAGAAGTTAGCTGCATGAGTAATACTGGTAATTAATTTTTTCACTTTCAGCCCGCACATTAGGCCAGACATTGCAACTCATATACAAACCACGCAGTAGTCTCTGGATTACTGTATTCAATTAAAAAAGTGTGTCTTGGAGACAAAACATAGTTTGTCTTCACAAAAAATGCAAATGACATGCAGACATAGGCTATTTATGAAATAAGTTACTTCACTGCTGGGGCAAGGCTGGAAAAAAGAGATTTAAGAATATGTGTTATACTTTTGTAGGAGCATCATGTTGTGTGAAATAGAGGTTTTCCTACAACTCCTGTAGCTGACCTTTGAATAAAATATATGTTGAATTAGACTAGACATTTTCTGAAACAAAGACTTGCTGAATAGTTCTGAATGACTTGCATGAATAGTTTGCAGCAGAGATCCATTTCCTGGGAAACATGTAAAAAAATAGTTAAGGGATTGGCAGGATTTTATTCTGATTTTTATTTCCTGACCTACACTTATGAAGGTTCCTTAGAAATCTCCAGGAAATTAACACTTGGTATATTTTTTGTAAAGAAAAATTGCCCCATTTAGGAAAGTCCGCACATTTGAATAATTTGAAATGAGTTCTTGAGGTGTCATGGTATATGTTTCAATTTATATTTGCATATTCCTCTTCTGTCTACAAAGCCTTGGCTTCATCAACACCTCCAAGAGAAGGAAATAATTAATTTCACAAGATCAACAATTGTTCTCTTAGCACAGGAGCCAGTGCGCATGCGGGTGAGTACTGGTCCATGGCCTTACATTCAGCCATGTTTCTCCAGTGTTACTTGCTCATGTCTGCATTGCTGTTAGATGTTTCAGCACTCAAGAAGTGGTTGCACCATATATATTTGCATTGTGCAGTGCAAGTCTCTCCCTATGAACAGATCTATACACATAGCTCCCCGCGTGCTACACACAGTGCTTAGCTTTTTTCCAGTTTATTATGAGTCATCCTGCAGCTATTAAAGGAACAAAATCTAGCCGATGATTTTTTTCTTCAAGATTAAGAAGCACAACTAACATATTTAACATAGTCAATGAGATTATTTTCTTCAGGTTAGGTTTGTCTTTCAGAGCTTTTTCATTGTATTGGGAACAATTTTTGATTTTAAATTGCTTTCATTCAGCCATAGCAAAAAGAAAAAAGTGGAAGCTGTTGCCTGTATTTTCTACTGAGCCTGTGTTTAAAAATGTGTTAGGTGTTCTAGAATATGCAGTTGATGGTTTTGTCTGGTTCAGTTCTTTCAGTTCCAGGAACAGAGAGAGTGTGGAAAGATGTGTCACCTGAATTATTATACTATTTTTTCTAGCTGAGATTTTTTTAATCTGTTTTTACACAGTAAAATCATCATAAAAGTATTGTTACTCTTCTGGAAATCCATCAGAAGAGTGTTTCTGATCAAGTGAAGTGCTGAAATGTCCCAATATAGAAAGTGTTGGGATACCATGGTGATTGTATCTATAAAAATCTGTACCCTGTCAGGTTTCAGGGATTAAGAGCAAACACATTGTGCAGTATACCTTAAGAAAAGTCTTTAATAGGAAAACAGACTAGAGCACATAAGTACTGTGATCTTCCTCACGTGTCTGAACTCAATCTACCATGTTAGCTGTTCTGAATGTCACTAGAGGTTGACTGTAGAGACTAAGAGCTGAACAGAAACTCCAACAAGCCTATACTAATTCTCTAAGGTTTATAATGCAGTGCTGGAGATTCAGGGTAATTTTTATGATGTGTCTGATCCATTGTTTCATCAGGATTCATTGCCATGGAACTCAATGAACTCCTTGAACCAGTATGAAGTTCGGCAGCTACAAGAAAGCCCTGGCCTTTAAACTCAAGCTCCCTGCTATCAGTGTGCTGTCTTCATCAGGAACACCTAAAATTTAGATATGGGTTCCCCTCTATCCTCCATGTCAAAGAGAAGGTTGTTCCAGAAGCTCACTTCTCTCATCACAGAATCATTCCTCTAATTTTCAACCTGAATTTATTTCTGTCTCGTTTACATTTTGTCTTGTGTTAGTCTATCTTGAAGTTTATGCAGTTCTTCTACCTCCACACTGATTCTCTTTCTTTCTGACACCATCCTACTTCATCTTCCTACACCATCCCTTCATTCCTTCGTTCTGTAAAAAAATCACTCATGACTCCACATCACAGCCTTCATTTTGGTAAAATGAGCAAGTCATGCTCCTGAGTGCTCTCAGTGAAGTCAACCTTTCTCATTTCCCTGTTCATGCTATGAAATTTTCCCTCCTGCTTTTGTAATTATGCCCTCCTTTTTTTGGGTGAGGATACCTAGAACTTTGTGGAGTTTACAGATGAAATCTCATTATTACATTACACAATGGCATTAATATTTCCTGAGCCTTGGCAAATACATTTTCTGACACACTCTACTGCTGTGCAATTTTTTTTTATTTTATTTTTATTTAATGTTATGTCTCTTGGGTGAAAGAGATTGTAACACCTGTCTTTTACCATCATTTGTGTTACAGTCAGTTCAGTAGGCACTAGGAACTTAGGCCTATTGTAAAGTTTAATAATAAGTTTTATTAGTATCAATGAAATGCATCTGTCATTACTTGAGAATGTTGGTGATATGCTTTATTAATCACTGGTTACCTCATTTCTCTCTATACTTTTGGTTTATTTGCTTCTCATTCACACAGAGCTTGCACGTGTTCATTTTAGCATTTTTACTTCTCTACTGTGGTTGCCTTCAGGAAATGCAAAACAGTTTACAAATCTTACTGCTGCATATTCAAATCTTGGTGCAATGTAATTGTAAGTTTCTTCTCATAACAAAGTATACAGATTTTTTACAGGAACTATATAAACAGTAGTCAGCATTATGTTACCTTAGAAATAGAATCATAGAATTGTTTAGTTTGGAAAAGACCTTTAGGATCAAATTCAACTATCAGTTGAGCACCACCACCAGGTTAACCATTAAAGCATATCCTCAAGATAGTGACTCCTCACTCAGAAATAGTGACTCCACCACCTCCTTGAGCAGTCCCTTCCAATGCTCAACAACCCTTTCTGTGGAAAAAAAAAATTCCTACTATCTAATCTAAGCCTCCTCTGGTCCAGCTTGAGACCATCTCCTCATACTGTTGCTCGTTACCTGTGACAAAAGACTGACCTCCACCTGCCTACAACCTCTTTTTGGGAAGTTGCAGAGAGTACTAAGGGTCCCTCTTTCAGCTCTCTTTCTCCAGGCTAAACAATTCCAGCTCCCTCAGCCACTCTTCACCAGACTTGTGGTCCTGCCCCTTCCCAAGCTCCAGTGCCCTTCTCTGGAAATATTTCAGCCTCTCAATGTCTTTCTTGTAGTGAGAAGCCCAAAGCTGAACTCAGTACTCAAGGTTCAGCCTCACCAGTGCCAAGTACAGGGAGACAATCACTGCCCTGGTCCTGCTGGCTGATACAGGCCAGGATGCCACTGACCTTATCAAAAGTAATGTTCATAATAAACTCTAATGAAGCTACTACTTAGATGACAACATATTTATTAGATCAAATATAATTTAATTTATTCAACAATTCAGGGAAAAAATGTTTACATGGTTATAGACTGTATGGATTGCAGCATTATACAAAGAGGAAAACACAGAGAAACAAGCCAGAATCTTACTAGACTTTCTGATACAATAAAAGAGAATTTTACTTTTATAAAATGTGCTTTTATTACTTTAAATTCAAGATGACTGAATACTGAAGCATATAACTCCTTGCACTTAATTTTATACAGCCATAGCAGTATGATTTAATGCTTGTAGTCTGTATAGTGTATTAGTTTATTTAATGTATGTTATGTACAAGGAGTACATTTAACCTAACTTTAAAAGAAATATGCCTCAAAATTTAATGCTACATTTAACATTAGAATCACCATTGTTTGTACAACCTTATGCTATCCCTAGCAGACCAGGGACCTCATTTTAAGGGAACTAGGTTCAAGAAAGAGCAACACTGGATGGTCCATCCAAGATGAATCCTGTTCTTGCCATTGCAAGGCTGTAGAACTGAGTGTCGCATATTGAAAAATGTTCCTCAAAAAAGATCATAGAATCAGAGACTCATAGAATGGTTTGGGTTAGAAGGGACCTGAAACACCATCTAGTTTCAAACTCCCTGCATGGAACGGAACAACTTTCACTGGATGAAGTTGCTCTAAGCCTTCCAACGTAGCCTTGAATGCTTCCAGGGATGGGGCAACTACAACTTTACTGGGAATCTGTTCCCATATCTCACTACTCTCTGAGTAAAGTGTTCCTAACATCTAAACTAAATCCCTATTATTTTAAAACCATTCCCCCTTGTCCTGTAATTATCTGCTCACTTAAAAACTCACTCTCCTTTTTTATAAGCCTTCTCCAGATATAGGAAGGCTACAGTGAGGTATTCCTAGAGCCCTCTCTTCCATGCTGAACAGTCTTAGCTCTCTCAGCCTGTCTTCAAAGGAGAGGTCTCATAGGAGACTCAGTCCAACAGGTTGATGTCTGTGCTGGGCACCCCAGAGTTGGATGCAGCACTCCAGGTGGGGTCTCACCCCAGAGAAGAGGGGCAGAATCCCCTCCCTTGACCTGCTGGCCACGCTGCTTTTGATGCAGTGCAGGACAAAAATTGGCTTTCTGGGCTGCAAGTGCACATTGCTGGGTCATGCCCAGCCTCTCATCTATGAGAACCCCAAAGTCCTTCTCCTCAGGGAAACTCTCAATGAGTTCTTCTTCCAGTCTATACTCATGTTTGGATGAGTGAACCTGGTTTTTTTTTTGATTCCTTCTGTTAATGATGTTAATGAAACCCTTATGCAGTAACCTTTGAACCTTTGGGGAGCTTCTGAACCCTTGGGGGAAGTAATTTACAGTTTTCAACTTTTAAAAACTGTGTCTAGTGAGGCTATTTGGTGGACCAGTGAAAATACTGGCCAATCAAATTTTCCATTTATAAGTTTCTTCTTGAAAAAAATGTGACTTTTTTTTACTGGCAACATTAAAACACCAAAAAATGAAAAAAAAAAAAAATAAAGAAATCTTTTGGCCACTGATAAATGATTATAGTAACAATTTTGAACAAATCTGCTGATTCATTTATTATTCATGTGTTGCTTTTTCATTGTAGAAGTAGATTAAAAGCAGTCTCAGAGGAACTAACTTTTTATTTGGTTTTGTATAATGCATAGCACAGAAGGTTCTCTAAGCACTGCATAAGTAGCCTAGATTGTTGTCTGAACCAGAATAAGCTGGCAGAAAAGAATATTTTCTATTAATCTCATGTTATTTGTCAACGAGTATGGTGTTGCCTTTAAAAACATATGTCTTTGAAGAATATGTCCTATGTCTTTCAAGACTTGTAAGGGAAAGAGGAAAAAAAATTAGCAATTTAATCACTGAATAACTGGAAAAAAAAAAATCCACATTCAACACAGAGACATATAAACCAGTACTTTATCACAAATGTGATTGTTGTAGTCATTGCTGCAGTGATCCGGGCTCATAATTCCCATGTTTTATTCAGGTGCCCACTTATGAAATTTAGAGGTGTAATCAAATAGCATTTCTATTTGTGTCAGACTGGCCTTGAAGGAGAAATATAGACAAATAAGTAATTTCATAGATTATCTGAACAACAACTACAAAGCACAAACCAAATCAATTTTTTTTTCTGGAATATGTCACTTGAATGCATCCTGTTGTTTAGAGAAATAGTGACTGTAGCTGCTATGTATCCATAATAGAGTCTGATTGGAAAAAAATATCTCATAAGAGATTTTTTGAGTTGTCACAATGTAAAGAGATTTTCTGGTTATCATTCCAATTCAGGGAATTTTTGCATGTGTCTGTCTGGCTGTACTGTGTGGTAACTCCTGAACTTGATAGCAAAACCCACCTCAGAGTGAATTCTGCTCTGGATCCGTGACATGATTGCATTTGATTTAATACAGGCATTCTTGAATTTGAACCTAGAAAAAACAAAATCAAACCATAAAATACCTCAGTAAGCACTGAAATGGGATTCTTTCCCCGTTCTGGTATTTGCAAATTGTCTGGTAAAACAATGCTTATTCATATAGGGAGAGTGAAGGCAAAGTTTCCTAGCCCTCTGAAAAAGATGTGAATTGAGCAGGCTGTCAATTCAATTTGATTTGGGATGAATTACCAACATGATCAACCCATCGTATGTGAAGGGGGCTTCCATTTCTTCTCAAACACAATACCTTCAGGGCACATATGGCCTTGCATCAGCTTAGGGGCTTTACTTATTTTAGATATAAAAGTGCATATATATTTAGGTGTTAAATATGTGTTCAGTTTTTACATTCCCTGTTAGAAGAGGAACAAAATGTTTCTGTGGTAGATGTTATTCCATTTTCTGGCATTACAGCAAATTTCTCTGCCAGGTGTTTTTCATCATTGTGTATCAGTTTGTTTACAGGAAGTAGGTGTAACATTTTCCAATGTTCCTAAATTACTCTGATGAATCTTTGATTTATGGTGCACAAATCTGTAAGCATTGCAACATATCTTCTTACAAGTAAAATATTTTTAAGACCTCTGAATGCTAATACTCTGCATAGAATTTCAGCATGTGAACTACCTTAAGTGGCTTCAAAAGCTAACCACCTCAATATGCATTACTGGAGTCAGGTCAAGAATAGTGGCTTCTCTGAAATACATTAAATCAGGCAACAATTCACAGAATTACAATTGCATGACCTGTTGCCAAAAAAGTGTCTAACACATGCTAACAAACACTACTATCTGATGGAACATTTGATAATAAGGATTTTGACTGAAAGTATTAAAAATGGGGAAAATATTTCCAAGAGAAGGAGAAATATTTAACTTTTCAAATTGAGTGAGAGATACATAGAATCATAGAGAATATTTTTTTCACAGTGCACATTAACTGACTCTAAGAGAATTCAGCTCAGCCAGACAGAACCGGACAGGAAGAGAGGTTAGGTAACATAGCTGGCCAAAATATTTAGATATAGCAAGCATAAGCCTTTGAAAAAGGCAGCCTTTGCACAAGGCAGCCTTTGCAAAATGTCCTGTTCAGTATGAACTTACTGAAAAGATAAAAAGCAATGAGAAAGTTGAATATGTATTGTCTGTGAATGCAGCTTTCAAAACTCTGAAGATTCAAAAAGGGTTGAAGAGTACAGTTCGATAATGAAATGTATAAAGTAAAAAATTTGCTAGCGATGAAGGTTAAGATTGATTCATTACATTTGCATTGTATTTAACAGTATGTAGGAATTAATGGCCGCACTGATATAAAACTATGCAGTCAGGTAATATAGTCTTGAAAACACAATTGTCTTCAGTTCTTCATGACATTGACACTGGAACTTTGTTGCTATTGAAATGACAGGAAATTATCTGGTTGAAAAATCCACAAGATTTATTTCTGTAATAGTTGTCAACAGTTTTTCTGTATTATTGTCTTCATTATTTTCTGATCTCAATATAACTTTCACCAATGTGAAGCTTCATCCAAGCCAACACTTTGTAAAAGACTTTTTAAATCATTAATATGATGTTATTTGGCTTTCTGAGTAAAAAAAAAAAAAAAAAAAAAAAAAGAATAGAAAGAGTAAC
>JAWWMP010000001.1:41748033-41805249 GCA_035047865.1 Dendrocincla tyrannina | reverse complement strand
TCTCAGCCTATCCTTGTAAGAGAGATGTTCCATCCCCTTAATCATATTTGCTGCCTGTTGCTGGAGCCACTCCATGAGTTCTGTCTCTCTTGTACTGAAGAACCCAGCACTGGACACAGCAATACAGGTGAGGCCTCACCAGGGCAGAGTAGAGGAGCAGGATTGCCTCCCTTGACCTGCTGGCAATGCTCTTCCTAATGCACTCCAGGATCCCACCAGCCTTCTTGGCCACAAGGGCACACTGCTGGCTCATGAATAGTTTGTTGTCCACCGGATTCCCCAGATCCTTCTGTGCAGAGCTGCCTTCCAGCAGGTTGGCCCCCAGCCTGTGCTGGTGACTGGGGTTATTCTTCCCCAGGTGCAGGACTCTGCATCTGCCTCTGTCAAACTGCATTAGGTTCCCCTCTGCCCAAACCTCCAGCCTGTCCAGGTCTTGCTGAATGATGGCACAGTCCTCTGGGTTATCAGCTTCTCTTTCCCGTTCTGTATCATCATCAGACTTGCTGGAGGTGCACTCTGTCCCTGTATCCCAGTCACTGATGAATAACTTGAACAAGACTAGACCTGGTACTAACCCATGAAGAACGTTGTGAGCTACGGGGCTCTAAATAAAAGAAAGTGAATTGATTCAAATGAAGAAAAATATGTATATAGACTTTTAAGAATGGGAGGAAAAGGAATTTCTAGCTAGAGGAGTATGCTAGATAATAAAAGAAAGTGTATGTCATGACAAAAAAGACTCAGAAAACTTGCTCAGGAAATTATCACTGTAATTAGCTAGCTAATGGTAGCTGTCGTATTTTAGACTACTCAACATGAAAGATTACAGAGAAAATAACTATTTCATATGCTTAGTAATTTTTATTTGTTAATTTTATGTGTCTCAGACATTACTACCTAAAGACAGAACGCTTTTCTTTTTTTCCATGCAGTTAACTTTCACAGTAAAAATAACTTGTTTGCACCAGGTGATGCTGGTTTATCTGAATTCCAGTAAGAACAGTAAATATATTTACAAGACAGATAACTGTTTACTAAAGGCCTAGGAAAGGTAATAGCAAGTTATAAAACACCATATACCTTTCTGATTTATCATTGTGTTGACCTCCAATCAAGGCACGGTGTACCTCACAGATCCTATCCATGGTGACGTCCACCATGCTTAAGCTGGCTGGTGTCATTAAAGAGTCTTGCTCACAGTACAGCTTCATCAATCATTGTGAGCAATGAAACCTGTGATGCTGGCTTAGCTTTAGAGAGGCCCTTGGATGGCATGGTGTAATATTCTTATGTCATTAATAAACCTACAGTACTTGAAGAGATGCATCTAGTATTTCTAGTGAGCACGACAATATTATATGCATTCTTTTGACTAAGTACACATGGACTACATGTATATTGAATAAATTGCAGACTGTGTATTAATTGATTAATTATACTGTTGATTATCTATGCCTTGATTAAGTACCAGTCATGAGGTATCCATGATCTAGAAGCATAGGTCTGGATTAGTCATTATGTGGGTCACTAACTCCTCATACAGTAGTCCTTAGGCAGACTGCTGCATAGTCAAATTTCATATGCAGTCACATGCAGAAATTGCAAATCTTAAGGGTAAGTCAAGCCCAGCCTAACAAAACCTCACTTTAACAATGCAGTATGTTTTATAATACAAAGGTCATTGAAAGGTAAATGCTTCTTCTCAGAATCCAGATAAATTGCAATTCTATAGCATGATGTTACTAAATTTATTTCTAGAAGGAATTGTGAAATGAGCCAAGTAATGAAAAATTTTAGCTCAAAGAAACTAAGCAACTACAAAGTGATCGAAACAGTCCAGAGAAATCCTGCATTTGTCTTCCCAGAAACTTCTTGTTTACTTAGTTCATCATAAAAGTGGTTGTCTGCCATGTACATCATCACATAGTGCAGATACCGATCTTGGTGCTCCAGGCTAAATAAACACAAGTATAGAGGGAATGTCACCAGCAGAATAGATAGAATTCAACTCTCTTTCAACATGGAATCAAGTCTCAGGACACTGCTGATGAAAGAATAATTGAAAGATAGAAAGGACATGTTCTGGGGTAGAAGTGGAGGAAATAATTTTTCTTTTCCTCTGCAAGAAAGAAAGAAACAGATTTAAAAAATATTCCAGTGCACCAAAGGGATAAATTCAAGATCTTTTATTAATAATATTAATTGCAAGATAGACCAGACATGCTAGAAGAATTTGGACGGTATATTTGCCTTGAGTGTCAGAAATTCAAAAAAGATCCTGTGATTCTTTTATCTGTTTAGTTTAAAACTTTCATTATGGCCCTATTGGCCACTTTTGGAGGTATGCTTTCTGGTTGCACAAATATTCACTGCAGCAAAGGCTTGTTCAGTTACTGCACATCTGCAGTTCAGACCAATCCCGCTGCAAAACCTGTTCCCAGAGAGGGAGATTTGGATAACTCTGAAATTGGTATTATTTTTTAAGCAGAAATGGAAAAAACCCATCACTTTTAAGTAACTGACATTGTCCCTCTGAAAGTGAAGGTTCAATCTTTCAGTTCAAGTACTAGAACAGCCACTACTGACAAGAATTTTAGCTATACATGTTCTACAACTGGACCTCATATAGAAGAAGAAAGCCACGCATTAGTCACAAAAATATTTTCTTTATGACCTGTCACAAAAATAGATATTTGACTGCATAGAAAGCAACCTTGAATAAGAGAAACTCCTCATAATGTGGACATTTTATTTTTCTGGTTTTTCATGAATGAGGGTGTTATTTGACTTGTCTGTACCCAGATGTCTCTGTTACTGTTAGTCAAACTGTTTATAAGCCAAAAATGGGTGAATCTGAGGGAAACAAAAAATTAGAAAATCAAAAGAAAAAAAGAAAGCTTCCAGATAATAGTTTCTTAGTTATATCTTTGCTAATGGCAGAGATAATGTTACAATTCAGTTCAAAGGAATCAGAAGTAGGGACAGTTTAAGAGTCCCAGGTTATGAACACTACAGTTGATTCCTACTCAGATCAAGAAATACATGCTTTTTAGGGAATATATAGCAGAGCAGAAAACAAGCAATCAGAAAGGCCTAATATTGACTGACGTCTGTAACATTCCTCAGAAGTGGGACGTACGAATGAACAAAAGTATTAGCTGCACAAAGAATTGCATTTTATTAGACTGCATAAATATCGTCTGTTTGCTACAGGTTAAAGCCTTGGGAAAATGCAGTGTATCAAAGCCAGAAAAGCTTCTCTGCAAGAGAAACATTTTTTGTCTGCATAGCACACTTCCCTTCACTTTAGCAGCCTATTTTTTGCTGGGTATTGTATTTTGCTTTTTTCTTTTTTTGTCATTTTGATTCTCTAGATTGGAATAAAATTAAACCACTCTGCGTTGTATGTATTTGCATGCCAAGCTCCATGGACTGTTCCAGCAGTCTATCTTTGATGCCCTATTTACATATTATTGCCATTGATTGCTCTAATTGTTTGATCCTGGTGCATCCATTTTAGGTTTAGCAAGTTAAGATTTTATTCCTCGTTCCAAATAATTCAATTCAGTTCAACTAATTTGTAACACTAGGGGCTTGGTGTATTCTGTATGCACTTAAAATGCTTTTGTATGTTATGTTTGATGCATGCTTAGGGATTATTTAATTCAGTGAGTTATGTTGGTTTTCAGACTATTGCCACTGTGATAATGAAAATCATGTTCAGAGTTGACTGTGATGGACTCTTAGAGATCAACCTAGATCTAGCTAGTAGATCTAGCTAGTAGATCAGTAGCTCTTGTCTAAACATGTCACATGATGCAACATGATGGCTGCATTTCAAAAGCAAGGTATGGTTAACTGATTCCTCATAGAAGAAAGCAGAAACCAGAGCTGTACAGCACAGAGAAGCTCTGAAGATCATTGAAAACTAAATACTATTTGTAGCCTGTTAAATCCAATGTAGATTGTGTTAAATAAAGTTGCCCAAACCAGTGTTTTCACACCTTTTCATATCAAGAACAACATGTACGTCCATTGTGCCTGGAAGGATTAATTTCATTTTTGATAAGAGTCATTGCAAGCTGTAGTTATAGCTAAGAACTTTTCCCAGAAGAGTAAAATTATTATAACAGCTTCTAAAGTCAGTTTTGTACTTGAAAAAAACAGATGCATCTGATAGGAGAAACAGCAGAGAAATTTTTAGTAACATTTGTTCCATGAAGATAACAGTAGCACAGCACTTCCTAGTCTAATTGCATTTATGAGAGATATATATATACCCAACATGTATTTATAGATCTTACACAATGGCATTCTGCCCTCCCTCTTGATGTTTTATCCTTAACCAATGAAGTCTTCTCTGCAGCAAAATTTCCCAGAAAAAAAAAAAAAAAATTAAGCCTAGTTTTACAGTTCTAAACTAAACAAAGGAAATCAGCTTCCCCACCTGCTGTGGCTGACTGAATACAGAGAGAAAAGCAGTGTTAATTCCAAACAAAATCACACAGTGAGGATCCATTCACAGCTATTCTCATGTTCCGTTGGCTTTATGAAAGGCAGTAAAAGCATCTGTCTGAAACTAATTTTTTTTTTTTTTCGAAGGGATACCTTTGTAAGCATGGTTTTATTTGGAACACACCTGCCATTCAATGAACAAACATGTACTGTGGTCTCTCATGGGTGTTACCTTTCATCATTCAAAAATATTTGGGGTGTGTGTCAACTCTGCATATTAGGAAATCTTCACTAATGCATGTGAGATGAACTAACGAATCTTTTTGTAATGCCAGAAATCTCTGCTTGCTAACATGAAGCTAGGACTACCCCACATAAAGAGACTGGTTTTCCACAATTTCTTATCCGTTTTCAAATAACTGCATTACCCCACATTTTCATGTGAGGCAAGAACTCACAAATGCCTATTTCTAAATACTGTGACATTCAGAGTGAAAGGTAAGGGAACAGCTACTGACCCAAATGATAATATTTCAGATTTCTGTGAGGCCCACTGCAATTATTTTCAGGATCAATGGTCACGTTAAGACCCAAGTGCAGCTGGACATCATGATTATTTTTAACTCTCAAGCTTATCCATAGTAGGTGTGGCAAAACATGAGATAACTTTGACCTTTCATATGTTCCTCCAAAGCATTCCTCAGGTTTCTTAGAAGTTAAATGCTTCTTACTTAGACTCAAAATGAATAACTTTACTATACCTTTAGTATATCTTTCAAATGCCAGCTTTAACCCTGAAAGTACAGGGTTATGAAGGTGTATGTCTTCATGGAGATAATGCATATTAACCTCACAATTTTACTCCAGAAATTTTGTTCCTGCTTTTTTTAAGTTATAAATAAAACTTTGTCTATTGTCTGTAAAGATGATATTTCACCTTGTAACCAAATTTTAAATGACAACAAAAGGAGGTTTTCTAAAATGTCTTCAAAAGTATCTCTTTAATCAAACATCTAGATGTATATGTCCTTTTCCTGGATCTTAGAGAAGGAGTGGCTGAGGACAGACTGCCATAACTTAACACTGCAGCTTGGTGCTCTTTCTGAGTGTGAAAACAGCTCCTGTTTACATGTGTACTTCCACTGACATAGAAACTTTACCATTTTTGCATTTTAACTGCTAAATCTATTTTCCTAGTGTCATATCTTAATATCCTTCATATATAGATATCATAGTGGCACCCAAAGACCACAGATTTTCAAACTATACTCATTTTGGTAGAAAGGGGAATAAGAAGTAGAAAATCTAAGTAATATCCCAAGATAATATCAAAAGAACCTGTCACCAACCAAAACCAAAATCTCAGTTCTCACTTATCTGTGTCTGTCCTCAGGGTCACAGAATGGTCACTGAAACTGCAGGAGGACTGCTGCTCAAGATTACTGGTCCTAGAGACTGTCTAAATAATGGGCTCACTTACAAGAAAACTTTACCATCAGAGCTCTGTTAAACTGTAATAAAAAACATTTTCAGGCAGTTCCATATCTCTTTTGTATCCATGTCTACATTGTCCCAAGTTGATCATATCACAGTCCATTCAAGACATTGTACTTTCCAGCAAATGGAAAACCATCTCCCGTGATTGATTCCTGACACCAGTCCCCAGCCAGTGACACACTAATAAAAGGAAAGGAGGAATCAAGATAGTCTCTTTACTTTATGTTGTATCAGGCTAATGCTGTTCTGAGAAGGCAAAAGCAAAAAATTAAAAGTTGGACCTCTGCCACTTCCCCTTCTTGTATTGCCACTGGATTTGCACAACATTTGGGTGAGAGTGGTAAGGCAAGGGATCCAAGATAAGGAGGTGAGATAGTGAAAAGAAATGATTAGCAGGAGAAACAAGAAAGGAAGAAAGATTGATTCACACTCTCCAAGTTTTTTTTTTTTTAAGTGAAAATTATATTGGGCACAGCAATCATTCTGAAACTATCTTGCTTTTGGTTATCCTGGTGCACATTCAACATATGATGTCTGTGATTTTCTAGAAATCTATCTGTGAATGCTGATACAAATTTAAATATTTCTGCTCGGAAAAAACAAACAAAAAAACAAACCCACAAAAACCGCCAAAAACATGTGTTCATAACAAAGAAAGGACTAGGTTACACCTTGATCTGGCCTATCTAGGACTCATAAAATTGTGACATCCTAAACCCAATTGTTTGTACAGCAAAGGCACTATATGCAGTGAAGTATTGTCCCATTCTTCACTTCTCTCCTTCTTTTGTGTTTTTTTTCATGCCTTTGTCATAGCTTTTCCTATATGTGTATGTATATCCCATAGTTATTTTACCATCCTACCTACAGATACAATAAATGTCAACTTTATGATCAGTGGAGTAACAGAATAGGAGAAAAATAAAGGTGCCGTTTGTTCTATGAACTCAAAAGAAGGTATCATCTTTTCCAAAAGAGCCCTCTCTGGTCTGTTTGGCTATGCCAAATTTAAACAGTTGAAGGCCTCTGAATGCAAGCTGGGAAAGTAGAAATGTTTAGCTCCATGCTGGAAGGAGATAAGGGAGACTGTGAAAAGCCAGACAAGAAAGAAAGAAATTTTAGCTAGGAGTAGGTCACTCTTCTTCCATAGAAAAATGGCTATTATTAATTTTCTGCAGCTTACGTTTCCCTCTCAGCAGAGTATTTATCTCTCCATGTTACTGTTTTATAATAGTAAATTCTTAAGGTTTACTTTTCTATTAGCTCACAGAGTGCCAGATAGCTTTGTAACATGTCCAAATAATTCAACATCTTACTAAAAGAAAACCCAAAAAAAACCCCAAACCACTTTGTAGCAGCTATTAATATATAGGGCCCTCAAGGGTAACAGGAGAACTGGAGCCTTTATTATTTTTTTCATTAATCTTTAGAATGTGAGTTTGCTGAGGTGTGAGTGGAGGATGGTGTAAATTTTTAAACAGTGGCACTCTCAGCAGTTATGCAGACTTTTGTAAATACAGCTTGTCTTAGGGGACTGCAATATTTGAACAGTGTTCTCCATTTGAACAGTGCAAAAGAATTTTCTATTGATTTGTGGTGCTTAGGGGTGTTCAGTTCCTGCTCACACCCTCCATAGGAAGTCAAGAAGCAAGCCTAGCATCAGCCATCTGTCACACTGGGGGTGATCCCTGGGGATGGAGTTATCTCTGAAATTAAAATATTCTATCAAGGCAGTTTACCGTTTTGGCTTCTCTTCTCTGCTCCCCTCTCTGTGCCCCCCACCTCCTGTCCATGAAGGAGAGGAAAGGGTTAAGTATTCTTGTGCTTCTTAAACTGAGCAAGACAGAGCTAATGGAAATAGACTATCTGAATACTATTATGGGATGGAAAACAACAAACATTTTTAGTACTACAGGGCTTTATAGATGCAAAGTCCTGTTGACTGCATTCCAGAGCTGATCCTCTTGCTCCTTTAGGTAAGGAGTGGGGAACAACATGGCCCAAAAATCTCGTATGTGAAAATCAATTTGGAAATAGTGTATGAGTTACACTTTTCAGTGAGTACAGAAGTATGTGATACTAGTATTCTCCACATCTTAGAGAGAGCATGAGTTTCAATTATGGGCAATACGTCTGAGTGCTCAGTTTATCCCTGGCACTCTGAGTCAGCAGCAAGAACTGGGAAATTCATGTAGAAAGACAAGTCTCTTTTGGCTGTAAATTTCTTCTTTTTGTAGTTGTTTCTCCTATTTTTTTAATAGCAGAATATACATGCTAAAATATGTAATAATATTCTACAGAAATAAAAACAAAGAAGAAAATAATGAAAGTAGAAATAGGGCTATAATGTCATAAGGACATGGAAGAAATAGAGCAAATCTATTAAATCTTAATATGAAGAGAATGACTGCTTAAAATTTTTAATTGCAATGTTGATGCTGTCTACGTGGGAAAAAAGAGTAGAAATAGAAATTGTTATAACTGAGATTGTCACTAAATTAAAAAAAGATAAATAAAATTATCATGGTGGTGGATAGTTATGAAATAAATGACACTGTCAGTCATGGATCTGGTGGTAAGGATTTGGGGCATCAGTACAACCAGAAAGACAGAGGGAGAGGTAGAGCTGGAGGGGGCAGGAGAAAAACCATTGTGCAACAAGTAAATACTTGTTAGGATTGTGGAATAAGAAATTTGTATTCATTTGGACAGTTGGAAGTGTTGAAGAAAACAACAGGAAGAACACAAAATGTGACAATAAGGAACAGTTTTCAAAAAAGTAAATTAGACTAGACTGAAAAGACATCTTTCCTTCAAAAGATAATTGTGTTTTGGAACAGAAAGATCTTAAAAGATCTAATTGAGCTGGATCATTACATAACTCACCTTTTAATAAAGCTCACAATAATTCCACATGGAGATTTGCTAGAAAAAAAAGAAGTAAATATAAAAGGCTTAAAGTGAGTACAGCTAACAGGAAGAAAAGAAATGGTGATGCTGAGCCAAGTGTTAAAAGTATTGAAGAGTCATTTTCAAGATGCAGGTCCTTTGATGTTGTGGTTAATAAATTTCACTCAAAAAAGTAAAAATATTCTAAGGAAATGTGTTGAATATTTGAAAATGGCCAGTACTTTTAATATTGAGTAGTAAAAGGATGTTATTCAGAGACAGCTGACATTAGGATTGATATAATGTAAATAGAATAGCATATAAAATTAGGAAATATAAAGGACTTTAATTATTAAAGACTAATAAACTAAATCAAACAAAGCCCTTGTAATAATCTTTGAGCTTATCAATGGGATGCCATGTGAAGGAAAAGTAGATGAGTGCATTCATCAACCACAGGATAATTTGTGTGTTAGTATTGTAAAGTGATGGTGGAAAAAGCTGGTAAAAGACCGGGGTGTGTCAGGGGAGACATTTCCAGTGGAGGGAGAGAGAATGTTAATGCAACTCTAGCAGGCTTGGATGAGACCTGATCTGGAATATTGCGTTCAATTCCTCATTCATAGTCAGGAGAGATGAATTTGAAAAAGTGCACAAAACAGGCTTTTATGATTCTCAGGGGAAGGAAGAGTCTATTTCATGAAAGGCTGCTGAAAGAGCTAAGAAGTTTAGTAGAACAAAAGCAGAGAAGGGATAAGATTGCTGTCTTTAAATACAACAGGATGGTAAAGCCAGAGACAGGAAGGAAGTGTTTGAGCTAAAGAATAGTATTGGCTCAAGAACAAGTGGGAAGAAACTGTCCAGGAATAAATTTAAGCTGGAAAGGAAATGTGGGTAAAATGCTTTGGTTTTCAAGAGAACAACTATTGGAAACTGAGTATGTTCTATTATGTTTATTGCATTTATTATATTATAGCATAGCATGGCATAGCATGATTGCCTTCTATATGAGTGTCATAGGAATTCTATTCCAGTTCGCTGTTATTTTGTGTGAATATGTAAATGGCTGCATGTATAAATATTTAATTTGCAGTAAAATTGGAGGTCATCTGGGATTATTTAAACACAGATGGAAAAGACAGGCCAGTTCTACGTATTTACGCACTAGTTAGAGTCACAGATTTTGATGAGTAGATACACCTGCCCCTCTAAATTGAGGCAAATGGTGCTTTAGGAAGTACATGTCTATGCATAATACCTATAATATTTAGATAAAGTTGCAGATTAAACTGTTCACGTTCTGTCCCCATGCTCAAACCAATTTTGTTGGCTTAGCCAAAGCACATAACAGATTAAAACTGGTAAAAAGTAAGGCTAGAAGTATACCTCTATGGTTCTATAATTCAGTTTTGGTACTATGAAGAAAAGAAAACTTCTCTGTCTCTGACCTGTTGGAGTTTTCTTTCATTTGTTCGCTCATTTGTTTTCACCATAGGAGTAACTGTTTATCAGTAAATGGATTTGAGCAGGAAGATGGTAGAGGAGTCTGTTATTCCAGTCCAAAAATGATACAACCTACCTAAAAGATAGTGTGGGAGAGTACATAGTCAGTTTTGGGGAGAAATTGCTGGAATAATTGTGTGGTGGTATTGAGATTCTCTAAAGAATATCCAGAGTATGGTATTGAGAGTATATGTGGTAAAGAGTGTGAGTTACAGGGACCTTAATGTCAAAGTGGGCAGAAAATAGGGCAGAAAATTAAGTGATGGAGGAAAATATTGGTAGAGCCTTCAGAGGCTCAGAAACTGGTTTTATATATGCTGTTTGAAAAGGTTTGAGGTGAGGGTGAAGTGTTGAGGGAAGTGTTTCATGTTTCCAGTGAAAAAACAGTGAAGTTATGGGAACATGGTGTTTGTAATGTAAGAGAGGTTGGACTTTTGAGAAAATGTCCCAGAAAAGCTGTCTGAGTTTGCCCTCCCATTAAAGACAAAACTTTCTGTGTTGCTTTAACTGCTTAAACGGTTCCTTAGACATGTGTGTTACATAGAAAGAGCATCCTCAGATGAGTTCAGCATCAAACTATTGCACAGTCTACCACCTGGTGAGCTGACCTGCTTTTTCTGAGCGCTGTTGCTCAGAGACACATCAGAAATACAGATCATTGTTTGTGTTCCTCTTCCTCTGCCCTTGATTTAACTTTTGGTCTCCTGTTGTTTATTCATGTCTCCTTTCCTCACGGTTTTGTTATAGTCAAACATTATATTAATTTGCCCTTTCAAAATGATGATACCTCAGTTTGCAATTTTAAACAAGAACAGTTTACTTTGTCACCAGTTCTCAATTTTAATTTTGCCACTTATAGTATATTACTTAAGTCCTTGTCTCTGTTAAAGGCAGATGAAATTTACCATTTTCTGAGTTAGTGTATTTTTCTGGGTATTTTCTTCAACACTGTTTATGATTGCTCTCAGGCTGCCAAAATTGCTATCAGTAATGGATGGAAAAGCTACAATTATGGTTCTTAGGTAAAAAATTTAGCACACACTATGGTATTTTATTCTTTCACAGTGAAATTGGCCTATTCAGCATTTACTACTAGTAGAGACACTTTATATGTACATTCGTTGACAACCAGACATGAACATCTTAAAGAGTTCCTCAACCAAACCTTAGTATTACCTCTCTTGTTAACTGAATTTGAAAATGTATGCCAGTGAGAAGAAGGGATGGGAAGTGGCCAGCCCCTTCAGTACAGATTGAACCAGGAATTTCACCATGTGCCAGTTTGCTCATGGTTCACATTATTATCATCATTTTATACCAGTGATTTTACTGGGGATCGTAAGTAGAATTCTGTCAAAATCTTATTTTGTAGGCTTTATTAAGGATTTCATGTTAAAGCAAACCCACCACACTTTGGGTTTAGCTGTATGTTTTCTTCTTGTCTGCTTTTAACATGTTTAGCAGGGTGTGGGTTCAATGTCGTTGGTCTTGTATTCCTTTCTTCCTAAGAAAACTTGTAAATGAAAAGTGAAAATAATCCTCACACTACAATTTGAATCAATGTGATAGTTTCCTTATATGAGTCTGCCAATAGTTTATATTAACAGTAGGAAAGCTGTGACCTTCAACAAGGTGGTAAATGAGAAATTTCTATGAAGTGCCCTTTCTGAACTGAATTGACTAAATGTTTCACTGCTGCTGAACTATGACTGATCTACTATTATGGGGTGTACTATAGGAATCAAATGCAGAGTGGCAGGTACCACTTGTTGAATTATTTTGAAACTGAAATAAAGTAGTTTATATTTAGAATTGCAAGTCTCTCTCTGTTTTCTCCATGAGCAAAGAAATCTTTCAGACATGTGCAAAGAAATCATGATTTGTTCCCAAACAGTGGTTAAATTTGAATCTCTGAATGAAGAGTCAAGGATTTGTGCTATACAAGAAGTCTGTCTAGGTTACCTACTCCTCTCTGTGTCATCTAATGTGCACGGGCTAAGAAACTGTCTCCATGTCTCATTGCCTCCTCTGATTCTAAAGGGCAAGATGACCAATTCCTTCTCGTCCAGTATTCTCTCATTCAGGTTCTTTCTTAACAGTATTTTGAATTAGAAAGATGAAAGCAGAGCAGGAGAAATTTTCATGTCAGTATCTGAATTAAATATGAAAATAACTCAAGAAATTGTACTGAAACAATGTATTTATAGACTAGATGTTTAGATATTTTTCTCCTTTCTTAACAGTTTTTTCATTCTCTGCAGTCTCCTAGCCGTTATAATACAGAAAAGAAAAGTAGTTTTAAGTCTGAATAAGTTCTCACTTAACTAATATAATCACAGATATTTTCCTTGATTTTATTTTCTTAGTTATTTCTTGTAAACAATAGTTCATATGTATTTGTACAATATATTAGGGGCCCATTACCTTGACAAAATTCATAATTTTTAAATTAACCTGAATGTAGAATTTCACAAGGAAAACTTAATATAATGTTAATGTCTCTGAAAGTTGTAAATCACTCAGAAAAATCCAAAAAGTAACATGGAACATTACACTGGTCCTAGAGGTTGTTTTTTCCCTTCTGGTTTATTAGGCGAAGCTACTATTGCTTTCTTAGTTTTTAAGTCTGTTCCTGGACTTTGTGACAAAGCTACCTAAAGAAGTTACAGAACAGTACCAAAAGCTTGGTCTTTTTGGCATTGATTTGTTAGAAAAACTGCTTTGTGCAGAGAAATGGGAAGCTGTATTCTCCTTTAAACAACAAACCTGACCAACATCTTTGGTTCTGTGAGTACAGGAAACCAAATCAACATCTATAAAACAATATTTTTTTTTACCATGGTTCCTCCATCAAACTATTGCCCAAGGTGCTGATTTATTTCAGCTACTTCTGGATTTCTACATATTAGATGTTTAGGATGCAGCTAAACTAGGCAACCTTTGCTCTCTTATAGTACTGGAGAGAAAAAGACACTTTAAGGGCCATTCATGTGACCGAATTTAGTTGTTTGCTTTTGGATAAGATGAATCAGAATACACATTTCATCAGGTTGAGTCACCACCTCTTCAAATATAGTGTATTTGTTTGTTAACAGCTCTCCTGTATGACTCCTTGGAGTCCAGCCATGTTTAGTTTTTCTGGGACAGTGCTGGTCACCACATGTTGTCTTTTCAGTGCTGGGGGTAAGCTCCATGTACTCCAGAGACAACTGTACCCATTGGGTACTACTCAGGGTAAAGAAAAGCACGTTACAAAAATTGGGAACATTTCTCTGTTGTGGATAGCCCTGAACCTCTATCTTTTGTATAAAAAGCAGGCAAACTTGCCGAGGAGGTAA
This sequence comes from Dendrocincla tyrannina, assembly GCA_035047865.1. Lineage (NCBI taxonomy): Eukaryota > Metazoa > Chordata > Aves > Passeriformes > Dendrocolaptidae > Dendrocincla > Dendrocincla tyrannina. Next base: position 41,791,567 of record JAWWMP010000001.1, on the reverse strand, counting down.
AAATTGCCATTGTTACCAAGATGAAACTTGTAATAAATAAATATTGTTTTTTGTTTTTTTTGGTATTTGGCTTTTGGACTGATTTATGCATTGTGCTACTTTAACTGGGGTCATAACTCCCATATTTTCCAAAATAGTAAATTAGGGATTAAGAATATTACTATGTCTCGTCTAATTTATGCGATCATTCCATCCAGAGTTCCTGCATGTTTCATAAATGATCTCAGCAGGATAGTACAAATGTGGTGAATCAGCATCCTTTGAAAGAGGGTACCAGTGAGACTGGTGAAGTGACATAACAGTTCCCAGATAAAAGATGGGAAAGACATCATTCTGCACCTAACCCATCCATTTCTAATCCATCTGTGTACTCACTCTCTTGTTCTTCTGGGCTAGTCTTGATAATATTTTCTTCTGTGCAAAAATACAACTCACTAATGCATCAGAAATCTCTGTCTTTGTTTCCTTTTTCTGCTGGATTAAGGGGTAGAATTTGCACACTGAGAGGCAGCGTAAGCACCAGGGCTGGCTCAGAGGAGTGGTCTGTCAGAAGCAACAAGCTATTAGACTAGTTCAGTCTGTCTTGTCTGACTGCACCCTGCATCAGACCAAGCACCACGTGGTAAAACACACTTCGGCACTGTGAAAAAACTAAGTTAAACCTTTTCTGTGGGGTTTCTTTACCTCAATCCATCTTTGCTGCTGTGATGCTGGCAAAGAGCTCTGTGTGATCTATGGCTGAGCCTCTGACTTTCTTTTCGCAGTTCAATTGTGATGCTGCAGAGCAAGAAATAACTCTGGCAATGCTTACAATATGGATTGGTTACTCTGATGCTTTTAGCTCTTTATGCCTATTATATTCGGGCCAAAATTTTAAAATGCAACATAAATTTTAGTGTCCCAAATTGCCAGAAGTCTAGCCATCAGAAACATAGAGTGCCCATATTTTTAAGGTATTGGTAGATACATACATCTTCTCTATCCAGATTGGGGTGGGGGAAGAAGGTCAGAAAAGAATAAGGAGTGTGAGAGAAGGATGACTTTGTTTCATTTGTTTGCAGGTGAACTTGAAGTTAGAGAAACTCAGAGAAGACTACTATTGCTGAAAATTTGATCTTGGGCTTATAAAAGTGGTTTCCCAAAAATAAGACCACAGAATTGAAAGCATTTTTCTAAAGTATTCTTATGCTCAATGAGATCTACAGCAGTAAATTAACTATTGAAAGAAACATATAAAAAAATAAGGAACATACTAGCTTGGAAAGAGACTTGCTTCAACTAACTATTTTAAGAGAGAGCAGACATAGCAACAGTTTATCAATGTCTATGAAAGAGGGGTTCACAGAGACTAGGGAAGAATTTGAACCTGACAAGTTAATTTACAGTCTGGAAAGTCTACCAAACACAAATTGGAAACAGAGATTACCCCTATGAAACTAGTTTGCAGGCTGCAAGAGATACTGACTGTTAATGACCGGATCTAATCTGATGCGCATATTTACTCAGAAAAGTATTACTGAGATTTACCAGTTTGAGAACTGTGTCAACTCAGAAAAAAACTCTTACTGAGCTGTGAGATAGCCAAAAAAGCAATTCAGAGAATGAAAAATCTGGTAAATGTACAATAATGGTCAGTACACAATATTGTGGCAGTGTAGAAATGTATAATTATATGGATAGACTTTCCCAGAACAGATGATTTATTTTTGCAAGTAAATTTGAGCATGTAGTTGATGTAGCTGATGTTTGACCTTACTGAGAACAATTACAGCTGTTATTTCAGTAGCTACTAAAAAGAAAGTTTCTAAACTTGAAAGTAGACAATAGCTGGCTTGTGTTTCAGAGACCTGTTGGATTCAAACAACTTGACGAGTTCTTTTCCTGCTTCATTGCTTTCCTTCCATGCTATCCATGAAGTAGTAAAAAACAAACAAAAAAACCCACCCAAACCAATATTAAAAAGCAGAACAGTTGGACTGCATTTTTAAACTATGTAATTTACAAAATTTATAAAAGTTAATACCAATATTTTTTTGCTTTGAAAAGTTTCTTAAAAATTAAGTAAGGTTGATAATTGTCTACCTTTTGGATGTAGGACTCTGAAAAATGGAAAATTAGAAGTGTTGATTTCCCTGTCTTTTATTTCAGAAGAAGTTTAATGAAGACCTAACAAATATAATTCTAATGTCACAAGGTGTGCAACATTAACAACTGGTTAGAAAGTATGCAGCCAGAATGAAACCCTCAAAATTGTTCTGTGTTGTGCAAGTTCCTTCATATAATTTTTGGAAAATCAAGTAATTCTAACCTGAGATAGTATGAAAGATGTTGAGTTCACTCGTTTTATCTTATGGATAAATTTAAAAATTTAAGCCTAAAGTGTCCTTCTCTCATGAGAATGACACCAGATCTTAATCAAGTGATGGGCTCTCACCCCAACAGTCTTTTCAGTTTCTTAAATCTGAGGGAGATAGCCAACACAGCACATATTTACCTCAGGAATAAAGACTGCATTACTGCAGTCCTCAGTTATAGCCATATTTGTGTCAGAAGTACAGACATTCCAAAATAATCCTAGGAAGTTGAAAAGTAGGATTATCTATAATAGTTCTTCACAGAGTGGTCATGGACTACATTTGATGTTTTAAACCAGCCAGAAGGGCAAAGTGAGATGGACTCTGCTCCAGGGACCCTGGATAAGGTTGGGAACAGACAGGTGTTACAGCTCATGGTACCTTTGCTCACCAACTGACTTAGACGCTTCTCATGTCTTCAGAGCAACCCCAGTAGCTCACTTGTACTGTCATGCTGAAGGTGCTGCACCATTCACTTCAGAGATACTCTTTTCCCTGCACATTGAAACTTTCCCCTAATTTGGAAGTGTTTGAAACTTTCCTGGCTTTGTGTCTGAGACATCTACAAGTAGCACTGGCATGATTGTATATTCCTAGCTGCAGTTCCTAGCCCCTCTGCCCCTCTCTGGCTTGCTTACTAACAGCAAGTAACCTGTAAAGAGAAACATTTAGAGGTCTAAAATAGGTCAGATGAACCTGCCCTTAGCACATGTATAGTTTTTTACCTTTTCCCTTTTGTCCTTTATTAATCTTGGAATGACTCACTCTAACATTTGACTTGTAGGTGTATAAAAATAGGAGAGACAAATCTCATCTTTTCTTTAAAAATTATTCTTGAATTGCAAATGACTTCAGTAGAAGATAATGGCAGGGAACTACTGGGGTGGTTCACATGGTATGGTTTGATTCAGGACAACCTAGCATTCGACACTGTGTAGTGCAAATGTTCTTTAATACCTTTGCCATTATTCAGTGGCAATTATCTTTTTTTTTTTTTAAAGGGAATAATAGAATCCCTATAATGCCTAAATTTCACTTAGATCTTCAAATTAAATTCATTTAACTAAAAAAAAAACACCAGCGAAACCTTTTATATTTAAAAGGTAGTGATAATAAAAATCGTAGGTTCAGCAATAAATTTGATTTGTAAAGATATTTAAGATCCTAATTAGTGTAACAGTTTGGATATAGAAATTGAAGGTACCTCTTATTTCAGATATCATTTACATTTTATAAATCTTAATCACATGATGTTATATAGTCAAAAATAATTAAAAGGCTCTGGATGAGTATAGAATAAACTATTACTCTTGTAAGGTCTGAGTTAGTGTTGGATCATATAGGAGATTTATTGTACATCCATTCAAAAGATGTCAACACAGTAGAAATTTATTAGAGATATGCTTTCCTGGTATAAGAAAAAAAGATAGTTTCCTGAGAAGGGAAAACTTTAACCTTCACAATTGAATAATAACTGGCAAGTCAGCACATGTCAAAAGAAATTAGAATCAAAGAAAGTTTACGAACTTTTCTAGAATTCAACATTTCTATGTCTTTAGCAGCTAAAAAAACAGAGCTTTGATTTAAAGTTGTGAATGGCTTCTCCTTTCCTTGTTCAATGTTTTATAGGCATTTTGTCCGCTTCTCTAGCCAAATTATTTTGTTAAAAATATGATTTTCAGTATTTTTGTGTTCCTTCGCTTTTCTCTTTTTGCAGAGCATATATTTGATATTTTCAGCATGCGGTTGCTTTGAAACTGGCAGTCAGTGATAGAATTTTCTTCAATTTCAACAAAATTCAACACAGATCATATTATATAGGTATGGAACCTAAGTTTTCTATTATTTAGAAAACTGTTTCTTCAGTAAAGTATTTATGACAGAAAATCTAGAAAGATATTTTTAGGAGCTGATTTTTGTAAACATTTACACATATGTTTTTTTCCCCATTTTTTTATTTATAAAAAGAAGTTGAGAATTCTATAAGAAACAAAGCAGGGACCAATCTTGAACCTGCATATGGAAACCAGCATTCCCAGGCCTAAAAAAAAATCTCTTATGTAAAGTACTCAGCAGCCACTTTTGATATGGAATACATGTGCAACAATAAACACCTGCTTCTGCATCATTTCTAAGAGGCTGTATTTATCTCTGCTTCCAAAACAGTTAATTTCCACATGTGAAATGCATGAAAAACAGCAAAACAACTTCATTAATTGTGAGTGGAAAATATTTATGTATAAAAAAAATATTTATGCCTGCCTTGGAAGATCAGAATTTTTCTGGTCACACAAGCTGCACAATTGAACTACAGACCAGCCAAAGTATTTCCTTGTTGTACCGTAACTATTGAGCTTATCATATTATGACAATCTCTAAAGTTATCTTAACCTCAGCTTCTTCCTACCTTCTAAAGCTGCAGACAACCTCCCTTATTTATACACTCTACTCACTAGTCAAGCATATGTTAAAAAAGTAATTGCTACATTTCTCTTTGAGAAGGGCTGGCTACCACTGTCATGGATGAACGCATTTGTATAGAGAGTGAGAAGACAGGCAGTGGGTGTGAGGGGAATCCACAACACCTGGTTCTCAGAATTCCTTTCCCACTCTGCATTTTCCTGCCTGGACGAGGATCAATATCATCATGTATTTCAATAGCGCATTGAGGTCCCTGGAAAAGCTCTGTTTTGGATGATTAAATAATTGCAAAGTGAAATTTTCTTAGAAATACTTTCCATTGATCTGGGATTAAAACAGTAACAATAACAGGAATTTGCTTTGGTCAAATAATTTTGAAGTTTTAGATTGTATTAAGGCAGTGTGAAATGCACAGTGATAACTTCATTATTCCCTGTATAGCTGACTGGTCAAAGCCAGGATATGACTACCTTAGAACAGATGATAATGGAGATCTTATATCTATGTGTTTCAAAGGATAAAAAATCACTAGGTATTGCCCATAAAACCAATTCTTACTCCAGCTGGGAAAGCTCTGCCCACTACATTTGTCAAGCACTGTGGATCTAAAGGTAGTTAGACCCTTGAAGTAGACACGAAAAAAAGACTTCTAGTGTGTGAATTGCTTGCCTAGGTAGAAAGGGTGAAAATTGTTTGATGCCATGAAGTGATTTGTTTATTTATTCACTGGATTTATTACATAAAAAAGAATTCCTTAAGATTCAGTGAAGAGGCTACAGGGAAAAGTGGGAGCTGAGGGAAAACTATTTCGCAGAAATCTGAACTGAGGTGGTTGTGAAAGATGAGGGCAGGGCTGACTGATTTACTGAGCTGACTGAGGGGTGTAGAAGCAGGACTAGGGTTGACATGTAGCAGTTTAAGTGTTTTTCTCAATCAGCTATGGCACAATGAGAGGTAAATGTGGGAGCTGGCAAGTTAAAGAGAGGAGTGATTTAATGAGAGAGCAGGTAACAAGAGGTCAGAGGGTGAGAATTTATTTCCAGCACAGGAATATATTTTCTGGACTAGACTTTGTCGATACAGAAAAAACACATCTACTCACCCACACAGAACAGTGCTGTGGCTGAATCTACTAGCTCTTCTGCCTAATACTGTGTATTTAACAGGAATCATCTGAAAAAAATTTCTTTGATATCATGCTTAATTTCTTTGCTAGAAGGAATGAAAAAAAACCCACAAACAAAACCACTTTACCATGGCTTTAGATACTGGAGGTTTTATGTGGATATTGCTATTACCTTTGAATCACTAAATGCATCCTGTAGGTCAGTGGGTGATATTTCCTTAAATGGCAGACTATTGACAACAAGTCAAATCATGCAAAGTTCGTTGTAGGAATGGAAAGTTTTTGAAAGTTCTAACAACATGCAAATCTTCTTCTCTTTAGTGTTGCTTTTCGTTTCCTTGACAGTATAACCTGTGGGGATGTAGGGACCCGTTACTGACATCATTCTTGTCTATTCATACTTCAATGCCAACGTTTCCTCTGAGCACTGGAATAACTCTGCACAGGGTCAAAACTAAGGCTTTCAGAAGGTCCATGTTTTGCATTCTGTCTATAATGAAATATGCATAGATACACTGTTATTATGGTTCAAATGAACTACTATTTAAAACATTAAATACAGAAACTATCATAAAACTTATACCACTTTATAATTTTCACTGGCATTTAACCTAATTTACAACTGCTGCTTAGTCCAGGTGGATACTAATCTGCAGCTGTTCTTTAAATATTATTTTGTGTACCCTCCACAGTCAGTTCTAATTTGTTTGCCTTCCTTTCAAAGCACTGCCTCCTCTGTTAGGAAAGAAAAAAAAAAAGTTATTTGCTACAGTTAATAGGCAGTTACCTAAGAAGGTTACATAGAATTATTCAGTTTTGAATTTCATTTTCTGTGAAAAGTTACTGCAATAGAACATATTACTGTTATCTTTAATTGGCAGGTGCAGTTTGTAGAATTACATATTTCATGTATTTCTTGTAGTTTTTTTGACATAAATATATTTGTCTCTAATTACAAATCTACTTTTTCACTTGCATAAAATTTTTGAGGGTATGTCAGGACATTTTCTGTCAAAGGTATATTGGTTTTTTTCTTAGATAAATTTTTATTTTCATTATTTCTTTTATTTTTTTTTTCTAGATTGCTCAAGTCCCTCCTGTTATCAAAATACCATAGAAACACACAGTAAAATTTCAATGCAAAACTTGGTGAGCTTGTGGAAAAGCTGTGTTTGATTTCAGTAGACTTTGAATCAATCTAGGAGAAAAATAGCCAGACCTTAAAAAGATATTTATTATTTCAGTTTGGTTGTCAAAAACAAATTATATAAAATTCTTTATTTTTCCTTTCAGTAGAATATTCTTGTTTTGACATTTTTAATTTTTTTCAAACCTTCAGTTGCAAAAGTATCATTAAACAACAAGGCTTAAGGTAAAAAATTAGTACTTGATATTGTATACTCTAGAAACTTTCATCATTCAACAAGACTACTTAAATTGCACTTAAGTTATGTATGTGAGAAATTAAATGCTGGACATATGGTAGGTTTTAATGCTTCTTTTTGATAAATATTTTAATGATGTGAAAATTGAAAAGTAGTAATGTCCTATTCATGTAGATGCCTTTCAGCAACTAATCCATATAAGACTTCAATGCTTCACTTAGAAACACTCTATAAAAAGGACCACATTCTCAAATGGTAGTAAAACATCCAACAGTGTAAAAAAACATATGCAGATTCTCCCCCTCTATAACACACAAAGAGTTGGGCTGTCAATATTACTCTATAAACATAAATTTGCACATAATGATAATAACCTGTTAGAATTATAGTAAAGTTTACTAATAAATAGTCAAATTATATATGCACACAGAATAATGAATGTATACCATTTATATTGCTCAAGAACAACATAGGTAGAACATCTGAGGTGATAGTGGAAAATGTTAAAATCAACTTTCTCATCTGCATTCTTTAAAGTCAGAAGGAATTATGCTCATAAGGGACTGTATACACAGTGAAACTCCTAAATCCTCCCCACCTTTCAGCTTTTATTTACACCAAAGACAACCCATATTCAAGCCTCTAAAAGCATATAAATTGCACATGAAAACAACTCATGGATCAGTATTTTCTTTCATTATTTTTTCTTATAGAAACACATGACCACAGTTTTAGATATGGCTTTCAAGTTGGACTGCTAGTGTTTATTTCCCCAGTTGAAAACATCCGAATGCACTTTCTAAAATGATGTCTTACCTTCATAGCAAGGATGTGCATGTGGCTAAGCTTGAAGCAAGGACAGATGAAGGAGTACATCCTGTAAAAAACACTGCAGGCTTTTGGCTGATGCCTGCAGCTGTTTCTGTGAGAATCCTATTTAATTATGCATTACTACTAATAATGGTCCCCTAAATTACTGAAGAAAAATTACATGAAAGCAGTGATATACTTTGGACAGTATCTTATCCTTGTGTGAGGACACGCTCTGGTTGTTTGGGTTTTCTTTTTGATATATAAAGGTGCTTCAAGAGCACAGTTCTTGAAATAAGCTGCTCTATCACTCCCTTCTACTCCTATATGAGAATAGGAAATACAATGAAAAGCTCATTAGTTGAGATAAGGACAGGGAGAGATCACTCACCATTTACCATCATGGGTAAAAGAGACTTGACTTGGGGAAGTTAATTGAATTTGTTACTGATCAACTACCCTCCACTACCAAAACCTGGCCATGCAAACCCAATACATATACAAAAATACAATTCACTAAATATGGTTGTGTTTATTCCTGAAGGTAATTAGGAAAAGTGAAACAAATGACTGAGAAGAAATTTTGTTTAGATAAAGACAGTTTTGTGTCCCAACTAACTATTAAAGGTCTTTAAATGGCTGAAAGATTAAGAATTTTTTTATTTGATTCTGCAACTGAAAAGAAGAGCAGTAAAACTGTTATCTTCTTTTAGATCAGTGGGAAAAAAAAGTGAATGATATATCCTTTATTTAAAAAGAAAAAGGAAAAACCCACAAGATCTTGAGTTTATTGAAAAGAAACAGGTAGAAATTGGATTGTTTTGGTAGCTTGTTTCAGAGTCAGTGTTTCTAATAATTGTTTCAAGCATAGAAGCTGTGACACATAAAGAGGAGAGAGATTGAAATAAAGTTAAATGGATGGTTCTGCACTCATGCTAAATAAGATGCTATTACCACTCATTTTAAAGTTAATCCTTTGGGATGTAGGTGCCCTGTGGCATTACAATCTGTTGACCCTTATGCTCAAAATTTAATTTCTGCCAAGTAATAAACCAGGTCTTTCGGTCATGTTTTATTAGGAATGCAAGCAATCAACAGTATGAACAATTAACACTACATCCTACAATACATGGAGAAATAAGAGATGAGGTTATGCAAAGCAGGCTCACCCACCACACAATCATAGAACAACTGAAGTAAGAAAGCCACTCAGGAGATCATCTAGTCTAGGCCCTGCTCAAAACAGGATCGTCTAGAGTAGTTTCTCAGAGTCATGTCCAGTTGTGTTTTGAGTATCACCCAGGACAGAGATGCTTCAAGTTTTTGGTGCAGCGTGACCTGAGTATTCAGCTCCTCTCACAGTAAAAAAGCCTTTTCTTATATTTAAATGATTTTTTTTTTTTTAATACAGCAGTCTGAGAATGTAGTTTTGCTTTGGAGTCCTCACAATGAAAGTGAAAAAAAAATGTTGTTTGCAAAAGAACAAGCCTCCCTTTTTGAGGGGAACAAGATTTCTGGAGTGCAGGGTTTAAGCAAGCACTGAAGTGCTTGGTTTGCCCCTGTTTTAGATGTAAAAATCTGAAGGAAGAGCTCAAACTCTACTGAAGAGCACAATAAGATCTTGTGGAATAGAAAACCCTTTCTTACAGAAAAGTGTGAATAAGACCCCTAAGAGATTCAATTCACTCCATGGGTGAAGCAGTTTGATGCATCAATAAGTGTGGAAGTTCTAACAGGAGTAACTTGAGCTTCAGTGAGTAAATGAAATACAGACTTCATAATGATATGACGTAAAGACAAATTACTGTCATCCGAGAGCTGATTTTCAGGCTGTGGCTTGCTTTCTTGAGCAATGAATTTCATTTCTGAGACTCAGATATCTCACCTAAACCAAAACATGGTGTAAAAAACCCACTTCACTAACTTAATCTTGCAAATAATAGTAGGAATTTATATGACAGTATGAGTAAACTCATCACTTCATAGATAAGCACCTGAGAAAAGTGTCATCTCAACACCACTTACCATCTGAACAGATAATTAAGACAGAAGAGACAGGAAAGGGAATTAAAAATTCAAGTGGATAGAGCATTTAAAATCAACAGAGGTTCTACTCACCTTGTTTATTTATTTGAAAGTTTTCTCCTGTCCATTATAGCTCTAACTATCTAAGAAAAGTTTGGGATGTAAAGACTGTTTTGAAAGAATATTTTTAAGAGCATTTTAAGGGAAGAGTCAGGGGCATTACATGAATCAGCAAACATATCATAAAAGAAAAGAGAAAACAATTTCCACCAATTTTTTCTTTCCAGGTAGAAACGATTATTTTGCCACTTCTGTACAAGTGCAATGGAAATATGCTTGGGTTTATATTCAGAGATTACGAAGATTTTGTCTACAAAGAAAAAGGCCAAATTTGATACTTGGTTTTCCATGACAAGTTGAATTGTTACAGTGCAAACATAAGTGCAAAAGTATTTGTTGTTCCAGTCTTCTTCAAAATTAACCATAATGTTCTTTTCTATCCAACTCTACTTATAGAGCTAATCACAGAATCAAAATACATGCCATGTTGGAAGGGACCCACAGGGATCATTGAATCCAACACCTGGCCCTGTACAGGACCACCCCCAAGAGTCCCACTGTGGGCCTGAGAGTATTGTACAAATGCTTCTTGAACTCTCTTGGGCTTGGTGCCATGACCACTGCCCTGCGGAGCCTGTTCCAGTGGTTGTCTTTCTAAAATCAAAAATAATTATGTCCAAAACTTTACTGAAATCTAAATAGATTACATCAACTGGCTTCCCTTGAGCAACTAGGTGGGTTACGTTGTAATAGAAGGAAATCAGGTTTGATAAGCAGGTCTTTCCTCTCATGAAGTCGTAGTGGCTGTGGGCAATGGCTGTGGTTTTTTCCAGGTGTTTTTTGATGCTTCCCAGAATAATCTCCATAAATTTACCAGGCAATAAAGTGAGATTGACAGTCCTGTCATTTTCAGGGTCCTCCTTCGTGCCCTTGAAAAGTAGGACAACATTCCCTGGCTTCCAATCAGCTGAGACCCCTCTGGATTCCCAGGACCATTCAAAAACCATCAAGAGAGGTTTTGAGATTACATCAGCCAGCTCTTTGAAGATTCTGGGATGAATTCCATCAGGCCTCATGGATTTGTAGGGTTCCAAGTGGAGCAGCAGATCCCACACAATTTCAGGGTCAATTGGATGTTGATCATTCTTTCAGTCATGGTCCTCCAGCTCAGGGCACTTAAACCCCCTTGGTTCATCATCTGTATTGAAGAGAGAGGCAAAGACAGCATTAAACATCTCTGCCTTTACTCTGTCCCTGTTTGCAAGGGGACCATCCTCATCCTGTAATGGGTCAATGGTATTTCTATACTTTGTATTACCATTAATATATTTGAAAAAACGATTTTTATTGTCCCCTATGTTTCTGGCAGCTTCAACTGCAGTTGAGCTTTGACTTCACACATTTTCTCCTCACAGCAGCAACCAGCATCTCTGTATTTTTCCCATGTTACTTGACCTTTCTTCCACAGGGCATATACCTTCCTTTTAACCCTTATTAAAAAGAGAAGATCCCTGCTCAGCCAAGCCAGCCTGCTTTCAGTTTCATTTGGTTAATAAATAAGAGAAAACATTCCTTTTTATTTTTTATGCAATAGTCTTTGCACTGTGGGTGTGAGATAAATACTTACTTCCAGTTTCTGCAGACAATTTTTCTTCCGCTACATGCTACATGTGTGCACCACCACAGGCAGCTGTTAAAAATAATGACTAATATTCTTGTGAAAAAAATAAATGGTGGCTTACTCACACTACTTTTTGATAGCTAGCTCTTCTGTGGCACAACATTTTTGTTTTGTTTTGGTTTTTTGTTGTTTTTTCCCCCAAAGATAGAGCAAGAAAAGAAAATTTTAGAAGTTAAATGGAATGAAGTTAAATTGCTTGCTTTGACATTGTCTTTGTAAAAAGTTGGAAAGCAAGAAAATAATAATAAAAAAAGAATGGAGGTAGAAACAATAAAAGAGAAACACCTCACTGTTCTAATTTCAACAAGGATATGTAAACCTTCTAAGAATAAGGTGTAAATAAATAGTTTCACCCTCACTCTTTTACTAGTCCTTAAAAAAAAAAAATAGGGATGAAAAAAGGAAAAATTTCAAATGATATTTCTAGTCACATATTCATTTAAAAGGTGTGAAAAAAACCACATTTCAAACTCCGTTGAATATTTTTTAAAGAAATATCCCCCCCCCAAACTTACAAAGGGCTACTATATGAATACTTTTCCAAATAACCATTAATAAAAATATGTGTTTTGGATAAAAAAATTGGCAGTCATGATTATTGGAAATAAGCATTTTTAACAACTTGGAGGTTTTTTAATTTAGAGTATAATTTGGGATTTTTCACATTTTTTTTATGACTAGTTAGCATTTTCAGGAAAAAAAAACCCATGCAAATCTTATTTATGAAGTCTGCTTTTGCCAACAAAGCTTTCCTGTATGTTTAGTTCTTATAATAGAAACGAAGCGCCACTATGCGCATTGAGCTGTTCTCACAAGTGTAGTCCTTACTGAGTTTCCTTTGCATTTTGCTTGATCATCTTTGGGTTTAATGGAACCTAAATGTTTGACATGTCCTTTGGGGACCACCTGCTTGGGTATATTGCTGAACTAAACCAGAAATAACTGGTATTGACATAAGTAAATTAAGGAGAATAATAAATAAAACTCATGCTTGCACATGTAGTAGAGAAAGGGAAAGTTTCTGGGACTAAGGCTATGACTGCAAGAAAAAATTGAAGTTTCTTGTAAGAAAGACACATACTCAAGTTGTATTTTGACCAAATAATCATAGTGGTGTTTGTATGAATATAGTGAAAAGCTGGTGAATTTCACCTTAGAACAGTGTGGATAAATCCAACAATTTGCATTACAGGTACATTTTGAAGACAATACAAGAGTCACATTCTCATAGTTCTGACCTGAATCCTTGCAATGACCACAAAGCATATTGTACACTTTGCAGTACAAGAGAAGATGTATACATAAAATGCACACACATGTATATAAGATAATGTAGAGAACAAAAGGATCACTGGCATGAAGTGAAGATAAGAGATGAAGACAATATTGCTCATATGCTGAAACACGGGTCAGTATTTCTATATCTAGCTATTATACTTCATGTTTTTTGGCCTGTATTAGCAAAACAATCTAACTAAGTTGGATCTAGGATAAAAGTTATCTAGGATAATAATTACCATAAGAAGTGATTTTTGGTTAAATAGGTTTGGGGGTTTTTAACTCCTTTTTTAAAGAACTGATTTCAGAAATTCTAAGTAATTTGTATGCATTTTGTACACATTTTTGTACAAATTTGTAAACACTTCAGTAACCTAGTGCCATGGTTTAAGCCCAGCTGGCTTAACTAAGTAACACACAGTTGCTTGCTCACTCCTCTCCTCCTGTTGCGGTGGGGAGGAGAATCTGGAAAGAAAGGTGCAAAACTCATGGCTTGAAATAAGAACAGTTTAGGAATTGAAATAAAATATAATAATAATGGCAGTTATGATTATGACAATGATGAAAATGGAGAAAAAAAAAAAAGAAAGAAAGAGGAGTAAAATCCAAGAGAAACAAACTATGAACAATGCAGTTTCTCACCACCCACTGTCCAATGTCCAGCCCATCCCCAAGCAGCAACAGGCACATCCTGGACAACTCCTCCCAGCATGACTCTGTGGTATGGAATATCCCTCTGGCCAGTTCAGGTCTGCTGCCCTGGCCGTGCTCTCTCCCAGATTGTTGTGCACTTTCTGGCAGAGCATGGGAAACTGATAAGTCCTTGATTTAGAGTAAGCACTACTTGGCAACAACTAAAACATAAGTGTGTTATCAACATTATTCTAGTACTAAATTCAAACCCCACGGCCCTGTACCAGCTACTAGGAAGAAAATTAACTCTATCCAAGCCCAAACCAGAACACCTAGAAATTGCATTCTTTGGTAAGTATTTTTTCTGAATATTTGCAAAGTTGCACTAATCTCTTTAATGCATACACAAGCTCAGCAAACTTGGAGAATTTGTAATAGTTATACAACTCCTGGAAGTAAAGAGCCACTGAAGAATTTATAACACTGCTTTTCTTCTATCCATTTTAGACTCACAGGAATATGTTTCAAAGGTAATGTGTGAATTTAACTCCCTTTGACTTCAAAAACAAGCAGAAGATTGTTTGCTTTAGGAACATCAGATTTAGTACAGTCTTATTTAAATCAGAATTCAGGAGACCCATTATAGTCAGGCAGATTTGAAATAGTTTGGTCTTCATTTCTAGCTGAGCAACAAATGTTGTTAACAATGTAGTGCATCAATATGAGTAAATGGAAGGTGAAGTAAAGCCAGGAAAAGCTCGGTCTATATTGAATGCAGTCTTCAAGTTCACCTGAAGGTCATAGAGAGATAAGATGAAAAAAAAACCCCAAACCACAGCACAGACACATAATGCTGCCTTTACCCTTTCTGTTTATATTCTGATGGTTTGGGGATAAAGCCGGGCAGATCTGTCAGGATGAATGATTTTTGGATTTTGATTTCAAGAAAGTGCCCTTGTGGGAGTCTGCAGAAGAGTAAATTAATGGAAGGAGATGTCTGAAGATGTTAAAGCATTCTATGTGAACCTTTTTTTGTTGCAATTTAAAGGGTCAGTTATGACTTTCCTCAGCCAAAACCTAGTACATGTGCACAGTTTACATTTTAATTCAATTGGAAGAATTTGTAGTTTACTGCAAAGCCATTTGACATCTAATCAGAATTTTGAAAATTAAGTGTACTTTAAATCTTGAACTTGTCTTTTCTCCAATGAGCCTGTAATTTACTGTATGACATCTTGGTCTTGAAGCTCAAAAGACATATGATTTCAATATACAAATATGATGTACTGAAACACTATGATAATAATGTTTTACACAGAGACATGGGACATCCCTTTAAATCACATATACTCTCCTTTAGCTTATTTACCATAAAGATGCAAACAATATTTATCTTTTTTGTTTGTTTTTGTTTGTTTGTTTTTGTTTGGTTTTTGTTTGTTTGTTTTTCCTTAGGAGATATTAGTCTACTATTCTGATACCTGCTCTTAAAACTGGTAGTGAAAATATTGTTTCCAGAGATATACTGGGTTCTCTCCCTTTCACCCAACTTTGTACATCTGTAGTTTATGTGTGTACACAGTAGCTAGTAACCCAATGCTCTCTTCAAGGTCAATAGAGAGCAATATCCAGTGATTCATCTGACCTATTTTAATCATCTATTTTAGGATGAGATGACTCATCTTTTAAAAGTGCCAATTTTACTCCATTCACTGTGAAAAAGTCTTGACAACTAGCTAACATGAAAATATCTGTACTGCTGTCTATATTTGTGATCTCACAAATGCCATTCTATGTGTCTATCTTCAGAAGTCTCTGATTTCCCCATCCTTTATTTATAAAAATTCTAGTCATCCAATCAGTGAGCCAAAATAGAATTGTGTGGTGCTGCTGAATATGCATATACCACAAGTATAAACTAGTTAGTAGCATATTTTAAACAATCTCCAAGGGAGAAATTCACATGGTGGTCTGGATTCAGCAAGTAATTTTTGACTAGAGAGAAGCAGAAATGTAATTCAGGATAAAGTGTTTTGGTAAAGAATATGATTAGTGCTAATATAAGTAAAAAGGTACACCCCTCCCTTTCCTATGAATGGATGCAGTTATGTTATTCTAAAAGTATTGGAAAAAACAGAATGAACACAACATTTTGCAAGGGCTGAGACATTTTGTATGTTTTCTGTACCTTTATCTTAACAGTGTAGAGTGTTCTGTAGAAAATGAATACTGTTCATATTTAATATGTTATAGGATCAAAAGTTGTTCAACAATTTGTAAAAAATACAGTCATTAAACATTATGACAACTGGTTACATACTATAAAAAGTAGAATGCTGCAGATGAACCTGCCTTCTTCAGTGCCTCCCTTTCTGCATTAAATAAAAGTGACATTTACTATAATGGTGACACATCTTTTTAGAGGTTACTAGAGTTGAATTTTCATCAGGAATGGGGGAAAATAGTGAAAGATATTTAAACCTAACATCTTACTCCATACATCAAAATCATGTCAACGTCTCAGATCAAACCTAATTCTCATAAGCTATCCCAGTTGTTTCCATATTTTGGCAATTTATTCTTATTCATTAAAAACCCCTCACATTTTGATGAGTACAGATTGTATATATGGTACCATACTGTATATACAATACTATATTTCTCCCTGAATATCAAAACTCAGTAAAAGTTGAAACTCAGTTTTGTGTTTTTTGAAGCATAATCCCAGTGTTTAACAGTGTTAAACTCTGCTGAAGCATGTATGAGCATATGAGTAGAGAGTTTGTGAAAGCAGTAATTGTCTCAGGCTTCACTGCAAGTGTAACTAACCAACTGACTGTAAACTAATGATAGCTACCAATTTTGCAAGGATTTAGAAGTGTGATATAACATTGTAACATATATCAATTAATGTTGAAAAAAAGAAATTTATTCCTATAACTTATTGTTCATTTTATGTGTCTAGTAGGTTAATTACATGGCTGATTAAGAAAAGGCAAAGTTATAAATACCTTAATATAAATGAATTGTGTTTTTATAGGAGCTGTCAACACCCCAAATCAAGCCAGGAAGTGAGCAATATAGTTAGCAGAAAGGATGAAAGGGATCTGACCCTTCAGCCTGTGTCTTGTCCAGTGTAGATACTGCCAAGTGTTCTGTCTTAGAAGCTGCAGCTTTCTGCATTGGTCAGCTGAATTCACTGTTTGTATGAGTTGCCTTGAAATTTCTGCCTTTAATTGTCTTAATTTAAGAAGCTGAACGCTTTACTAGATTTCCTGTCATTTTGGGCAGAAGGCTGAAGAAAGGCTTATCAAGATTAGTTTCATCTTGCTATAGGATGGAGTTGGATTCTTTTTTTTTCATGTGTTAGTCTCTTACTGGATTTGTAATCTAATTCTTTGCTTTCAATACATGCAAAGGGCTTTTGAGCACTGTAGATGCACAGTTACCTCCTTGCAATTTCTTTCAGAAATTGGGTTTGTGAAACTGCCTATAATTACTTACTTGTCTTTTATGAGTTTTTTACTCCTGGCTCAATTCTTCAAAACTTGGGAAACTCCCAAGAAATGCTGAGCATGTCCAAGGTCTATAAAAATCAGTGGTAGTAGAAGTCCCTCACTAGATTATGGTGTCATATAAAATCATATCTTCAGTGAGCCATGGACTTTCTATTTAAATCAGATACACTTGTGAAACATAATATCCTCTATCTTATTGTAATAACTTTGGACGTACATAGATAGTGCACAACAGCATCATCTATAAAATATATAGTTTACATTATTTATCTTGATTTGCATCATGTAAGTATTAAATCCCATGTTCTGTCATTCTTCTTATTACTAAGTAGCAGCTTAATTGAATTCAGCAAGCAAAAGATACAAGAAATTAAAGATGGCAAAGCTACACCATTAAGTGCTTTGTAACGATGAGTTAAAGAATTACACGTCTCAAAAGCACTGTTACTTAGGAAGAAATGCAAACGCATCTAAAAACTTATTTAATACCTAATTTATTATGCTTTTCTCAGCTTTAATTGCATTCTAATTTTCTAATTAATTTTAGGAGGAATACTACTGGGGATACCTATTTACTAGTGAATTTTAAGATATAGAACATTTCCTTGAGCAAACATAAAAGAATCTTTGAAAAAAAACTAGAGTGTAGAGTTACAAATATGCGGCATGTTGGAATGAAAAAAGATGTCTTTTTACCTATATAAAGATGTGCCTTTTTTTTTTTTAAAAAAATATCTTCTCTGAAACATTAACAACTTTAAGCATCTGTAAAAAAGTGATTAAAATTTTATCTGTCAACATAAAAGTTTTCAAGGTGAGGAGTATGTTGCATATTTGTTCCCTGCAATTTGTTAAAATACATTTGGAATAACCGACATTTGATCTAAAAAGATTCACAAAATCACAGAATGACAGAATCTGCTGAATTGGAAGGGACCCACAAGAATCACTGAGTTCAACCTTTAGTCCTGGACAGGACCATCCCCAAGAGTCACATCATGTGCCTCAGAGTATGATCCAAAGGCTTGGTGCTGTGACCACTGCCCTGGGGAGCCTGTTCCAGTGCCCAACCACCCTCTGGGGGAAGAACCTTTTTCTAACATCCAACCTAAATCTCCCCTGTCACAGTTTCAGGCTATTCCCTCTGGGCCTGTCACTGGTCACCACAGAGAAGAGATCAGTGCCTGCCTCAACTCTTCCCCTCACATGGAAGTTGTAACTGCAATGAGGTCTCCCCTGGGTCTCCTCTTCTCCAGGCTGAACACACCAAGTGCCCTCAGGCGCTCGCCATACGGCTTCCCCTCAAGGCCCGTCACCATCTTTATTGCTCTCCTTTGGACATTCTATAATGGCTTAATGTCTTTCTTACATTGTGATGTCCAAAACTGCACAAAATATCCAAGGTGAGGCCGCTCCTAGTGCAGAGCAGAGCAGGACAATCATCAACCTTGCCTGGCTGGTGATGCTTTGCCTGATGCCCCCCAGCACATGGTTGGCCCTCCTGGCTGACAGGGCACTGCTGACTCATATTCATCTTGCCATCAACCAGGACACCCAGGTCCCTTTCCTGGCACTGTTTTCCAGCATCTCATTCCTCAGTCTGTATGTACATATGGGTTTGCCCTGTCTTAAGTGCAGAATGCGACACATTTCCTTTGTTGACTTTCATATGGTTGGTGATTGTCCAGTCCTCTAATTTGTCCAGGTCTCTCTGCAGGGCCTCCCTGCCTTTGAGGGAGTCCAACAGTGCCTTTGAGTTTTGTGTCATTTGCCAACTTCCTTAGTATCCCTTCCAATCCTGTGTCCAATTCATGTGGGAAGATGTCGAAGAGCACAGGGCCCAAGAGGGAGCCCTGTGGAACCACACTAGTGACAGTCTGATGCCACCCCACTCACTATTACTCTCGGTGCTCAACTCATGAGCTGATTGCTCACACACTTCATCCACACCTTTTTCAGCTGGAAAACTTGTGTTTTTCCAGCTGTGTGCCAGACATTCTGTCCAGAAGACTACTGTGAGAGACACTGAAATCCAAAAAGGTTACATCAACTAGCTTGACCAGCTAGGTGGGTTATCTTGTCATAGAAGGAAATCAGGTTATAAGTAGGACTTTCCTCTCATGAAACCATGCTGGCTGTGACCGATGACTGCATTGTCTTTCAGATGTTTTTCAATAATTCCCAGAGTAATCTTCTCCATAGCTTTATGAGGCACTGCATGTGAGATTGACAGGCCTGTCATTTCTGGGGTCCTTTCTTATCCTTGAAAATTGGGACAGCATTCACTAGCTTCCAGTCAGCAGGGACCTCTCCAGATTACCAAGACTGCTCAAACGTTACCAAGAGGTAATTTTGATAATTACCAAGAGAGGTTTTGAGCCAGTTCTGTGAGGAGTGTTGAATTTGAAAGTTGTTCAAAGTTAGAAACAATAGAGTATAGCCACTACCTTTCTAGAAATAAAAAATTGAAGAACAAGAGTTCACTCAAGGAAAAAGCTGAAAAATATACATAGACACATAAATGCATATAAATGCATGATTATGCCTATTTTAGATAGAGTTAATTTTATTAATGATCATGTGATTATTTCATTCAGATAATTCAGAGAATTTCAGTCATATATGTAAAGAGAAAATGTAAACTATAAAGTTGTGGTCAAAAATATGGAGGGAAGATTTATGTCTCTTGATAGTTGTCAAGGCTACATGTAATGCCCTAATCTATACTGACATACTTTGATATATTGGCTTCTCTTTTGCATTTCTCAAACCTTGTAATGGTATTAATTCTTAAAAGAGCTTGAATTTTTCCCTAACTTATCTGTTATTATAAAAATCCCAAATTCATCTGGTCATATGATGATATCTACACATGAACTAATCATCTTAATATGAAAGGAAATAGGCAATTACCCTATGTCATCCCTTAATATTTACAACTATAAAATTGATGTCTCTTTATAGTCAGAACCATGTTTTTGTATTTACATTTTTGTGACAGAAATTTCACATTTCCTGGACAGCTTTCCTTATGTATGTATTTACTTATTGCATGCTTATGAATACTTACACTTCTGATGCTATGTATTTATTTTCATTTTGAAATCATTCCTTCCACTCAATTTCCTTGAAGTAACATTTTTCTTTCAAAAGCAAGAAATTATTTTTATACTTTCAAGAGTTATGTTTAAAAAAACCCACAAAGAACAAAATACTGCTCTGGAAATAAAATATGTATTTTATAATAGATAGCACATCCTGAAGAATTCTAATCAAATGGCATCTAAAGAAAGCTTACGTGTATCTGACTATATTACCTTAAGCTGAAGCGTCAAGAACAAGAGCCCAAAACTATACAAAATGATGTTATTTTTTGTTTGATAACACTATTTGAGACTCTTTTCTAAAAAAAAGGAGATTAATGACATCTTAAAGGACTTTCATGTAATTACATGTTTTATTATCCCTGCTAAAGTAAAGTACAAGGGTCTGAATGTAAATGGGACCAAGGCTTTTTGCACTCACCTCTTCTTTTAACTTGATAAATTCTACTCAGCCTGTCTTAGAAAAGTGTCTTGTTTTCTCCTGTTGCTATTTACTTCCCTCTCATGAAGCCATGATTGTTTGAACTTTCTTATGGATCTCAGGATTTCAAAAATGTATTTTAAAGGGCTTAGCTTTTAGAGGTGCTGAGAGCAGCGGCTGTCAGTTGGCTTGTTAATGCTCTGAAACACTAACAAATCTGTGCCTTACCCTTTAATAACAGAGTGGAATCAAAACCAGAAACAGCCGTAGAATAATCAGGCATCTGTAAATGTAGATTCTTGCCCTGCAAAAAGGTTTGCATTCGCCCATGTAAATTCCTGGAAACCCAGTTGGTTTTTACACAGGTGTTCATTTCAAATTCTCTAGTACAGTAGAATGTAATATCAATCGTGTCTGAAAAGTATAAATTTGTTAAGACCTACCAGAGTTAACTATTTGACTAAATAATTATAAAATAATTATTTCCCCATAATGCTGTAGGTGCAATATATTGAGATATTGATATGTTTTTTGATTACTTATGTTTCAGTTAATTAAAAAAAAATAAATTAAAGTTTTATAAAAAAACTTCACCAGTTTTTCAGAGCAACAGACTGCAGTTGGGTGCCTTTCTATATTATTTTGTTTACAGCTATTCAAAAATGGAAGAGAATTTTTATTGTCTAACATTGTCTACCACCATTTCAATATTAAATAGTTGCTGCACCATGTATATGTGAATTATTCTGGCTCTAGATCAACTTTGTTTCTTTCTTTCTTTTCTATTCAAAAAGTAATAAAAAATTTTTGCTAACTTCAGTCTTCTCTCAAATAGTAATTTTAATCTTTATGTGCTTCTCTAACGAAGAAGAAGTTCATAAATCTTGGTAATTTACTGCATTAATGTTCTATTAATAAAGTACCAAAATCAGCAAAATACTCTGCCACAAATTGGTAGACTAGAATCATTACATTAACTGAATATAGTAAATTATTAAACAATTAAGTCACTCTTGGACTTGTTTCTTAGAGAAGATTTCATTAGTGGTATAGCACAAGAAAAACAAATCATATTTTTCAACCTAACTATATAATTAAGTGGGCTTTGCATTCCTCAGCTTATAAGATATTATCCCCAAATATAATCTGATCTCCTTAAAAGACTCACTGTTTTTTATATTTGGGCAACTACTGTAAAACATCTGGAGCACCAACATATATGTTCTTAGGATTTGTAATTTTATCTACTTTACATAGGTTATCTGTTTAGTATCCAGCTCTGCTTCTGTGCCTTCCTGATGAAGAGCAGAGAGGTATGACCAAGCACAATAAAGTAGCTATTCCTCATTTCTGTGGCTTAAAAAAAGCAAGTCCTTGATAAGAGACTTTTGGAAAGAAGTGTATCCTCTTACTTTTCACTCCTTACAACTGGCACTCTGACCCAAACTCCATACCCCAGAGCTCAGTGTCGAAGAATCAGAGCACTTAAGAGCACTCACAATGTTATTTTCCTTCCTCATGAACAAGAGCCGCCATCTGTTAGGGCTTTGATTTGAATTTTTGACAGATACTGTGCTAAGCATTCAGGATAATATTCATCTGTCAACATGGCAATTAAGTGCTCATAAAACCAGTGATCCCATCCTTGAAAACTGTCCTTTGGATATCAACCTTACTCAATATTGTTGATCATTCCACATTGATGACATGTCTACAGTTATTTCAAGAGGACACAGAGCAGTTTGATGACCTCTGCCTTCCTCTTTGCATGATATTTGGTTTCTCCCTTGATCTGTCTCCAGCTAATTAAAAACATGGACCCATGAGTGGAAAACTTTATAAATATGGGCACTGCCTCTATGGGTGGAGAGCACCTTAGATCCTGCAAAAATATGACTGAAGCACTGATATGCCTTTTTTTTTTTTTTTTAATTCTGAATGCTCCACTGTATGAAGAGTATGCTGCTGACAACAATGAACAGTCTTTGAGACTTTTGATCTGTAAAGTGCCAATCAGTCAAGAAAGGAAAAAAGGAAAACAATAAAATTTTTCAGACTTATACATCTTTTGAAACATAAAAGTTCAAGTCAACAGCTAAGGTTGCTATTGGAAGCTGCATTGTTCCTTCTTTGCCCCTTTGTCTTTGTATATGTCAGATCAGTGCAAAAGCTTCTCGGACCACAGATTTTATATTATATTTATATTTCATTTGCTTACTTTAAAATAAAACTTTGGCTTTATTTAGAAAACTTTAGAAACTGCTGGAATAGTTTGAAGAAAATTTAATTTTTTTTCCTTGCAAAAGCATAAAAGTTTAATTTTCTGTGATTCATTCACAGGTTCGCATTCTTAGAGGTGACCTGAAGTGACAGGAAGCTACATGAGCATCTGCTAAAAACTGAGTTAAATTTGGAAAAAGGCATACAAATCTGCAAAGCAGCAAAACAAGCAAAACTGCAAATGCAGAATTTCAGAAATGAGGAAAATCAAGAAATAATGAAGGAGGTTATTGCACAGCAGAACATGCTGAGACCAGTAGGGAAAAGCACCTGAGCTGGTGTCTCACCTCAGAGACCAGCGTAAGCAACTATGTAAAAAGCACTCATCATGCAGACAGAATCCACCCAGCAGAGCTTCCTATAAACATAACTTTGTCATTACTGCCATACTTTGTACTTGCTCAGGGTGATAGTTTTCCTTGGATGCTGAGCTGAGGAGACAAACTGGATGCTGCTGTGATAACCATTTATCTTAACAGGGGGTACTGAAGCAAAAGAGGCAGTAAAAGTCAGTAAATGCTATACCATCTCTTTTTCCTGTACAGATCATCTATGTGGCAAAGCACGCAGAGGGAGTAGGGCCAGCAAAGTGGCTGAAAAACATGCCAAACAATTCTTTGGGCACAGGTGTTAAAGGGTAAAGGTATCCTTCTAGCACACATTGGTAGTTGACCAGCTATTCTGTTCTCCTGGAAAAAAAGGAATCTGCAGAAAAATGAAGAATTTTTTTTTTTCCCACAGTTCATGGAGTATGTTTTCCATTCAAAATTGTAAATTATTTTTATTATACTTACTTCTCAGAGGAACGAGGTTTTCTCAGACTGTGACTTTGAACAGTAGTAAAGGTAAAATGCAAAATCTAGCTCTCACATCTAGCCCTTATGCTTACTCAGACCCAAATAAGTAACTGATTCTAACCTCACATTCATGTTTCCAAGAATCAGAGAAACATTACAGACAAGGTTCTGCTCCTCACCTCCCAAGATGATACACTTCAGCCTTGTTCATAATGGGGGTGTCCTTTTCCTTATGATTTTTCTCCACCATAACAAGAAAGTAGGGGAAAAAAAGGGGCAAGGGGTTGGACTGACCAGAGACAAAGCTGAAAATGTGGGTCTCCTACTTTTCAGACTCTGACAGTCTTGATGCAAAACTTCTTTGTCAGAACCATTTCAGTTCTGCACATCAACCAAAGATATGAATACCCAAACTGCTTCTCCCAATGTGATATGGTGGAGGTACAAAAGTCAGAAGAGATGAAGAGCATGCATACACCACTATCTAAACACAAGGCAGCATAGCCAGGCTGGATTAGAGGGGAAATACAAATTACAATTAAATTATGAACCTTTTCTCATTGGTTAGAGGAAATCCAGAAGCTAGATATTGTTAGCATTTATTTTCATTTCCAAAGCTTAGCAAATGAATTATCAAGTTTGCTCTTTAACATCTTGGCCAAAGGCAGCTTCAACTGCGGCACTTATGGTATGTTCAGTGCAGTTTATCATCTCTGTTTCCACATATATCTCTGCTCACACTCAGAATGCTGCAGCAACTAGTATTACACAGTTAATAGGAAGTCTTGACACAGAACTGGTGCAGCTATAATCACTTTCGGAACTGAAGAGTGAATCTGTGTGGCCCTGCTTTAAGGGACCAGCTTAGGTATGTGGACCACTGGAGCCAAAAAGACCTAGTTGTATTGTTGAAGAGAAAAGCCTGTGGATTAAGTTTCTATTTTCTGCAAATGCCATGCAGGTGACATCCACCTATGTTATAAAAGTTTTTCTGTGTGGAACATCAGTCAGGAATGCAGCATTTGTTCTAGATGCCAATAAGATCCATTACTCTTCCCTAGGGAAAACTCTACTAGGTTGACAAAATCTCTTTATCCGTTTAATTAAAGGTTTATTCTGGAAATCTCAGGTACTTAAAATGCTTTGCTAATTGGTACTTGAACAAAATGAACTATTTACAAATTATCACTCTTGAAGGAAGCAAGGAAATTGTAACTATCTGCTCAAATTTTATTCCTGTTAAGTGCTTAGTTGAGATCTTGCAAAACATTTAACCATGTATTTATAAGTAAATGCAATTGCAGTTAGACATTTCAAAGACTGTATCTCAATAATATTTAATGGAAAAAATATTATCATGGTAAAATTAATATTACCTAACTTTAGCTATGTGAGTGTTCTGTATCTAGTAACTTAGACTTCAGTTTTTTTCTATAATCAATGGCAAGGGACAGACAAGTCCAAAGGCTATTAGTCTTGACTGTATTAGAATTTTAAGTTGGGAAATGCTTCTTTGACAGTTGACTCCGAAGGGAGTCTATATAATGAACTTAGACTTTATGCCCAACTCTTATAAAGCTAAGTGAAATGAATCTCATCCTTCATTTCCACATATTAATAGATACAATCTTTACAGTAGCTCCATTTTCACAAACATCCGCAGTTCATTACAAGACTACGTTATAAGCATGATATTATTAAAATAATTATTCTGGTTACAACATAACTATACACTTCAAATCAATGTGAGCAGTTTATTTTCTCTCTATATATATCTTTATTTTTTCTTTAGTTGCAGCCCTTAATGTATTTAACTATTTCTCATTCTAACATGAGGATATTATGTATTACATCTTCTCTGCTTGAAACTCTGCTTCTTTGCTTGAAACTCTGTTTGTTCCTGGTTTTCATTGTGTTCTTCACCTCCATTTGCTCTCTAATCAGTAAAGTTGTTTTGCTTCCTTCCTTAAGAGCTAGGTTACATCTTTCCATGTCCACTGTATGTCCTGAAGTTGCACTCTGCCTTCTTGGTGAGTATCCATGCTACTGCTTTGTAGGTTATCATTATCAGTAAAACATCATCAAAACCACTTTGGGTGAAATCCTCATTTGCTATGGAAGCCACTTGAAAAAATTCACTTGAAAAAAATCTTTCATGGGGCAATACATACCTCTTTTGTGAGGAGATCCTTCTGAAACATTTAACCTACAAATCACTCAGCCAGTCTGAATTTCTCCCTTTAGAATGCTAAGGCATGATGCTAACCCAGAGCACTCAAAGCTTCACCCACGTGTTGGACCTTAACTCAAATAGGAAAAGAACACAGGCATCCACTTGGTAATTCTGGTAATGAGCATCTTAGCAATATAAATAACAAAATATAAATTATTACTTGAGTAGTATTTTCTTTGTTTCCAAACAAGTCTAACTGCATATTATCAAAGCAACCTTACTCACATAGTACGTTTCACTCTGAACATCCTTTGTTCCATACTGTATAACTGATTACTTTTAAAACATTCTAAAGTAACATGGGAATTGAATGCTTTAAAAGAACAAAAAAAAAAAGTTCACCAAATCTTATGATGTTGAATGTTTCTCTTCTTTGTTCCTTCATCATTATTCTGATTGTAAAACTTGCTGAGCTTGGGTTGTTCTTGTTTTCAAAGGCACAGATGTTCAGCTTTTCCATAAAAAGGTTATGGTTAAACTGTTTGCACCTCAGGTTCCATCTTTGTAAAATGAAGGCTGTTAGGATTTCTCCACTTTGCAATAATTCCCTTTTGCAAAGCTAAGTTACTTAACAACTGCAAAATATGCTGTGCTCCTGCTGTAGAAGATGCTATAATATGGAAGCTGTAACATGATATTACAATGCTTACAAATGCAGAGAACTGGGAATGGGAACAGAATCAGCAATTTGGGTGACAGGTCATTTGCAAACAAAATGCGAGGGAAGAGAAGGTCTCTGGGGAGTAATTTAGTTCATTGCCTGAAGATTTATACCTGCTGGTGATGCCAACTGAAATACAAAAATAGGAGTTGATCTATTATATGAATTTTTAAAATTGTTTCAAGTCTATTTCAGAGAGAGATGTTATCTGGTAAATGTACATGCTGGTGTAGCAAGATGGGGTTGTGCATTTGGAATATGCCAGTTTAGGGCAACTGCATCATTATTGTGACAAGTTCTTGTGTCAGGCACATTATTGTGGCACCATTAATAATGCTTGCTACAATAACATACTTTGCTTTTATGTGAACCATAGTATTTGGAGCTGGATATGCTAGGACTCATGCTAGGACTGCTGCAGAAGACAAGAATCAAACCAGTAGAAAGTCCTGAAAAGATGCCTCATGATTTACTCTGTCTTGGGCTGCTTACATTCGTATAGATATTGGCAGATTTTCATGATCGTTCTAAAGGTCCAGAAACAACTTTTCAAATTATTTTAATGATCTGATAATAAAATATTTTAACAGGAGTTTTTCCTCTTGTCATGAAATATTTTTTCTCCAGCTGTTGGTAACAATGTAAAACTGAAGATAAACTTTGTCTGTTTTGTATATTTCAGTGTTTAACACTGTATGAAAAGTGCTGTCTAAATAATTGTGCAGGAAACATATCTTCCTGTTACTATGAACTCTGTAAAAATGCCTGTTTTATTCATGCACAGCTCAGTTCTATATTAAACAACCTGACTTTCTCATAAAGGCGATTTGTGGAACTAAACTTCTCACTAATTCTCACTGTCTCACTTTTCTCAGGAGAGATGCAGCTGCCACTCTGAAACATAAATGCTGCATGACAATCCCCAGAAGACCATTTACAATATTATATAAATGTGAACAAAATACCTTGTCCATTACTTGGCAGAGTTCTTTCTGTCTGTCCTGTCAATGGCAAGTCTCTTTTTCCCTTTCTATCAAACTTTAGTCCAGCTTGGTTGAAAAGAGTTCCCTTTGATAGATAAGGAATAATGTAAAATGAATAATAGAGAATCAGAAATTGGAAAAGCACACCAGCTCATCCTTATCCAGTAAAATAAGTGGAATATAAAGATTGGATCAGATTAGAATTCATAGATTAAATGATTGCATAAAAGAAAGTGAATTGTAACCTTCATTTTTAATTCTAGGCCAGGAAAGTGGAATATTTTATGATAATTAGGGTATCATTGAAATACTAAAGGGCAACACCAGAAGCTTGGAAGACTGTTGAGAAGAATACTTTTTAATCAAAAAAAGGTAGCTGGTGTCTTTTTGTGACATTTTCCTTTTTTTTTTTTTCCTGCAGCTCATACAAAAGTGCCTGCAATCTACTAGAAAACAGATGTCCAGGAATCTTCTAGTAATGGGAGAAAATGCAATAAAAGATGAATGGAGGGGAAATATGAACACAAGGGTACAAAACAGCAAGAGGATGAGAGCTATAAAAGTGGCTGACACATGCAGTAGCAGGCCATCAAGATCCTTGCACACATCTACCTGCAGCTCCTCAGGACAACTAGAATCAGAGATGGTGAATAAATCTTATTGACTTATAGTCATGGGATGTTTGGCTCCTGACACATCAATGACACTCAGCCACAAATGAAATCCTCCTAAGGATTTCATTTGACCCTGTAAGGGAGGGGATAGATTTGAAAACTGGTGCTGATTGTCATTGCAAGCCGTCCTGGACAGCCTCCCTGGACACAGCCTGCCTACTGACAGACTACTTACATGAATTTTGGTGCTTGTGTTTCTTAAAAAGTGAGTATTAGAGACTGAATCAGTTGTGTTTTAAAATAAGTTAGTACTTCCATTCTATGAGAGAGTGAACCCAAGACACTGCATCAACCTTCATCAATGCCACAGACATGAGGACGAGGAAGCACACACAGACCCATCTGTACCATGCCATTTCCCTCCAGGCAGTTGGAGACCCCCCACAGCTGTGGACAACTGGAGTTCTGCATCAGCTACCCCATATGTCTGATGTGGAAATTAAATTTTCTGATGCATGACCCATTGGCTGTTTCTTTTGTTTTGTGCGGTCTTATGGGGGAAACATCTTGGCTCTTTTCCTTATAGTCCTTAATATGTTGAAAATCTTTATATATACCTACAGATAAAAATATAGGCATATATATATATGCATATAGAAAATGTACATATATCTTCCTTATGGGAAGGAAATGGAGAACCAACTAGAGGCTGCTCTGGATCTTCTGGTTGTGGCACCTTCAAAACACAGAAACCAGCCTATTAAAGAGCAACATGAAAACATGCTTGGTGTGAGCCAAGAGCCACATCCTGGTGTCAGTGAGATGGAGCAGGAGGCAGAGGTCAGTCTGGGGCACATGGCCTTCATGCAGACCTCAGAATGAGGTAATTTGTTTTCAGCTACACAGTTAGAATGTTCTGCACTCTGAGGATTTTAATCAATAAAGAAAAACATTTCACTTTCTTACCTATTTTCTTCTAGAAAATATCCATTAGCTATTGAATCCTCTATGGATTCACATAAAGATGAATATTTTTCCTATTAATTATTTATTGACTGAAATATTTTCATATATTGCATCATACCCAGTAGACACTTTACTAAAGATTTTTTCCATAATACATTGCAAGGATTTTTAGAAAAACCCCTCAAATTCTCAGAAATCCATAAATATAAATTACTGATATCTTAATTACACCTTGGTATCTTATCCAAATCTTGTTAGCCAAGTATAAAAGCAATTTTCAATGATTCAGATGCATCTGCTTTAGTCTATGTCATGAGAGCCATCACAGGACAGTTTTAATTCCTGCTTAGTGGAATATGATTTGCTGTCTTTGTATGATTCTTTTTATTATTATTTGGGATTACTAATTAGGTAATATAAAACAACTAATGTACAGGAAGAGACTAATGTATGGAGGAGACTCAGGGCCTTACTTTCACTGAGAATTTAACATCTGTGGTGTTCTTTCCGTTCTCTTTGCTCTGAGTTTTCAAGCTACACCTCTCCCAAAAATGTCAATGCATAGAAAGAAACTGCATAAAAGTCTCACTTTAAAATGCCAAATGTGATACCCTTGTGTTGCTCAAAGTGTTGAGAAAAGCTACTGGTGCAACATAGAAAGAGTACTATGAAAAAATAAAAAGATCTGTCACAATAATTATTAGTTATATCACAACATATCACTAGGAGATATTGAAGTAACTCCATGATAGGTGCAATGGATTAGATTAGTCTATGGTAAATGGAAGGCTGCCTTGCACAAGTCTGTCACCCAAGGACAAAAAGAGTGCAAAGGAGTTTTGAATTCACTTTGAAACAGTCATTCCCCAGACCTGAATCCTGATTCAAATTCCATACAGTTCACGGTTAAGGCACCTCTCATGTGTGGTGTTTTACTGACCTGTGATGCATAAGGTACCAAAACAACTCATTTTGACTCAATTACTTCTTAAAAACCATGAAATCAGGTCACTTAATCACATTAGGAATGCCTGATCACTCAGTTTTAATTATCCTGTATGGTCTGCGAAGATGATGCCTTGTATTTCTGTGGCACAAACCTGGAGTTTCTCAGTTCTTGCATGATTTCTGAATATTTTTTCTCAATCAACGTTCTTGTATTTACTATCAGATGTGTACTAAAAGCCTCAATAGATGTGCAGGTCTTCTTCACAGGCCATTTGCTTGTGTGCCAAATACTAAAAGACATAGATTTAGGATCAAATGATTCTATGTCTTAGAAGGGCTGTTTCTTTAATGCCTATGAAATGAGTCTTGGGCATAACTCAGCTATAAGCAGGGAAGGGTGAAATTCAGTGAAATGCAAATCATCCTAGCAGACCATGAGGGGTGTAATGGACCCACGTCACACAGGCTTATGCCATCTTCAGTTATTCTATCTGTGTTTCTGTTACAGTTCATACAAATGCTTTGCCTGTTTTATACTGAACTAGATGTTACCCTAACGAAAACCATTGTCCAATGCAAAATAATTTCAGTTTAACAATACTGAGTCCAGTATTGAATGCTGGGGGACATCATTAGTAACAGACCTCCAACTAGACCTTGTGCTACTGATTATGACCCTCTGGGATCTGCTGTTCAGCCAGTTCTCAATTCACATCACTGCTCATCCAGTCCACACTTCCTGAGTTTGTCTGTCAGGATATTTTGAGAGATAGTGCCAAACGCTTTGATGAAGTTGAGATAGACAATATCCACTGCTCTCATTTCATCCATCCAGGTAGTTTTTTTATTACAGAAGGCAATCAGGTTGGACAAACATGATTTACCTTTAATGAATCCATACTCACTACTCCTGATCACCTTCATCCACCAGAATGAGGCACTCTGTCACCTTTCCAGGGACTGGTGTGAGGCTAAGAGGCTGGTAGTTCCCTGGATCTTCCTTCTTACCCTTTATGAACACTGGGGTGACATTTGTTTTCCATGAGTCCTCAAACACCTCCAGTGATCACCATGTCCTTTCAAAGATGATCATGAGCAGTGTAACTATGGTGTCCACCAGCTCTCTCAGCACGCATGGATGCATCCTGTCAGGTCCCATGGACTTGTGGATGTCAGGTTTTCTTAGTTGTTCTCTAACTCAATCCGTCTTGACTAAGGGGACTTTCCAACATTCCTTTACCTTGCTTTCCTGGTTCAGGGATTTCTGACGGCCTGTCTTGTTCATGAAGACTAATGGAAAGAAGGCACCCTTTGAAATCAGCCTCTTATAATCTCAAGTTTCTGTTCCCTGGAAGTAAACACTGCCTGGTCCATGCAAATAAAATGCTATGTGTCCTGAATGACATCTTAAATGTCCCTTGGGATTTACAGACTGTTCAAGACACACATCTAGAAATCTGTACCTTATTGCTGACTGTGTTATCATGCTTACTCCCTTTCTCTATTAGTATGACGAGAATGGCTCTAGACATGGTACCTCACAGTATGTTTCTAAAAGGGCAGCAATATTCTTGGTAGTGTAATGTCTGGAATCCATGTCTGTCAGTTGTCCTTACTTCAGTAAAGTGTGGTGGAGCAAAGCAGAGCTTGCTTAGGAAACTGACCATAAGAGCAGTTTTCACTTTTCATTTTGCAAGCCACACTCCCTGAAAAACACAATGTTTTCCCTCAGTTATGTGTGACATTTTGAAATAAGGACTTCTGCTGTTGAAAAGGAAGTCCCAGAAGTTCAGCTGTCCTACTGCCCTTGTCACATACTTGGTAAAGTCATACTGGTTAGGTTTTTATGCCTTTCTTCTCTGCAGTGTCAGACTGTGAGGGAAACAACCTAATGCTGAGATAATTTCTTCAGCTCTGGTAAATGTACTTAAAGAAAATACACATAATTAGCCATCTTTTACATAATGAGATCATAGAGTATTCTGAATTGGAAGTGACCCACAAGGATCATCAGAGTCCAACTCCGAAGTAAATGGCCCATACAGGGATCAAACCCACAATCTTAGCGTTGTTAACACCACACTTTAACCAACTGTACTATTCTCAGGATATTCAGTTGTGCCTCCCTCAGCTGCTTGAAGAGTATACCACTAATTAGCTAAGTCAGTACCTTTCTGTGAATGCAGACCAACTATATAAAAATGAGATGATTGTTTTGTCTCAAATATTTATGTTTAATTTTCACTGTGGACTTTCTAATCTCATAGATAATCCCTGAAACAAAGCCCACTGAAGGGATTTTTAAAAATGTTATGCTTATAACATTTTACCAGCAGATATGAGTATATCAAGTAAAGCTAGCACCTAAGCAGCAAGCTTCTAAGATTAGATACAAAGGTATTCAGGAAAAGAATCACACCTAGTAAAAAGACAGACTGCAAATGTGCAGCTTGCTCAGTGTCTGAAGGGTAAAGAGTTTAGTATGTCTTTGTGTGTTAGAAACCAAAGCATCAACTTCAGTTACTTCAAGCTTTATGAGGCGAGCAAAGCAGTTGTAGCTAGTTTACTGAGACCCTAGAAATGGATGAAAGAAAACCAAGGGTCCCGTTACATGTCACATTGACTCATGAATCCACTTTCAGACTGAGGTTGGAACCAGCCACAATACACAGTGTTTTTATTCTTCTGTGGGGTCTCCTGATTCTGATTTGAACTTCTACATGCAGCTATACTATGAATAAACCTCACTCATGTTCTAAATTGCTGACAGTAGTATCAATACTAAAAGTGAATAAACATGGCAAGGTAACCAATAGTTTAATAGTTGTTATAATTTGCAGATAATTGCTGGCTGTGATGCTGATAATGATGAAATCCATATGGCTTTTTTGTGCTCATTATATTAATTTTTTTTAATGACAACTCACTTTTCTTTATGTATATCCTTGTCATTATACATTATAACTGATGCCAATAATGAGTTAGCATTCCTGTGCTAGCAAGAAAGGAAAAAAAAGATCCAGAGAAGTCTTCAAAGAAAGGCAGACGGTAGATTCAGAATCCACAATTTGTAAAGGAATTTAATATGTATGGTTTATTTGTTTAATGTTGTGACAACATTATCTGAAATGTTTATTTACCTCAAAAGAGTTTTCACTGCAATGTCTTAATGTGATATGGGTGATGGAGAGCACTAAATAATTAATAGAATTATTACTACTAGTAAATCACTCAGAGGCTTCTCGACAGAGGGGGTAGTTGCCTTTATTTCAAACAGTTCTTTACATCTTTTTAGATCTTAGGACTGAGTACACAGATTAACATACTACATGTTAGTGATTAAACCCACTTGCATAGACTATGAATAAGTCATTTTCTTTTCAGATGCTTGATATTTTAGATGAGTTTTTAGAAAGTTAGATGATGATCTAAGAACAGTGTAGTAGGGGAGCCTAAAACCTCTGAGTTAAAAATAAAACAGTAGAAATCTGTTGTATTGAATTTGCTTCATTACCCTATATGACACTGAACTCAGTTTTTTCTAAAATGAATTTTGACTTAAAATTTACAATATTCAGAAAAGAGCTGTTATTCCAAATTCACATTTTCCATTCAGAAGGAGGGAGATAATCAAAAATGCAAAAGGAAAAATTAAAAATGTGGAATGTAAACTTTTAATATAGGCTAGTGTTAATCATCCTCTCAAAAATGCTACCACCCTGCATGACATGAAAGTTGAAACCTTATCTTAGATGAGTGCATATACATGTTCTGTGGAATTCTCAATTTTCTACAAAAATAATAATTTGACTTCTTATGCCAGTTTTATATTTTATATTAATTAGCAAAGCTCTACCAGTAGCAAGAAAGAATAAGTAAACTGTGTTTATTCATCAAAGGTGAGCAGAGCAATCTAGTATTTTTTTGTTACAGACAAAATTTGTCATTAAATAATTGAGTGCATTTAAGGGTCTTTAGTTCTATTCATGCTCATCACTTCTCAAATGCAGTTTATCTTTCCAGAGGGCAGAACATCTTTTATTTTAAATAATCTATTACACCTTGTTGTGCCACTTGCTCTACAGTCAATCAATAGAACATAAAATACACCTTTACCCACTCTTTGTAGATCTTGTAGATAGCTGGTAATAAGGTGAATAGTCTTTGTTTATGCATTCCTCTTTTTCAGTGGGATACTGTCCTCTAGATGCTGCTCTGTTATTTACTGCATTTATTTCTATAGATTTATATTCCATTTATGCTGTTACAATAATTTCCTTTATTACCAACATCTGTGAAAAGAGGTCACAAGTTCTCTGGGGCAGACGACAGATCTCCTTATTGTTACTACAAAATATTTGTCTTTTCTGGAAAGCTGGTTATTTCTAAATACTTCGAAAGGACAGTTTTTTTCAGAATTTTGAAGGATCAGACTATATATATATGGATTTAATACAAAATGGAGTCAATAACAAGCAGGTAGAAAGAGATTGGCCATTTGTGTATGCCAATATTAAATTCCATAATATGTAAAAGTATGAAAATTCACTTTTTCAGATTGAACCAGTGGATTTACAGTCAGTTCTTCACATAGCAGGAAACTGTTCAACTTCATATATTAATAGAATCATTTAGGTTAGAAAAAACCTCTAAGATTATTGAGTCCAACGGTTAACTGTTAACCCAGCCAAGTCCACACTAAACTATGTACCTAAGCACCATATCTACGCATCTTTTAAATACCTTCAGGAATGGTGACTCAACCACCTCTGTGGTCAGCCTGTTCCAATATTTGGCAACCCTTTCCATGAAAAAACTGTTCCTAATAGCTGATCTAAACCTCACCTGCTGCAACCTAAGGTCATTTCCTCTTGTCTTTTTACTTGTTATTTGGGAGGAGGGACTGACCTCCACCTCACTACAACCTCCTTTCAGGTAGTTCTGGAGGGCAATAAGGTCCCCTTGCCAGCCTTCTTTCCTCCAGGTTAAACAACCCCAACTGCCTCATCCACTCTCCTTAAGACTTGTGCTTCAGACATGTCCTCAGCTCTATTGCCCTTCTCTGAACATGCTCCAGTACCTCAGTGTCTTTCTTGTAGAGAAGGATCAAAACTGAACACAGGATTTGAGATGCAGCTTCCCCAGTGTCAGGTATGGAGGAATGATCACTGCCCTGGTCCTGCTGGCCACAGTATTGCTGACACAAGATGGCCACCTGGGCACACTGCCAGCTCATGTTCCACCACTGCTGACCAACATACCCATCTTGAGGCTAGACAATACCCTAGGACATCTACAGTCGCACAAGGCACCTATGCTTATGTAGCTTGACCACTCACCAACCACACCAGGAAAATCTAATAGGACTCTTGTAGTCTTGGGACAAGTTTAATAACACCATGTGGATATCCCATGTACAAAGTCACCAGGCACCAATGTTCAAGTATTTGCAAGTCTCAGTTTTCAACAGACAAGGAAGATTAATAGCTTTCAAGGGCATTGGCCAAAGCCTGGTATTGCTTTTCATTCCTTAATCTTTTTGGGCATTCCTTTTTTTCTTCTCAGAGTCTGTCTGAAAGCAATAATGCACCAGAGATTTCCATGAAGGACATATTTGAATCTAAACCTTTACTTTGATTTTTAATATTTTATTTTTACTATGATTTTGTTCTCAATAGGGTGAGAATATGTTTCTAAGGAAAAAAAATAAGCCCTTTAAAAATACTGAAAAGGGATGTAGAAACGATTTTATAGTGTGGTTGCCAACAACTTTTGACCTGGAAAAATTACCTAAAGCCACAGTGCTCCTATGGATAGCTTGAGTTTAGATAATCTAGCCTTACATTTTAGGAGCAGCCATAAAACATTTGCATGGACCATTTTCATTCAGTGCCTGAACAGTGTTCTGATGGATATCTGCTGATAGTAGTTTCTTCCTGTTGCAGGACATTCATGGTTGAGTGATGCTGAATGACCCCATGGCTGAGCAGTCCTGTTTTCCAGTGCAGAGCAATAAAACAAGGTTAGAATGGAAGAATCTAGGTGGCTCAGTAATTCAGAAATTATGACATTTTAAAGACAGTCTCCCCATGCATAGGTCTTAGCATGATAGTTTGGACATATATATGATGCAGAGAATGTATGATCATTTATGGAGTTTGCACATAAGTCTTCTATGGTTAAAAAATACTCTTTTTGTCTGAATTTAGACCTCCAGGTTGCTCGTACCTCAGGAAAGGATGTTCAATGAAATGTGCGCTTTTGTGTTTGAGTGAAAAAAGCCTAAGTTATTTAATACATATTGCTGTGGGATGAAGACAGGCTATGTTGCTGCAGAAAGCAGGAATAGGACTCTTCAGTCTGACTTCTTCTTGTCTTTACACTTTGCAATTTCTACATCAGTATAAATTCACTGATTCCAAATTCTTATTTATAGTGATCAAAATGAGAGAAGCTGCCAGTTGCTTCTGATATGTAACATCTCAATATTGTTAGTGTTTTCTTTGACTGATTTTTAATTGAATAGCTACATGGATGCTTTAATACCTTACAGGCCTGTTTAATTTTGTCTCTTTGTCTGATGCAATTTCAGGATTTAGAGGAAAGGATCATCATATGAGTTTGAAAAGGATTTAAGAATCATCCATCTCTGTCTTTACCATAGATAGAGAAGCTCTTTAGAAGCGTGGGTGTCTGTCATGTAGGCACAGAAAGAAAAAAGCCAGTACAAAGTGGTGATTATTTCTTTTTAGTGCTTTGAAGCTCTCACTGCTAGCAACATACAGGCTTCCTCTTCTTGTTAGCATGTCTGCCTTTTTTGTTTGCACAGTTTGTTTTGCAGAAATAGATTTAGGCTCATAGTGCATTTCTTAAGAGACTCTTATTTTCAATACATATTAACACCATGTCAGAGTATTATGTCAATTTTAATATCATAAAGTACTTATGCAGAAATTATGAATCAGAGAAAATGAGGTTGTAGGATTTGAAGCTTGTATCAGGAAAACTAGTGCTTTATTAGGCAATGCTTCCAACACAAGTATTTTTTACAACTCTTCAATTTTGCGGCATTGTTTCTCTTCATTTGACAGTGAAATGCCATATTTTCTATAGGATAAACAACTAGAATGGAAGTCTAGTGGGAACTTGACTTCCCATGGATGATTATGATAGATAACTGAAACTATAGAGGCAAACAAAATCTGATCACCTAACACAAGCAAATTTTTACTAATAATCTGGTATCTTTTCATTAATGACTGAGTGGGTCCCTGACCATGATGTACAGTTTTATTATGAGATGAAATTATACTCAGTGACATAACAGAAAAAATCAAAAGGTGACACATGCTGAAACAATTGTGGAAACTGGTAAGAACTTCAGAACTCCAGCTGTTTACAAAAATCAGCAAGGAGCTGGAAAGGGCAGGAACATCTCAGTATTCAGGGAATGAATATATCAATTCAGGTATGAACAAGCTGACACTCCTAAAGTTTTCCAGGTTCAATTGCATTGTTATCTGTTCCCTACAGGAAATGTATACTCCCCTGCATTTGCCACTTGAGAAATGAAATAACAAGAGGGAAAAGGCTGTGCATTTCATCGAAGTATGAGAATTAAAGTCAGATGTTCCAGCATTCTCTCAGACTGATTTACCGCTACAATTCTGTGCAAATCGTTACCATTTCATTTATCAGTGAACCCACCAATCTGTAAAGACTGCAGTATTTTTCTATTTCACAAAGATATTGCATGTATTAATTTGTATGTGTAAAATATTATTACAGATAGTGCAGCTATTATCTTTGCTTAAAATGAACCTGGTATTTAGCTTTGAGAAAGAAAACCCTTTCTGACTAAATTCCCAGAGAAGTTTTTAGTTTTTGGTTTTGTTTAACTGCTTTGATGTTTCAGTGTCTTTTCTAAGGAATGAAAATGTCATTAACATTAAAAATACCTTCATCAGTCTGGAATGCTACCAACAGTCATGATTTGCTTGCAATGATTTCATGGGCTATGTTTTTTGCATTTTAAATAAATTCAAAGTTGTCTTTGAGCAAAACATAATAACTCTCATTATGGCTGCAAAAAAATGATTTGCATTTCTTTATGCAAAGCCAAATCTCCTTCTGAACATGGTAATTCCTCTATGGACCTCTCAGGATGCCTTAAGTTTACCAATATAAAGTAAGATGTATCTTATATGTGCTTTGGATTGTAATAAGTACATTGCTGATGATTAATGGGATACGCATAATAATTATGAGTGTAATAAGTTAAAATTATATACTATAGAATTTAAAAGCTTAAAAAAACAGACATAATGTCTCCTAATTAATTGTCAGTTGCAATAAGTCTTAATTGCAACAACATATCTGTACTATACACTCTTATTTCTTCCCTGCAAACAAAAGTCAGTGGACACAGAAAGTAATTTCAATTCAATTATCCATACATGATAATCCATGTATCCACATTATCATGCATACCGCTGCCCCAGGATTTTATACCTTCCTGTGATGCATCTCCTATTGACTGCTTTTAGAAATGAGGACTTGGTCTCCATGAACTTCAGGCCATATACATGTTCATGAGGAAAATAGAAGAGAGTTCCCTGGACTATGTTTATCTTTTACATCAGATAATTCTGTAGTCATGAGACAACAGTGGACTCACCCTAGTGTAAAACTGCAGAGATCCAATCGGAACTAAAGTGAAACTGCAATTGGTACCTCTTCACTATTTTTATTAGAAATAAGCCCAGCATGAGAATTAGGACATCTCTGATCTGAATCTTTTCAAATTCCCAAGACAACACCATGTAATGTTTTCTGATTCTTATATTTTTTTTTTTTTAGTTTTAATATTGAGCCAACTAATGGAGAGTTAAATGTCTGTAACAAAAATTATTAAGAAAAAAAAAGCAGAAGAGAAAGTACTAATAGTTTATGACTATTTTATAGTATTTTTTTTCTGAAATTACAGAAGCAGTATTGTTATATCTCACAGTGGATATAATTAAAGTCTGCAAGCCACAGACGTCAAAATTATGATGCTTCTACAACCACTATGAACTAAATTTTGGAATGGTTTAATTCCTCATCTATATGCAAAAGTAAAGATGACAAGACTGAAAATTACTCTGATAAAGAGATATTTACAAGACCTGAGAAATCTTTTTTTTCACTCTATTCCTGTTGGATCGGTGGACCTGACTGCTAAAGTAATTTGCCAGGTGTTTGATATCCAATTGTTTGCCCAGGTAAAGGTTACATATGTCATTTGGAAATTTGAGTTACACCATAAATCTTTTTATTAAAAAAAACCCCCAACAACAAATCAAAAAGAAAGAAAGAAAGAAAAAAACCAACCCTCTAAAACCAGCTCACAAAGTAGTGATTTTCAATATATGGTAATACTTTGGTCATTAGGAACAGGAAGATACGGACTTCTGAAATCAAAGTCAACGAGATTTCTGTATCCAGTAGGAACTCACTACCTGTACTTTCTTTTTATAGGTGCAGTAATAGAAGAACAAATAATTGTGCAGACAATTTTTGTAAAGTTATGGATTCACTGACTAGTCAGAGAATTATTCTAGTATTACGTCAGTGTAACATGGTGTTGAGGAAGACACAGTATTTACATTTTAGGTGTAATCAGGCAGTTACATATACAAATTAGATAAATTTTGTAAGCAATTACTGTGGATATAAAAGCATGTTCACAATTTGGGAACAGAATGTAGCTCATACTTAAATATCTGTCTCTGTCTTCTGTATTTATACTCAAACCTAAGGCTGTATGATAGTTTGCAATTGCAAGACTGTAAATCTGTTTTAGAAACTATGACTTTGGCCAAGTGACTGATACTTTACTGAATTATTTTAATAGACTGTTACCTGTTGAGTTGAATTTCTGATGTGATCCCAAAAACAGTTCCCTAACATGATGATGCTCAGAAACAAAGTATGAGTGGTTTATCTGATGATTTTCCAGAAATGAAATGAAAATAGAATATGAATTATCTATAGTTGTATACCTGGCTATAGTCATACTCTGGATTTTTTGCCACTTTCTGGGAGAGACCATGGAGAGAAGATTAGAGGGGAGGGAAGGGTGAGAAGTGGGGAGGATAATTTGAACAAAAGCATTTTGCCTTTGTTCAAGTCTGTTCCCTAAAAATACTTTTCCTTTGTCCTCTTCAGTGAGAACATTTCAAACCTTCAGACAATTTCATGAGCAACAACTTTTGCCCACATATATAAGCAGAAGGTCTCATGCTCACAAGCAAAATCAGAACTCCCTGGGAAGACACAAACCTTTTCTATGTTAGTAAAACAACAATGACAAATCAAAAACATGTAGGTGCTTCCTTACTAGCTCATTAGCAATGAATTTTGATTATGAAAAATAGTTTGATAAGAATATTACTATATTTGCGTTAAATAAAAGTTTGCTAAAGAAACATTTCTGATGGTTTATAGTTTCATCAGTATGTTAATACAAAAGTCAGCCAGGTGTGCTATTATTCTTTCTATTGCCTTGAAAGATGTGCTTTAGAAAAATTTACTCAAACCAACGTTTGCATTTGATTATTGAAAAGCATACAAAATTAGAAGAAAAGGAGGAAACAGAAAACTTGTATCCAGTTTACAAGAACATCTTGTCATTGATTAATGTCTCTGTGTTTTGAAAGTGTAGTTTAAGATCTGTCCTTGAAAACACAGATCATATCACATTGCCAAGTATTTTCCAGATAGCTTAAGAAATATGTCATTTGCCAGTGTTATAAAATCAGTTTGCATTTCCTGAGTCAACATATAGAAATACTCAGTGTTAGTGTCATTTAGGATATGTAATCAGACTTGGTATCTTCTATGATTTTTACAAATTGTCTAACACAGTCACAAATTCGTTAGCAAATTCCAGAAGGGAGCCACTACTTCATCTTGAATTTCCTCTCATAATAGACTTGTTTCTAGCATAATTTCCTGCACCAATGTTTACATATATAGACATTTGTAGACATAAATAGCTATACATATATATGCACCATAAAAGTCATAACGTGTATGCCTCACATCGTTTTCCAATTCAGCAATTCTACCTACAAGAATGACAAATGTCTAACCTCCTTCTAATCTCTAGCTGTTCCAGATCTAATAAGGTATTTCCCAGGCCTCTGTGACTAAAGAGCTTCTGCAAAAGCAACTGAAAAGATTCTGAGAGTTTAAGTTTTATAGATAGTGTTATAACTAGTCTTTTGTCTCTGAGTAGGCTGTTTAAATACTGAAATAGCTGTCCTGTGGAAATTGCTAGTTCTTTCACATTCTTTCTAATTTGGATAGAAAGTTTGACATTTTTTTTGCAGAATTTTTTTTATTTTTTATATTAATATAAAACTGAAATTTCAGAAAAAGGGGTGTCTTGATGTTTGTGATTACAGTAAAATATTTGGATATTTTCAAAACTAGAGCATCTTGGGATGAGATTAATAAATGTCTCTCAGGCACTACAATATTATTCAGATAGCATATTTCTCTTCCTGGCTAAGCTTTTGTTGCATACTATGTGTTTTCCAGATATAATCATATGATTTTTATCATATGTTGCAATTTCAAACACAAAAAAACCAGTGATATGTCATGAGAGAGGTAACCTATTCACAGTGCTATTTTGTTTGAGAGAGTGAGGAAGGGATGCACTTGAGTTATAACCCCTGGGAGGTGCAACAACAAAACACAGACTGAAGTTAAAGCAGACTACAAAATAAAATATTTCCACTACTTTCAAAAAACCCAAAACTTTTCTCATTTTGGTTGACCTGTCCAGACTTTCCTCACAGGAAAAACACTTTTCTTAGAAAAATTATTTGTGGAAACTGCATTTCCCCATTTCTGAAAAAAAACCAAAAAAAACCCCGAGATTTGTCTGAGAATAAAATAATAAACTAAAACTTTAAAATAGTTTTTGAAAGCACTTTGTTTCTGGGTATTGCATTTTTACACAAAATTTCATCAAGGTCCTGATGGTTTATGATAACATGAGCTTCAGGGACAAAACAAGTAAATAAGAGATGAATGGACTGGGGTGTGTGAAGGTGTGTGTAATGAAATACAAAGGGAACAGCAGAAGGCTTGGAAGTGCTCAAACTGCTTCTAAGTCCCTGAACTTTATGTACTGCTAGGTATTGGACAAGATAATTGTGCCTGCCATGCAGCTGGAGGTGAGATTTGCCAGTCCCCATGCACACATCTGAGCGGTCAACCCTTACTGAGGTGAGAGACATGGAAGCTGAATGATAATTACCAGACTTCAACTCACTATTTCAACTTGCTCTAACAGCTCCCAGAAGAGGCTAACAAGAAAATTTTATTTCCCATTTATACAGACACATGACAAACCCTGGTTCCTCATTCCTGCCAGGTCCCCTCTCCCAGGAGGGCCAACCCTAGGCTGTGTTTCAGGGAGGAGCTCCCGACTATGCCATGGAGAGCCATGGCCAGGTCCAGCCTACAACTGGGGGATAGCTCTGCTGAGAATCAGTCCACCCAGGCCTGGCTACAGCCCTGCTGACCCACAGTCTGATGCCCCAACCTGGCCTCAAGCTGTGCCCATCCCAGTGACCATCATGGGACTACCCTACCCAGATTCCCCTCACCAGGCTTCATCCTGACCCACACACAGAGGACACCTTTGCATCACCCTGATGTTTACAACTGAGTCCCAGGCAGCTGGAGCAAGTGCCTTTGCAGCATTGATGAACCAAATCCCTACCTAGTATTTTCCTTCTCCTCAATACAAATAACCAAAGATTTTTGTTGTTTTGCTGCATGTTACAGTTTGACCCACACAAAGGTCCTGAGAGAACTGGCAAAAGTGTTCACTCAGACTATTTCCATCATTTACCAGCAGTCCTGCCTAACCGAGGCGGCCCTAGGTGACTGGAATTTGGCAAAGATGATGTTCATCTACAAGGGTCAGAGAGAGGACCTGGGGAACTACAGGCCTGTCAG
This sequence comes from Dendrocincla tyrannina, assembly GCA_035047865.1. NCBI lineage: Eukaryota > Metazoa > Chordata > Aves > Passeriformes > Dendrocolaptidae > Dendrocincla > Dendrocincla tyrannina. The sequence continues at coordinate 41,748,249 of JAWWMP010000001.1, read as the reverse complement.
CCTGACCTCTTTCTTGGGAAGATCGTAGAACAGATCATCGTGAGTACCATCACATGTCATGTGTAGGACAATCCAGGGATCAGGCCCAGCCAGCATGGGTTTAGGAAAGGTAAGTGTTGGGGAACCCTGCTTCAGGGAGTGCCAAAACAACCAGAATGGACAATTCCAGCAGTGGATGGAGCTGGCAGTCAGGTGATCCATGCCAGAAAATGGACA
>JAWWMP010000001.1:41730938-41741080 GCA_035047865.1 Dendrocincla tyrannina | reverse complement strand
TATTTTCTAAATTTGAAGGAGAGGGATTATTACTTGGCTGATATAGATATCTTAGTTCTTCCTGGAACTAAGACATCCCGTCAGGTCTCCTTTTGTTAATAATTGTTTTTCTTCCCCAACAAAAGAAGTAAATTGCAAGATAAAGAAAACAACTCCTTTACAGTATCTTTTAGCCCTCTGTAGTTCTAAGAGTCTATGGTTTCAGTAAGGGGTGGTGGTAGAAATAAGGACATAGTCAACTGCTGTTTAAATATAAGCGCTTTCTCATGATTTGCACGTGCTTCAGTTTCCAACAAATTCAACCAGTAGTTATCCTGTCCTGGGACAGACTCTTCAGGTACTTATACCTTTGGAAAATCCAGAGAAGGGGAATCATGAATGACACTGTAAAGCAGAATAGGAAACAACTATTCGCTTTTTCTCACAACACAGGAACTAACAGACATGAAATTAAATTATGGAGTAGCAAGGTTCAAGCAAACAAAATAAGTTAATTTTGTGCGCTACTCATAATTAAGTTTCCAACTTACTGCCACATGGTGCTAGCAATACCAGAGGCACTGATGAGTTCAAAAAGTAATAAAAGAAATTCAGAAAGGAAAATCCCATCAAGACCTATTAAAAAAGGAACCCCTGAGTCTGGAAAGACCTAATTGACAGACCAGGAGGTTATATGGAGAGCTATCCCTTATTGTTGTCCCCTGCTTATTTTATTTTCTAGGTTTTTATTATTAACCCATAGCACTCAGGCTCCTGGACTAGGAGAAACTCTGATTTGACCAGGCATGTTCACTCATATTTTCTGATATTTTATAGAAATCATTACTTTAAGTTATCATGTGATGGAACAAGATTTCAGTTTACGTTTGTTCTTGGCTAGACATTGTTGCATTATGGCAATATGATTTTTACAGACCCCACTGTTAAATCCCACAGACTTGGATTTAACAAACTCCCTTGAATATAAACCATAACACTACAAACTGTGTCTCAGTGAAAACTGCATAGGCCTTTTAGTGTAAGAAAATTAAATACAGACTTCTGCTGTTACACCATTTTAGTACTCATACAATATCACTTGAATAAGTAACAGGAAACATCTTGACAGTCACAGACTGCTCTCATTGGAAAGTAGCACTTGATGCAAACTAAGGCTCCAGTTCAGAACCAGATTCCCCTAGACAGGAAGAAGCTAAGACAAATCTAAAGGTAAACAGCAAAATTCAGTGAAGGCTAATACCACTTTCCACAATGTGACAATTAAAGGAATCGCTGCACACTATACATACTATTTTCATTAAACCATAACTGGTCTGAGATGCCCCACAGAGGTTGCCGTTCCGTGTTCCAAGTTAAATGTCGGACCATCTATGGGATAATCAGTAAATGTTTTCTCCCAATCTCTGATGTTCCAAAATCCAGGAAAAAAACCCCTAACTCTAATTCACCTATTCACCTACATATTATCATGATTAGTGAATCCTACCAAATTCAAAGATCTTGATTGATCATGACAATTTTACACTGTAAAATCAAGCAAAAAAATCCCAAACAAATAAACACACCAAAAAGTAGCCCTACTAACTTCCATAACTGTGTCATTTACATCTGTGGCCATTGTAAATTGCCACATAGTGAGACTAAACTTCTACTCTCACTAAATGGACTTACACAAAATGTTCAACAGATACACATTGTTGTGTTTTTGTGATTTTGGTAGTTACTTTGCATGGTGGCTTAGGTCTGTGAACTAGAGTATGGTGGGTGAGAAGTGACAAAAACCCGTACTTACACTCTGTTCTGCCTCTTCCTTGATGGATTCATGTGCGCAGGGAAAGTATAGAACTGGCAGATACAGTAATGCCACTGATCTTTCCCATGCCCTAAGTCTAAAACCCAAGAGAAGTGCACAGAAATTGAACAAGATATGATTTTTGGTTATAACCATGTCCCTGTATTACTATTTATAGCTGGATTGTATTTTTTTTCAAAACAATGAAACACAAGTTTTTATAAAGCAGGAAATAAAATAGTAAACTAATTATTGTTGATACCTTAAAACAGACTTGCTAGTTTTTCCTTATGGGCTAGTCTGTTTTAGTTTTTGCAACTGAAGCATGCTATTCACTAGTATCTCTGAATCTCTCTTTGATGTTATTAGATCAGTTGAAGTTTCAAAGCTGTAGTTACTTGTGGAGACTGGTACTATTCATTTCATATATTTACTGCCCATTAGCATGTGCATGAGGCAGTTTCTTGCAGATTTTGTATCTGTAATGAATATTAAATCATCTCATCTACTTATAATAATATAATGGGCCCTGTGATGACAGACTCTCTTTGCACAGGAAGCAGATGTTGATGTTTACCTAGATGTAATTTGCAATGATGAGTGGTGGTGAGCTGAGGTTTTTTCTGCCAGAAAAATTGTCTATGTTAAACTTCTGCAAAATATTTTGCATGCCATGTGGTCTCTCAGGTCAATATAGATATACATATTATCTTCAGTGAATAATTGTGAATCTATACTAGGAAATTAAATTATACATTCAAGAAAGCTATTTATTTAAAGATATATTTACCAATTCTGAAATGTGATGTCTGGGTAAAAATGTGGATAAACTTCTGCTAAAGAAGAAAGTAGTATGTGTTGAGGTCATAAATGGATTTGTTAGAAGTAAACATGGTAGGAATTATTCAGAGAGAGTGTCAGCGGTTAAAAACTGAAATCAGTACAGATAAGGCTGAAATGACACATTTATTTTAGTACAGAGAAGTGCCATACACTACAATGGATTACAAAAGGATGACATGAATTCTCCATCATTTAGAGTCTTTAAATCTAGGCTGAAAACCTTTCTAAAAGATAGTCTTTAGTTCCACTTGACACAAAAAATGATGAATGGTATTTTCTAACCTGTGTTACTCTGGAGGGAAAAAAGAGGGACATTGTCATTTTTTTGGGCTTCATAATGAAATACGATCAGATATCCACCTATATTTTAGTTTTAGATTCAATATTTATTTTCAGTTTTGGACATCATTTACAGCTTTAGGAAAACAATGTTTTGAATCTGGAGATGTGGCTCTTCATGTCCAGTTCTTTGGTCATCTCTCTATATATCCTGAAATGTTTTCTCATCTTCTTACTCACATTTGGAGTTGGGTACATACCACTCTTCTTGATAAACATCAATCTATTCTTTTAGTTTTAGGCCCACTTCTCAGCATCCTGCAGGTATTTGATCTTCTCTATACTTCTCATTACTTGGAATCATGAGATCAAGTCTTAATGAAATTCATAGTAAGGCACAAGTCTATAGTTGTAGTGATCATGTAAAACATTTTCTAAAGTCAGCACTGATTTCTGAAAATATTCTGGGTTGAACAGAAAAATGTGTGTCCAGAGGCAACCTTTTCTTTTTTTTGTTTCCTAAATCATATTGGCTCCAGAGACAAGAAAACTGGGGAAAATACAGATCTTTTGTCTCTCCTTATTTTCATCAAAATGAAAGTGGTACTGCTTGGCTAAAAGTAGTGTTCTAAATTTAAATTGGTTGAAATTACAATGGACTTAGTTACATCTTTTTTCCCAAATTTTGTGATTTCCTGAGTGACAGTTGTTTAAACTTTAAAAACTAAAATAAAATAAAAGAAAAAAAGCCAAGGTTTTAATGCAAATAGACATCTGGTCTGATCACTTGCAGAAAACTGGCCTTAAAAATTCCATTTCAAGGACATTTGCATTTGTAAGTGTATCCATCTATATTTATTGCTCTCTCTTTTTTTTTTTTTTTTTTTTTGGAAAGACAACACCTTTCCACTCTCTAAGGTCTTCCTTTGTGGGGTCTTTTTTTAAATTCACTCCTTTTTTCTCTTTTCATAATTTTGTCCTGCTGAATCTCTTCTGTATCCTGAAAATGCCTTTCTCTCCTTGACATTTACACTCTTCAAGTATTTATAGATTGTTACCATGTCCCCCTTAAGACATTTCTTAGACAAACTATGCATATTTAGCACTTGCAATCAATCCTCATACATCAATCACTCCAGAAGTCTAATCATTTTTTGCAGCTTTCTTCTCATCTTCCTCCAATATGTGAATATCCTTATAATAAGATGCCTAAAATTAAATACAATGGGTCATGTCTGCAGCTCATGTAAATCGGTGTAGCTCTGTTGAAGACTTTGTTGATTCATGCTAGCTAAAGAGCAACATTTCTAGTGCAAAGATATCAAAACTGTATATATTTTGTGAAGTGAGCTTGAAACCACACATTTTTTTCATAGTAAAGCTTCTTTGAATTAATTTCCATCACTTAGCTTTATTTTTGAATGATGAATTTCCAGTTTGCTTCCTGTAAAACCTCAAAATAATCTGCATTTTAATATTTTTGTTAATATTTTGAGGAGATCCCTCAGCATCATCAGAACAGCCATGTGTCCCAAACCTATAGCTGGAGGTTTCTGCTTGCAGACCATGGCCACACAGAGGTGATCCAGGTTTAGAGTGACTGTGAGAAGGACTGTTCTAGCCCAGATGGCAATGAGCATCAATGGCTTACACCCTCCCATAGCATAGTTACTGAAGAAAAAGCTTACAATCCACCTTGTGATACCTGATCTACCTTTGAAGTCTTCTACAATCTTTGTCACTCTACTGGCCCCATCAGCAGCCTGTCCCTCAACATGTTTCATCCAAAATCAGCTCTTTGTGTCCTTATAACCCAACATTATAAACCATATGAAATCTCATAATAGAGAAAGATAAGCTGATTTTTTAAAACCTTTTTTTTCAAATTAGCTATGGTAAAGGGAAAAATTATCAACCTTAATTATGTTCCTAATAGTTCTAGACCTCCTGTAATGACAATGGAGATGAATAAACTCTTTCTTTTTTTAATAATTAGTACAGCATTTTAGAGAATAAATACAAATGAAATTTATAAATAATTTACAAAATAGGTTATCACTGCTGCAAAATGGTGACTTTCCTTTAGAAATACTGCAAAAGTGCTGCAATAATTAAATTTCACAGGATTCTTCTCCTGTGATATGTTAGAAATACACATACACACACACACAGAGTTAGTGAAAACCCCTATTTCACTATGTCATTATGATCTATTCTGTCCTGAATTGAAACTGTATAGGGGGAGGACAAAGACTTCTGGATTGTTGTTAGTTGTTAGTTCTGGACTATTACTTTTGATAGTACCAAATTGATATTTTTTTTTTTTTGCCACTAATATTTACAAGTAGCTGTGCTTATGCTTTGGAGGAATTTGATTTATTGAATATATTTTGTGGGTGAGGTGGCACTTGGTTTCAAACCAAGATAGCATCTTCCCCAGAAAACACTTTGTTCAGACTAAAAATTCTTTACTTGAAAAAATTCAGAATCCAGGCCATTTTGTAACTGATAATCATAAAGAAAACTTATTGACTACTTTGCTATTTTGTAAACTATTTTACATATGCCTTTTTTTTTCAATTTATATCATTTTTCTTTGGCCTTTTTAATTTAAATGAGCATTTTCTGCTAGATTTCCTTCAGAATTGTTTAGTAAAACTTCTACAACTTAAAATTCCACAGCAAAGTGTAAACCAAATACCATCTGAGCCATAAACCATATGTGAAATAAACTTTGCATTCAATACCAAGGGAGTCCCATAACAACATGGAAGTTGCAGATGATAATATGTGTTCAAAAAATTATGGTCACAAAATTGAATAAAAGGCATTTTTTTTTGTTGTAAAATATATATCTATATATGCAGGGAGCAAAATCAAAGCTTTCATGAGATGTTGTATATTATGAGCATTGTGTTTCACCACAGAGAAATATGGAGAAAGACATTTTGAAGTTTCCCTCAACATATGATCATGGTTCAAATAGTTCAGACCTTCTGATTCCATTTGGACTGCTGAGATAGACTCACAACCAATTCTAAACGGCATGACAACAGGAATTTGGTGTATAAAATGCCTAAGGAATGAGGTCATCTGCTGTGTTTGTCAGTGCAGGGATGTTCCCCCTCAGGACACCCTCACATGTTGTACAGTGTACTTCCCTAAGTACTTCACAGGATGGAATTCCTTTCACCAATAACAGAGATTCATACTGTACTCTAACTGTAGATTACAGTTAGGTCTATATTGCTGACCTTATACACATCTTAAATATCTGTCCCCTATTTGACAAGGAATGAAGTCAAGGGAGTGGAAAATATTGATTTATGAGGTATGGTAAACTACCGGGCTAATACTGAGTTGCCTCCTCTCTCTTTTCCTTGAAAGCTCAAGGCTGTGTTGTCAGAGGATTTATTGTGAATGACTTCAGAAAAAACTGCTCAGAGGCTGTTTCAGTCACTGATGGTGAACCAGTAGCTACGTGTACTTGTTTTACGTCGATGGTTCCTTGTCACTGTAGACAAAACAGAGGTTTTCTCTTCTAAGGATGAAGGAATGAAATGGAACTGTTCTTCCTCAGAATTTGCTAGGAAGGGGGAGAAAAAGAGTGGAAGAAATGGTGAAAATACTTGAACAGTCTGCGACTGTTACCATCTGTCCCTTTGCCCATGCCTATGTCTGACACTGTTTTCTAGTCGATATTAGAATGGCACATTTAGTTTGACTCCCTATACACATCTGGTAGTGCATCTTAAGGATCAGAGTACTAAGGAATAACCATTCCTGCCCCATGAAAAATCCTGTAGAGCCTGTCTGCTAAGAAGTACAGAGACATCTCAGGATTGATAGTGTCACTCAATTATTGACTGATAATAAAATGGCCAATGAAATACAAGGTACTGCTCATTGGGAAAAGTAATCATATCTATGCAGATACAAATAGATTGTAAAATTAGTCAAGACCATTTAGAAAAGGGATCACAAAACAGCTACAATGATTCTTTGAAGAGAGCTTGATTCCCAGAAAGACAAAATGTGATATTAGGAGTTGTTAGGGAAGAAAGGTAGAATGAAACAGAAAACATCATTAAGGCAGCATATAAATCACTAGGACATTTATATATTTAGTAATACAGTGCATTCTAATAGTCTCATCTGAAAAGGGTTAGGCAGAAATAGAAAAGCAGGAAGGAATGTGACAAGGATGAGCAACAGTGTAGAACAGATCTGGTTTTAAGGAAGATTAAACAGAATTAGACAATTTGGAAAAGCTGTGATATAGTACAAGTATATAAAATCAGAAGTGATGATCATTCATTAGCACTCAAAGAGAGCAAGAAGTTGTCACGTGATATTTTTTGGGCAGAATATTTAAAACAAGTGAAGTACTTTTTTAACATTATTGTAATTAAAATGTGGAACTTGATGCCACAGGATATTAGGAAGAACAAAGGTAGAAATGGATTCGGACAAATTTAAAGGAAGAACAAAAAATCCTTCAGAGATTGTTAACTACAAAGATCTGAAGCCATGTCTGACTTAAGAAAACCTTAAACCACTTATTATCAGATACTGATAACATTCAAACCTCTTGTTCTTATACTACTTCGTTAATCACCCAATGTCCACTACTGTCAACTCTCAGAGCATGGTTTCAGATCTTGGACTCCAGTCCTCCTAGGAACTATTCTGTCATTGTCTGCTGAATGAAATGCTAGTGTTCAGAAGGGAAGAAGGCCACCTCGTTGTCTGGAGCCTGTTTTGGGGAGTCAGCTGGGCTATAAGACTGACAAATTTCTGTGTTTTTCTAAGTGCCACCTGCAGAGCTTCTGAAAGTAACATTTCTGTGCTTGGAGACAATAAGCACACTTGTGAGGGGGGCAGGATAAGCTTGTGAAGCAGCAGTATGAGGTCCTGCACGTCTCATCAGTGTGCTTCCATTGCAACCTCCACCTCACAGGCATACTCGGGGAGCTGTTCTTACACTAAATTTGAGCCCTGGCTCCTGCAGACATTGTTCTAAAATAAGTCAGCAGCATATATTTATTTCTTGTGAAACACCAGTCATCATATGGAAATCAAAACTTGTCATTCAACTGAACTTTTGGCTGTATTGTTTTGAAAACAGGCCAGGAAAATATCTTCAGAATACAAGCTATGAAATACAGACCACTATCGAGATTAGATATATACCTCAGTAAAACTTTCAAATATCTATAAATGAATAGTATTTTGTTTTATTGTAAATTCTGTCACATTTTAGTAGGTTTTTAATTTACCAATCATATTGACAATTTTTGATTAAACCCAGTTAATATACTCTTCTATTTTTTCTTTAATTGATTTTCTAATTTATCTGAATTTATCTTGCAATGCTGCATTTCTGACAAGATTTGACATTAATGTAGGAGTCCAGAGATGTGACTGACTGTGAAATTGTGTCCTTCACATATACTTAATCTTCAGAAGGCCAGAAGAGCACTGACGAACTACTCTCATAACGCCAGTGTACTCTGATCCCTCTGCTGATCAAGACAAGGCTGTAGAAGCAAGTAAGTCTGTAGCTTGCAGACAGAAGCTAGATTTTGCACATAGTATTATCTGACAATTACCTTTATATTCTTTTCAATATAAATTAAGTAAAATACACTCCTGGTCTAAGGCTTCAGAAGATTTTTCCTCTCTGCTGTCTCTGTTTTCGTGGGTTTTTATAGTCAGTCAATACTAGCAATGCCCATCATTACAGATCGTGTCCACCCTGTCAAAACAGAAGTAGCAACAATACTTGTTTCATTCAAAAATAAATTTCAGTAGAAAAGAGTCTAATTTCTAATATTACTTTAGTTGTTTCGGTGCTGATAAGGAATATTTCATTAGAATGTAGTTTCAGGGATTCTGGGTTGTTTGAAGTGGGTATTATAGAAAACAGCCAACTTCTATATGTCCTTTTTTCAGCCTTTGGGAAATGAGACCTTTACAAAAAGGAAGGAGGAAGTAACATCTTACCTTCTAAAACTGATTTGTTTCACGTTGGTAAGCAGCACTTTCGCTTTTACATGTTTATTTTACTTCAAAACATGACCTTGCTACTCGAGATCCAAAGAAAGATTTTAGCACTTTACTGTTTTAACACAGTTAGGCTGGAAGGCAGTCAAGGGATGTGAGGAAATCATTTGTTGCACATTTAATGGTGTGAAGTATCCACCAGGGAAAACTTGAAAGATTTTTCTGTTTCCTCATAAAAGTGTCCATGAGTGAAATTCCAATTTCCTGAGTAGTTCTCTGATTAGCTTTTCACAGCTCTGTCCTGTGTCAGACAATTGGCAAGAAAACAAGGATCAGGCTTTTGTTGATATTCATGAATATTACACCTTTATCATCATCCCATTGGTGACGTCTCCTGGATTTGCTATGAGGGAATCTTCACAACTGCTGAGCTTATCTTCAGGCACCAGTCCTGTGGTGCTCTGTAACTGTGCAAGGCTCAAGCTAATCTGCTGCTTAACTCCGCTCCTAGGGGGATCTCGAGCACTGCAGCAGCTTAGAGCCAGCTCCGTGGAGCTGAGACACTCTGTGGGGCATGAGCTGCTGTGTGTCTGAACCATCACTTACCCACCTGTTTCTCAAAGCTCCCTTTGGACCTCAATCACATGGGAGTCTGCACTGGCAGACTCTTCTGTGGCCCAGGGTTAAGATGAAGGATATTTTTCCAGGAGTCTCCATCCAGCTTTTCCTTAGAAAAGAAATAGAAAGCTAAGCAAAACCCTGTTTAGCTTTGAAAGGATGCTGCACTACTCAGTTCTCGACACACTGAGCAGTTGAATTAATAACACAATGCTCTTTTAAGCAATATATGCTCCTTATTTTTTTTTTGAGAGAGAATTCATGAAACATGAAGGAGCAGATGGATTTATTTGTAACCTGCACATTGTATACTAGAGCTGACCTTCCATCCTGAAGCTGGTTTAGTGTTTGCTTTCAGTTAAATAGAGAAAAGCCTCCAAGGAACCCCATGAGCCACTCCTTGTGAGACTTGTGGTCTCTTACTTGTGTTCATAGTACCATTTCTGTCTATATCATGAAGTCAATCTTATGCTTAGTTTTCCTTAAATATTTTCTTTTCATATTTTCATATTTTTTTTATGATGAACATACAATGTTCATCATAAAAAAGTGGTTTATTATTACTAAAATAAAGGCCTCAGCATAACTGGCTTTTTATGAAACA
>JAWWMP010000001.1:41650617-41730838 GCA_035047865.1 Dendrocincla tyrannina | reverse complement strand
GTGTTCATAGTACCATTTCTGTCTATATCATGAAGTCAATCTTATGCTTAGTTTTCCTTAAATATTTTCTTTTCATAAATACAATGTTCATCATAAAAAAGTGGTTTATTATTACTAAAATAAAGGCCTCAGCATAACTGGCTTTTTATGAAACATCTTTTATTGCTGTAAGCACTATTTAACCATAACAAAACTGTCATGCAAGCCCTGCTGCTCATAAATAGTACTTATATCACCATGGACATCATATTCAAGAAAATAAATATATGGGACTTTTTTCTAGCTCAGGCAGTAGAAACAGATGTATGGATTTGCATGCTCAAGAGGCTTTTGTGCATTGTAATGACAAAGAAAATATTCTTTTTTCCATTTGAAAAATATATTCTAAAATAAAATTCCAATGATTGAGTCTTAATGCTAAGGCACTGAGGCAAAACTAGCAGTTTATTGAGTGGTCTTAGGCATTTTTTCGATAAATGTAAGAAGTTATTTCAGCATTTAGAAAGAGCAGTATGTAATGAAGTGTGGAAGTGTTGGGTTTTCTATGGCTTTTACTTTAACACATTTTCTAATTAATTCATTAATGCGTCAGCCCTCAAAAATGAAATGACACTCCACTGCAGTAGCCTGAGAAAATCCTGATAATACTTTAATCTACAATATTTTCAGCAAACTGCTTGAGGTTTTCAGGAAAAAAAAAAGATTTCCCTGATGGAGTTATCTTTTAAAAAAATCAGACTAAGTCTGCCTCATAGCACGTCATGCAGAACAAAATTCAGTATTTTGGTCAAAAACATGGCGACAACATAAAAATGTATGATCTTCCACACCAAGTCAATTTGAATCCAGTCTCCTGTGTGAAAACATCCTGCACAGGATGTGAAAATTTATATGAAGAAGGCAGATGCAGTGTCACTTTCTCTGACTTCTAGTACTCTAAAGTTTTACCAGTTTTGGAACCAAGAAAATGATTTTTTATATTGTCTCTTAAAAAGTGCCAAAACCATAAGACAGACAGACATAGTGTGATAAATTTTTTTCTTTAAGATGTTGAGTCTTAAGGTGTTGTGTTTTGTGCTGAGACACAGCAGTGTTCCACTTACCAGGGGACTTTTTTTCCTTTTTATATCAGAAGAGAACACTGACTAGTTTGCACTAATCAGATGAGCACAGAGAATTGTGCTCTTATCAACCCAAATGAAATGCCATTCCACAAAAAGAAAGTGGTTGAGCATTATTTTTATCCACCTTCATCCTACCTGCCTGCCTCTGTGGCTGAGATCATTATCTGGTGTACTGTAGTGCTGGTGTGCTGTTACTCTGGAGATTTTCAAGGAAGAGTGAAATCCCTCAGAAGAAACATAATAGTCACCATAACTGCAATGTTTATGGCTGTTTCTCAGATTCAGTAACATCAGACAGCTGTGTGTGAGGTAAGTGATGTGGTCCATTGTCACTGGGGAGCCATATGACATAGCAATGACTTCTGTAAAGTCCCGCTGGGTTGGCTGTTAGTTCCCTAACTAAATAATGTTACTACTCAACAGCACCTAAGAGTCTCCTTTTCTATTGAAATGTGGAAAGAGAAAACAAAGAGGTGAAGGACCTACATTCTGTATTTTATAGTGTTTGTGTAGTTTTAACACAAGATTGCAGTGCTGAAGGGAAAGGATAAAGAAGCTAGTGAGACTGATAGGCAAAAAAAGTGAGATTGTGGCAAGCACTGAGCCAGAGGTTATAATCAATTAGCTGATTGCTGAACTTCAGCCCCCTACATTACATCTACTAGTGGTGGTGAAAGACGTACAGCTGAAAATTCCCTCACTGCAAAACCACAATTCTATGAAACTCCAGTCATAAATACTTTAAAAGGAAAGGATCTGCTCTATTATAGGTTCCATCACCTTGATAATAGGCAGCCTTTCAATGGTATCCACTTTATAAATAGAAGATCCTTGAATAGAGATCTGTGAATGCAGTTGTCTGACGTAATAAAGCTTAAACTAGTCTCCAGTATTTTATTAAGGAATCATCAGACTGAACTGCTTCAGGTGAAATATTTCTCCATTGATATTAGCAGCAAAATTCCCTCTCACTTCAGAGAGCAAGAAATAAAAGCTTTTCAAGACAGTTATTAAGCTGCAGAATGGCTAAAAGGTAAGGAATTAATTTTGATTAAATGGAAATCTATATTTATCTCACAAACATAACCGGAGAAGAGATTCTATTGATTTTTACCTCATTCGCTATATTTACTGATATGAATCAAACTAAGAACCAGACTTTGAGAGTCTTCTTTTTATTTTATGACAATATCTACCTATAATTATTTTAATAGTATTTTGAAAAAGGTGATTTTAAGAACAAAAAGATTATCTTCTTACAAATAACCAGGTAAGTAACCCATCTTGTGTTGTAGCAAACTGAAAAATCTTAGAATGCTGCAAGGAGCAGCACTTGGGAAGATTCTTTTGCCAAGTGTATCTGACTCATAATTAGAGTTTAGAGAGATATGTCTATCTTCAGTATTCAATGACTTGCCCCAGTTCTCACTGGGCCTAGTCTGATTACTGGGAGACATTTTCTGTGTTATGAGTTCTATCCAATAGATTACTGTCTTTTTACTATACTCTTTTATATGACTCTTCAATATAATTAAAATTTAAAAAGGAACATTGTCAAAATAAAGCAGTAAACAACAGGCTATCAGCTTAAATTTTCAAGCAAATGAAACTTCTTGTAAGCAAACAGCAAAATTATATAGATGACAGGATTTGAGATTAGATTTGAGATTAGTGAGACATTTAAACTTTGTGTGAGGCATTTTAACTTCGTGTACTTCTGTTGGGAAAACGTGAATTGCCCACAAAGTCCTTGCAATGGCCTGGTGACAATTACGAATGCAGATGGCAACAAACTTAACCAAGAGAGACTTCTTTCCTTGTTTGTAGTGACTAGGGAAGAGCTGGTCAAGAACATCAGGGTAAAAAGCAGGAGTGAGTGAGAAAAGACATGCTATAATAGAGTCCAGGAGATGTATGATATGAAAAAGAATGAACAGACAAATAAAAGCATCAGATTCCAGGGATAAAGGCTTCATCAAAGTCAGAATTGTCTTGTAAGAAAACATTGGAATTCAAGGAATGTAGGAGTTACTTAGGGGAGCAATATTAAGGGCATAAATCTAAACTATTCCAGAATAGAAAGTAAAAGATTTGCTAAATTATGAGCAATAGTGTTAAATTTTGACCTTTTCAGACAGCGTCTGAAAAGGTGAAGTTGGGTCACTTCCCAATGGTAGGTAAGCACTGCATAAATGTGATGCTGCAGAATCAAAAATTACCAAGGCACACAATAGATTTCAATCTCAAAGGCTACAACGATAATAAAAATCATTCTGTCATCACAAAAAATCCCAGAAAAACCCCCCAAAACCCCAAAAAGATATGACAAAGACAAACAAAATAGAAGTTAAAAAAAGAAAAAAGGAGGAGGAAGAGCATTCAGGAGCTGATACTGACAACATGCTTTTTAATACTTTTTCTGAATTGCTCTAACTTAAAAGGTGAGAGGCTGTTCAATCTTACAGTAATAAGTATCAATGAAGAATATCTAAGACCAGGGTTCTAAGTGGGAAGGAACAAGTTAAATATTTAGTAACAAGTGAGATGTTTTCAATTAGCTGTGATGCCGTGATACTTGAAGAATTAGTTAACGAAATATCAAATATTACAGAAGTAGCTCTAAAAAGTAAAGGACAATGGGTGATGATCAAGAATGACCATGGTAGTGATCTTTGAAAGGAATGTGAAACAATTTAAGGAAATTAGATAAACTTCAGTCCCTGAAAGAATGCTAGAACAGATAATCAAACTATTTGTAAGCATCTAAAAAAACCCCAAGGAAATTAGTCACTGTCAACATGGATTTGTCAAGACAAAATTATATCAGAATAATCTAATTTCCTTCTATAGGAGAGCAACCATGGATAGAAAAGAAGCAGCAGATGTCACACGTAGCTTTTGACACTGCCTCATAATATTCTCCTAATTAAGCCAAAGGAGTCTGCTCCAAACAAAACTAAAGAAAGCAGGCACAAAAAGGCTTGAATCATTTTACCTATAAATCACTTACCAATACTTCACTGTCAAATTAGAATGATCTATGAAATGGCTTACAGTTTCTGGCTCTTTATTTTCCTTCAACACTGGGAGGAAGTAATTGGCATGGTGCTTACTAAACCTTCAGGAAGATCCATAGGATTCAACAAATAGGTCAAGCTTGGCCAGATCTGTGACATTTGACTCTTTGTGCTTTTATTCACATGTGTATATGCAGTTCAAACCAATATTTCCATACACATATTAAGTATAGAAATAAGTAAACTCCCATTTCAGCTGTATCAAATGCACAGGGTCACAAAACCATACTGTTTCTTAGTCAAATTTTTGGTACTATCATATCTTTCGTTATAAATTTTACTTCTTTTAAAATTCCTCTCTAAAACTTGCCATAGCCCATTAGTAAAAATAAATTGGAATAATTTGGGCATTCTTGAAAGGTGCTAAAAAGATTAATATTTCAGTGGGTTTTGATAATCAACAGTGCCATTCTCAAAAAGACGATGAATAGTTTATTTTTAATCTTCTCTATCCCACACTATCTGGCTAGATATGTGGATAACATGATGCATTTCCCTTCCCGAATGAACAAGCAAAAATCTTTAGAATAAAGTGAGATTCTTTAGAATAATGTTTTTCACTTTAATTAGTAGCATTCATAATTTGAAAAGTTGTTTTTCACTGCTATCTTCATTATCTACTTAAAAGTCACTGCTCCTATAAATATTTTTCAAATGCATGGAGGAAGATAAAACACACAAGAATGCCAGGGTGAAAAACCCCACAGTTTTTGGTTTTGTTTTTATTATTATTTTTTCTGCTTTATAGCTTGCAAAGTTTGCATTGCCTGCCAATAGGTGGCACTAATAATTTCTGCATTAACTGAGTGGTTGTTGTCTTTCAACATTGATGGAGTTATATCCTAATATACCTCACAATTTCATTTTCTTTGATTGTTTTTCACTTAAATTCTATGTTTAACCTAAAAAGAATATTTGTATAAAAATATGGGTGCTGTAGATCCAAGAAAATACTAGTTTTATGTACACAGTACTGATACATTAATAAACTCTAAACAGGCATTGTTTTTTGTCTGAGGGATCAAATATTAACATGCCAAATTAACGAAAGCTGAAAACTGCTGATGCATAGCATCTGAAGGATACATTTAACATTTGAAATAAAATTGAAAGAGTTAATGTGTCAATATAACCTTCATATTTCTCACTTTATTTCTTAGAGAAATATTTCAAAGGGTTTTTTTTAGAATAGTTGAAGTAAAAAGCATTTTTCCATACTCCAATCTGAATCTTATGGTTATGATTCATCTGACTACTTGTGTCTATGACCAATGTTTGTTTTTTGGGCACCTGCAATTATCTGCCCTTTACCTGTGAGCTCTGATTTTGTTATTACCCTCTGTTTCAGCTTCATGGTGTCACTATCAGACTGCAAGAACTGAAAGGTTAAGGCAAAGAAGAGCCTGTTGGTTGAGTTTGCCGTGCAACTTCGAGTTAATTTTCTCTTAGGTCACCAGAGACAAAGGCATACATACAAGGTTTTTGAAAGAGCATACACTGCAGTGGAGGCTGGATGCCACCAGCCCAAGGTGCTTCTCTTCCTGTTCAGCTGAGTAAAACTCAGGATGTGACACACTGCCAACATCATGTCAAGTTCTTCTGAGTTCTTGTGTGAGCCAGCCTTTGCAGACATGCTGCACAAGGTCATTTATTGTGGCTTGTGCTGTGTTGCATGCCCAAAATATACCTGTTGTGTGAACAGACACAGCAAAACCCAATGTCAGTCACTCCAAAGTGATCTCATTTCTGAAGACAAGGAGATGAAGCCAGTTATTTTAGCAACACAACTTTCAGATCTCAAAATTCATGATTTCCCAAAAAATTCAGTTGAGTCAATTTTTGTCTTTTACACTCTACACTAAAAATCTGCCTTTTGGAGGATTCTTCCCACATCAGCTGCCTTCTGATACATCACTGCAGCACTGGCTGTGCTGGCATGCCGGGGTAGGAAAGGGATAAATAGAGTTGAAACTATTACGCATATAGAAGAACTGCTTTCTCAGTAGTATTTGGCATTTAAAAATAAATTAATACATGCCTGAGGATTACAGGAATATGGATGCTTCTACCATATTTCCCTGTGAGATGAGTATATGCTTTGAAATTTCTGTAGGAAAGAAAGGTGGCAGCAATAGTTAGCACACAAACACCATCTGTGAAAGCCAGAAAACATCTATAGACCCTCTGCATGCTAGAGTCTTATTGCATCATGTATGAGGAGAGATAGAAAAAAACTGAAAGAAAAAAGGAGAGAAGGAAATACAGAATAAGGACCAAAAAATTGCATTATAAAGCTGAGAAGTAAATATGAATTAAAAAGTACTGCACAAACCATCTTAACACATGTTATTGCAATACAAATCATAGGCATTTTTCACATGTTGCACAGATGAAATGAGTTACAACCAATTAATATATCAGCCTGAGGCACTATCCAGGCATATGTAAAAACTACATCTATCCTGAAGACACAATTTGAATGGAAATCATCCTTGATTATTGGTAATAAGGTTGCACTTAAAACAAGGAGAAAATATACTATGAGTCAAGAGAATTTTGCTGGAACTCTGTAAAACACAACTATTGCCTATAGAAATGAATAACTAATAACCCCTTTCAGCTCATGCTTCTTGCTGGGTACCAGTCTTGAATTGGTTCCTTGGAGGCCTCTGACTGTGCCCAATAAACATCACTTAGCATTTAGGTTCTCTTCCCACCACACTCTACTCCCAGGTACACACCAACAGGAAATGTCTGTGTTTACATGGGAATACAAAGGCAGGGTTGTCTCAGGCCTTAAGGTGGAGCTTGATAGTCCCAGATGGGAATTTCCATCATTTCACCCAACTGCAATGACTCCAGCTCTCCTGGAGATGACTCTTCTCTTCACAGGGCCACTCACTTTTTCTTCTGTGCTCTGCAATATCAGGAAAGAGCATCATATCATAAGGTCATCTCTGGCACTGTTGGTTGCAAAGCCCTCAGTGGAGAGGGTCATTGAAGAGGATCCACTCATGTACCTGTTCCCACAGCCTGAAGAGTTCTCCCTTTCTTTCTGGTTTGTTTTTTGTTTTTTTTTTTGTTTTGTTTTGTTTTGGGTTTGTGTGTGTGTGTGTGTGTGTGTGTTTGTTTTTTGTTTGGTTGAGGGTTTTTTTCTTTTTTTTCTTTTTTTCACTCGTTACACTCCAGTCTGCTGGTTTATACTTTATATATCTTCTAAAGACTTCTCAGAGTGTAATTTGATTGCCGTTGGGAGAAAAAAAAAAAACATGAAAGGAAAATTCTATTTTCTGCTCTCCAGCAGTCAGTAACAGAGAGTATTCATCTTTGGATATTTCTTTTTATTTACTGATGGAAGGAGGTATTCATCTGCCTTTCCCATCACCATGCCTGTACCTACTCTTGTATTTTTCATTTCGGACACTTAATATCCTTGCTGTTAACTGTGGATCACAATCTTACATAGTTTTATCCTTGTAATGCCCTGACGAACTAGGAAATGTCACTGTACCAACTTTATAGGTGAAACATTAAGCATCAATACATTGTGAGCTCAGTTTGTGAAAAAGCCATTCACCATAAATGTGCCAATTCTCTATAGGCATATGCAAATTTTCTTACAAGTGCAAGATAACTCAGATATCTCTGTTTTTTCTTTGAATGGTTCTGCAACATGCTTAAAAATAGAACAAAATGTTAACTTCTTTTCTGGTATCCTAAGTTAATGCAAAATAACTAGCCATTTCTGTTGACTCATTTGTTATAATATTTTACTCTGAATTTTTACCAATTGTCCCAAACTCAAAGTGGAATGTTTAGCAAATAAAGAAATGGAATCTGACTTTTTTTTATTTGTTTGTTTTTAATCTAGACTGGCTGACAGAATGTCCTTACCTTCATTTCTTGCAGTATTTTTGGATGCTATGCTTAATATGATATAACATACTTCATGCTTAAGTATCTGAGAAAATGTTTAAAAAAGAAATGACACTACCATCCCATGCAGTGTAGTGCAACATGATGTGTAGGGTTGAAAGGGCAGAGAGGAAAGCATGTTTCAAATGGACAGCATGAGAAAAAGAGGGATGCATTATCTATCACTTTTATTTTAAAATCCTGTGTTTCAGAACCATGAACTGCAGCAAATTACACATAAACTCAGCTATTAGTGTTGATATATGAAATCCTGTTGTGCCAGCAGTGGAGTAAATATTAGCAAAAGGTATATTCATGAATATAAAATTTTATATGTAGCAAATGTCTGTTTAGGAACAAATTTAATGTCATTATAGATTGCGAAAATATTGCTTGACATGTTTGGGAATGCACTGTCAAGATGAATTAGGTACCATCTTAATTCACAGAATGGTGGTGTCGCAAACACTGAGAAAAAACTGTCTTGCTGCATTACAGACTGCAGCCCATTGTCTGTGCCTCAAGGGTGGCAAATGAATGGCTAAGGCATAAAGCAGTATGTCTTGTCAAAGGTAAACTGACACTCTGAGCAATACAATTAGAATAAGATTGTTTATTATTGGTCCCAAACACCACACCAAAAATCATTCCCCCTCAGCTAGATTTCAGACTCTCCACACTGAGTAACCTCCTGTGAGTCAGTCCCAGTACACATCTGTACCATGTCTGCATCTATTTCTAATCATCTCTGTATTTTCTAAAGTATCAGCTAGTACCTACCCCCTTCCTGTATTCATGAAGTTTAACAACACAATGTCACAAAAAAAAAAAAAAAGAAAAAAAGTTGCACTCATTTTGACCCTGAGACACGAGGATGAAGAGCGAGATTCTAAGAAAGGCTCAAATACCGTGATGCTCAAGTATGATAAAGCAGTCAATAAGTAACTGCATAACCCAAATTTAAACACTGTTCTTTAAATTATATATATATATTTAAAAAAAAAAACAAAACAACAAAACAAAAAAGAAAAACAAGGAAAAACCTAAGCTAGGGAAAGTTTAGGGACACACCTGTCTCTATACAGCAGATGAGCAGAATTTGGGAATTGAAAATGGGATTCAAAACTGTAATATAAATCATCAGTCACAATAGAGGTGAAAAAAAGTTGAAGAACACCTGAAATTCTGACCCTCCTGAAGAATTCCAGTATTTATCTGAGTGTGCACTGAGACACAACCATGAAGATGGCTCATACAGAAGTGGCTCATACATTTTGAGCCACTCAAAATGACTCATTTTATTTTGGCAGAAATCTGCAAAGGAAAAATGAAACTCCCAAAGACCCTAATTAATTATGAGATTTGCTCCTTGGCAAAAATGACTAATTTATCAGTACGTCCTTGCTCAGAAAAATCATAGGTAATCAGTGGTATCATTTCTTGTTTAGCTGAAACATAAAGGTTGGGAACCAGGAATTGTTTTGATACAGGGTGTTTTATTATGCTAGCTCCATGCTGAAATTGTAATAATAGTATAACCACAGTAATTGCCTAGCAACTGCTAATGTGAACATAACACATGTAATGAAGAGATTTGTATAGCCTGTAGAAATCAGGTGCTGAGGGTGGGCTTCACCTGATCTAATTTTGGAGTTCTACAATGTTTATGTCTGTCTTCAAGTTGGTCATCCTTAGACTCTTCAAAAGAGGGAAGTAGATACTCCTAGATATGCAGCTGACCTATTTCAAATTTCTGCTTTGGGACAGTGTGAACTGTGCTCCAAATGTCTATCATCTCTTTCCACTGAGAGTTTAGCTGGGATGTATATGTACATGCTATAGGCATTTACCTTTGGTCAAATGTAATCTACCCACATTGCATTATCTGGTGTTATTAGGAAAGGCTTTTAAAAAAACCCCAAAGCATAAGCATAGTAAGTATTTAAGACTTTACTCTTTGGAACATTCCCCTAGGCAATATATGTAGTTACTATGCTTCCAGTCTCCTGGTTATGAAATGTTATGAGAAGGGAAGTGTAGAACAGTCCATGGAATGCAAAACTTTAGTAAATCTGATTCTTTTTTTTCTTAACAAGTGTTTCAGAATCTATAGTTACAGAACCTGAAGCACTTAGGAAAAATTTAGACTGGTTTGGTTAGACTTGAACCTCACAAAAGTATTCATTTTTGTTCAAAGAAATCTTAATACTAATGCTAGTCATGAAATGTCTTTGCAAAGGTGGGATTTGGGAAAATTACCACAAATCAAAATCATGGGCAAGATTGCAAAAGAAAAGACAACTCCTTTTTCCTAAAACACAGTCACAGGGGGATGAATGATGTTGTCTTTTCCAGGACAGCTAGATGGTTTTCTTTTTTCTATAATTGGTTTATCATCTGTAGTACCTTTTCCTTTCTACCTTACTAAGTTCTATAGTGGAACTTGAGTTCTGGACATGATGCACAACTTGTTTATTTTGGAGGCAAGAACAAGTGGCAGTGTATTATCAATGTTCTTATTTTCTCTTTCAAAGCTGAACATACTTAAAAAGAACTTCAATAAAATATTCTAAGATGTTGTCAGATATAAACAACTGCACAATTGTTGTAATCAGCCTTGTTTTGGGCTGTATCAAAAAATGAGTAGTTATCTGATATAAAATTTCTATCAATGATATCACAGATGAATATGAACTCACGGGTGACTCTGTGTTTTGCTAATAGCATTGCTGATGCACTCTGAAGTATCTCTAATACCTAGAGTGTTTTGAAAGCTTGTTATACCAAGCTTAAGAATTTACAGAATTGAAAACCATCTTTCAAATGGGGGGGACGGGGAAGCGGGGGGGGCGGAAGCAGGATGGGGATGTCTGTGCATAGACTCAGTTCACCAAATCTTATTTCAACCATATATTGTGATTTTATTGTTTTTGTTGTGAGATAGAGATGCTTTATAATTTGAGCAAAACCATTGTAAACCAACAGATTTATTCTTAGGGATAGTATTCAGAATGTAGTACGCAAAGATGAGAGTTCAAAACCTGCCTGTCAGCTGCCTTCTTGTGTGTGCCACAAAGAATGCCTTTAAATGCAACAAGAAACAGTCGAGCAAGTAAGTTACTGAAGATTTTTGGGAGCCAAGTCACAGCTCTGTTTAACTTCATTAATGACAATAAAAGTGTCTGAGAAACATCCTTATTTAAGGATACATGACGGTTAAGTGATTAGAAGAGCACTCACCTAGGAAATGGGAAACCTCCTCTAGCCCGGAGGGCTCTTACACACAGCTCTCACATCAGCCTTTTCCTCTCGTGCATTACAAGATGTTAGGAAGGCACTTTACAGTTCTTGTTGAAGCTGGACTGCTATAAACCTGGAAATCCATGAGCTATAAGATCAGAGAGAAAGACTGAACTGAGAATTATAAAGAGGGCCCCTTAGCTGCAAGAGACACTTCTTACTTTTTAATTCTGGTTTCAGGTTTATTTCTGTTTGTATCCAAGGACACTCTACAATACAAAATCCATAAACAGTCCCTGGAGCAGAGACAAACTCCAGATAGTTCTTTGATAAATCATATAAAATAAATCAGTGAAATATCATACTTCCATTTGATTCCATTACATGTTAAAAGGGAAGGTTTGTGCTATGAATCTGTCACTTGTACTGAGGAATGAATGTAAAATTCAAGCTGATGTTCAGAGGACATTGAACTGATAAACCAGACTATCTGCATAATTCTGAGTTGTTCTGCACCATCATATGAAGAATGGAGACCATATGAGAAGAGCAAAATGGGCCTCCTACTAACATGAAACCTCCTTAAATAAACTCATACTGATTATTCAAAGCAGTAAGATCTTGGCTATGATAAGTTGTATTAATGGAATTCAAAATCTCAATGTGTAATTAATTTCCACTAGCTTTAAAAAAAAAAATCATAGAGATTTCCTCTTATTTTTCATTTTGTAAACAACAAAACTGCAGACACCATTTGTAGCTTGGTCTCAGTGGATCATAGGAAAGTTGCAATTACTTTTCAGTATCTTTCCACTGCTACCGTGTTTAATTTTTCCAGGTACTTATTTGGTTGTTTTTTCTTGTTGCTGCATCAGTGAAAGGGCTCACTATTACTTTCATTACAAACTACAGTCTTCTCATTTCTTCTGGAGCAACTGTTGTGTAGGTTACTCTGTAAAAGTGGTATACATTCTTCTGTCCAAAACAACTGGCTGTCTTTTGGCTGTATTAATTTTTGTATCATTCTTTTGAATATAACTGAGGGATAAAAACTTGCATTCATACTGTGAAAGTCTGGAAGGCTGGGATTTGGCGAAGTAGCTGCAAAGAAAGTTGAAATTATAACCAAAAGAGGTGTTGCTCCAGAATGAATATTACTGTCTGAAACACATTATAAGTATTTTTTGTCTCTTCCATCTACAATTTTTGAATAGGCAAAGTATTAGTATGTCTGTTGACATGGTTCCTGCATAGATGAGATCTCAGTTTATCCTGCCTGCCTTCTCACCAATTCTTCTATATGAGGAAAACATTTATCTGCCTGAAACTGAGTATCTTAACAAATCTCACGGATTTTATTACTCTGCATGTATAAACCCCTTCTTGTGTTCACTATGCTTAATATAACATAATTAACAGCTCCTAAAGAGTAGGAAAGGGAAAGTCAGTAGTTTAGTACAGTTTGCCACATTTTCTTAAGTGCCATTTGATTTTTTTGTTTTGTTTTGTTTGTTTTTTTGTTTGTTTTTGTTTTTCTCTAGAAGGTAGAGCTCAATAAATATGTGGTCTGGGTTTAAGGAACAGCATGAACTACTACAGTATTTTTTGTACTTCAGGAAGCTTTAGTAAGATGTTTGCTGTCTTACTTTACTGGGATACAATAGCACTTCTGAATCTCAAACAATGAAACCACAGCACTCATTTAATACTATTCCCTTTTCATAGGAATGGAGGACGTCAGACTGAATAAGACCTCTGAGGTAAATCAGTCCCATCCTTGCTGCCTAGGCAACCATATTATTCAGTATTTTTCAAAACAATTTTGTATCTGTAGTGGACTTCAGCAATGTTGATAGCAATGCACTACATGTAAGACACTTGAGCTTTGCAGAAAAAAATACTGCTTTTTATTTTTTTTTTCCGAGCTGGGCAGAATTTTCAGCATCTGTGACTTAAGAGCAACCTTAGTAAATTTAAAAATAGGTTGGCACTATTACCAGAGGAAAATTGTCCCTGTTGTCTCAGGATAAACATAAGACACAAAGGAGAGGGAATATAAATGCTCATGAAATTTGAAGCAATTGGCAGATTTTTTTTTTTCGAGCTGTATTGTTTTTTCACTCTTCAGCTTGTTTGTGTCCGTCCTTGGAAAACACATGACAGTAAAGAATGCTCAGGATTATTGGTACATGAATATTTCAGGTCTTGCTTTGGATGACAAAATCATAGAATCATTCAATGGTTTGGGTTGGAAGGGACCTTTAAAATCATATAGTCCAACTCTGTTGCCATGAACAGGAACATCTTTCGCTAGGTCAGGTTATTCAAAGCCCCACAAAAGCCAGCCTTGAACACTTCTAATAATGGGCTAGAACTGATATTGATTGTGAACACTTTCAGTGATGAAGCATGCACAAAATGCAGTACATTCAACGGATTCATTTTCCTAGACAAAATAATCCTGAAAAATGTTGGGCTGGTTGCAACTTGCTGCAAAAGCATAGATAAAATAGAAATCAACAATACTTCACCTCATTTAATTTTCAGTGGTGGTCTTCAGTCCCACTGGATTTCCTGTTTCTCCTAATTCTTATTCCTAAATCTTATTGATATAGACTTTTCATGTAAAATAAACTATTACTAAAATGCTCAAATGAAATCCCTAGGGAAGATTTAAAGAAAATGATCCAGGAAGGTTACTGCATATTGTGGGTATCATACAAATGCAATAAAATTTCTGAGTTGTTTCCAAACTAAGAGAGATACCATTTAGCAGGGTAGTCTGACTGTTTTTCAGCCATTAAACACATTTCTGTGAGAAAAAAAGAGATCAAGAAGGGTGCTAATGGCACCTTTGTAAAGATTCAGATAAAAGACAGAAAGAGCTTCTTGCCACCTTCAACTAGTTCCGTAGTATTAAAACAAGCTGGAGAGAAAGCACACTGAGTAAAGTGCTGGATGCATTAGAAAATCTATGCAGTGATGGCAAACTGTGCACAGGTAGTTGAAAGAGGGTGAAGGATCGTTATAAAAGAAGATGAGACTAAGAAAAAATACAAAAACTGAGGTTTTTTGGCTGGCTAGTTATTGTCCTAGGAGGCACTGACCCTTAATTCTAAATAACCCTAGGTAATCTGTTATGCTTTAATATCAATATACCATTTCAAATCAATGCAAAGAAGAGAGTTCTCTAACCAGTAAGTTACATACTTTCGTCCTGCAGCACAGTCACTTTGAAATTCTGTTGCTTGAGGGAAGCAAGTGATTTCAGATAGCACAACATTTTCTAATGAGGAGAAGGCATAGAAACCTACTGAAGTAAATTCTTGAAGAGAATTTGTGTCTTAATGTTTTGTTGTTGTTGTTGGGTTTTGTTTTTTGTTGTTTTTTTTTTTCCTCCGGAACATGCACTTTATTTTTCATAGCTATTCAGGAAAGCTTTCATGATGATTTTATTCCTGAATGAACCTCCACAGCTGTACAGCCCCTGCCTTGCTGCTGTTTCAGCTAGAGCCTTTGTATATAAATTTAAATAATCAGTTTCTTTAAGCATTTCCTAGAAAATATTCTCTCCATTTATTCATGAACTGATGGTAAGATGAAAAGGAGAAATATAAACAAATTTGCACGTTTATCTGGTAATTATTTACTTTTCTTTCCAGACAAGCTTTGGAAAAGGAATATATGTCTCTAAGAGACTCAAGGAATAAATGTTGATATCTCTTTTGTAAAGTGCTCACCGGATGAACCTAGTGGTAGATCAGCTAAAAAGATGAGGAATAGCAGGTGCATACTAAAGCTATGCTTCATTTATTGAAAACCATGAACTACATTACATGAGGGCTTTCATAGCTTTTAACATGCAGTTTGTTGGCTAGTAATGACATTTGGTTTGGTGGAGGAACTAAATGGCTTTTCCTGTTCTGAAAGTCCAAGTCCACATGTAATTGATACTACTGTAGCCAAACCATCTATGGAATCAGTAAAACAGCTTCTGGTTATTGGCTAAGATTGAGAACCACAAAGAAAGGTACTTAGTATCTATTTAGGCTTCTAATTTTTCATTGAGATAGAGGTCCTCATGGAAACTCAAAGAAAAGTCAAGGTAGAAAACTCTGTATGTGTTTTGTGGCCAAGATATTTGGAAGACATAAGTTTATAACCATTACAACCTGCCTTAGGAAGGGAGGGTAACCATGGCTCATGTTAATTTATCCCTTGGGGTGGATTGAAATGACAGTGAGTGATCAGTGTTTTTATATATATATATATATGTTTCTTTTAAGAACAATTTTGTTTCTAAGGAAAGCAGGTTTTTATCCATTTTGGGTGTTATCATCTATACTAATACAGCAATATTAAAGCATAAAAATAACATCTAAGGAAATGTATAAGGCAACAGAAAGAGAAAGGATAAAGGTAGAAAGATATATAGTCACCACCCGCTGGATTCACCAATGAAACTTGGTAGTTGCAGCTTCGATGTCTGTTGGTTGAAGTGGTGGTCCTGTCAAAGTCATGGTCTCTGTTGGGGCTAGGGGAAGCCCACCCCAAAGCTCAAAAACTTCCACGAGTTATATACACTGAGGCTCAGGTAGGAATACCTAGTAGCTCCCCTGGGGTGGGGAGTTTGAATGCCTTTGATGCTTCCTGGAGGGGTTTTCACAGCACAGTCATCTTGTAAGAGAGGACATTGACATGATAAGAAGGATTATCCCACCGCCAAGGATTTGCCTCTTATCAGCCTCTTCCCTTATCTGGAAATCCAGTTTTTAGCTTCAGGTATGCACGTCCTTCTGCACCTGGGATAGTTGGACTTATGTGATCTGAAGGTCCTTTCCCAGTAGGCATATTCAGGCAAGGGTGGGCTTTGTTGTATGAGCAGCTGTTTCTTTGCAGTTTTCTACAGTAGGCGAAAATCTTTTGGTGATCTTAACAATGTTTCAGCCATTAACCATTTCTATCTCTGACAATACCTGCCATTCCAAGCTAAGCAGATGACCTGTATATATCATCTCTAATAAAATACTTCTCATGGAAGACAAGAATTTTCCATTTTTCAAGCTGGTGAGATTTTCTGCTACTAACATGTTCATTTTCACTTCTAAGGACTCCATGCAGCTTCGTCATCATTAGACACTTGGTGACAGTAGCGTCAGTCAAATTCTGGTCATTTGACCAGCTGTTCACCATTACTTGATTAGTTCACACAGAGCAAGATTAACATACTTCTCGGAGTGCTTCCAGTTCTTTATCTTAATTAATATGATGAAATAGGTCATATTAAATGGAGAAAAATGCAGAGGGGGATGAATGCAAAGGAATAGCCAGGTCATAATAACAATTTATATCTGATATTTTACCTCTTGAAACATGCACACAGACATAATTGGTCTAATTCACTGAGAATAACCTGCAGGACAGATTTTACCAGTGTGATTCTTTGCTCTGTTACTGATGTGTTGTATAACCTTGGGTAATTCACATAGCTTCCATGTAATTTGGATTCCTTGTTATAATGGGAATAATATGATTTATTAATCCCACAGAGTCGAAGTGAGGTCTTTTCAATATTGGGGAAGTGCAAAACAATTTTCATGTCTGAACCTCTCTTAACCTCCAAAGTATTACAATGATTAAATATTGATTAGTTTATAAAAAGCTATGTTGCGGCATTTACAGCCAAGTGAGGGAGAGTGTTTATCTGTGGCAAGCAAGAAAAGCATGAAAAGCTGACGGGGAGCTGATGAATCAAAACATGGCTATATAGATCTTTTGAAATGCCTTTATAGATCCTGCGAAGAGCAAATGCAAGGGCTTTAGGTGGATTATCAGTGACAGATGTAATAACAGCTATTCCACCATTCTCTTTCTCACGATATTTGTATTATCTCCTGAGGGATACATCCAGACAGGTGGACTGCAGCCACAAAGAAGCAAAACTGCATAGAAATTGCAGTGCAGGTGCCCCAGAAGGTGGATGTTGTCCCTGCTATTATACAAGTGACACAACAAATTTGTTTTGGTAGCAGAATGTAGAGCAAGGATGAGGTCCCAGCTGCCTCTGTTCATCAGCTGGATGTTGCCCTAGGCCAGGGGCATGCTGTTGCTAATTTTAGTTTATTTTGCTGCTCAGCTCAGCTTGTGTCTGTGATTCACCTAATCATTTTGATTAGCAAATTCATTTATTTCTGTTTTGCAGACTCTTTGTAAGGCTAGGTGTAGATGAAAGCAATTTCTAAATGCTATATGACTGCAATGCTTAGAGGAATTTTTCTGCTTAAAGGAAATCAGAATCCTGATTCTTCATTCTTCTCTACAGTGAGTGATATGCCATGAAGAAACAGAAGAAAGCAGTAAATGAAATGTTCTCTCTGTACTTAAGGTAGAAATATCAAGAAAAATTAATTTGAAATAATTTGTTCCTGGCACAGGCCTCGTGAACTGTTATTGTATCTTCCCCTAATACAGTGTAGCACTTGCTATATCAAAATAACCCTGAAATATTAAGGAGGAAATTTTACCCATTCAACTGCTTCAGGTCCCCACCTAATGGTAATAAAATGGCTCCTGCAGAATATAAGAAAGATTTGTAGTTGAATATATTTTAGGCCGTGTCCACATCCTGTTTGGCTTAAGACATCCATTTTCTGCCTAATGACTTGATGTTGAAGCGCAGAAACTTAGGACATTACATCCACATAATTTTCAGAATAGGTTTCTAGTGGATGCATACTTCACTAAATATTTTGTACATAGGTTTGAACACAGATCCTTGTAATGGTCTACATTTCGTTGTTTAAAGGTTTGTATAGTTTGCGGACCTTCGCCCTGAAAATAATGATAAGAAAAATATACTTTCACAGAGTACCATGC
Organism: Dendrocincla tyrannina; assembly: GCA_035047865.1. Lineage (NCBI taxonomy): Eukaryota > Metazoa > Chordata > Aves > Passeriformes > Dendrocolaptidae > Dendrocincla > Dendrocincla tyrannina. The sequence continues at coordinate 41,712,606 of JAWWMP010000001.1, read as the reverse complement.
TGAAGCTCAATTGTCCTGGAGATTCACTGATTCACAGAAAAATGTTCAAGAGGTCATTTATTATCCCTGAGATACGAACTGTTTCTCTTAAATGGCTTTTATTTATTTGTCTCATATTAAACAAGAGATTGACAGGCATTAGCAAGGAGCAGTGGGCTGCCCTTTCTTTGCTTTTGTGGAATCCTGATGACTAGTCAGGATTTAAATCTAAAAATTTAAATTTTTGCTGTAAAACCCGAAAAGTCAGCTATTTCCAAAGTTTGGAAATTACTGTGAATTCTAAAGAACACCTGAAACTGAATCAATCTGTGGAAAAAAGTGCTTAGAGAAGAAAGACAGGAGATTATTCCAGATTACTCCCCACGCTGTTTCCAGGTGGTTTTATTTTTTTACATACATAGTGGTATTACCTAGGAAGTTTCGTGATGTCTACTTGGTGATACCATAACTTCTATAAAAGAATTCTGCATTTTACTTTGCACAGTGAAGTGGCTTAAGGCATAAGGTGAAAGAACTATGGTACTGAATACACAACCTTAACTTACACAAACATCCCCAAAAAGGGCAGAGCACCTCAGGCTGTTGGTAAGAGGATAGCAAACCTTTCATTTCTGGAGCACTGCTTGCATCCGGCTGTGTTTAGTAGTGCCTGTAAGTCATTAAGTGAAATGAATTGGATATTGCAGATTGGCTTGCAAAGGGACAGGAGTTCACATCACTGAACCATCAATATGGACAGTACGATTGGCAGAAGAGCCAATGCCTGCCTCCAACACAGGTCTGAGCTGCATTAAAGGCAGATTGTAGAAAACTTGTGCGGATGCAGAAGCACAAGGTTTAATAACTTGATCTGCTGCTTAGCTGAGAACAACTGCTGTGCTTTTGATAGGACTGCAGCCTCTGAGGCTGTCAGTCTGATATTCCTGAAACATTGAACTCATAGCAGAGATTAGAGTGTGATGGGAATCCTGCATCTGAAATCTGTAAAATTTAAACTTACACTGTACAAGAAGCTAGTGGTGTCAGGCTTGACACCAGATCTGACATCAAAAAGGTAAACTTGAAGTCAGAGACTTCAGAAGAAGTCTCAAGAGTTCCTTTTAATCAATTGAAAGGTAAAATGAGATATAAAATATTGAATAATTGTATTTTTGTCAAACTTAGACACTTTTGGTTTAATTTTTTAGAATATCTTCAATCTTCTTGCTGATTTCAGCAAAGACAGGGCAGGTGGGAAGGGGAGCAAACTCCATTAATCACAAGAAACAGTGACAATACTCACAGAATGAGAGATATTGGATTATTTCACTAATTCACGTGGCTCTTACATATCATTAAGTCTCTGAAGGCTTGAGACTGGGTAGGTGCCTATTCCTCACCTATTCCATTGCCTAACTTTTCCTCCCCATGGCTTGAAAGGCTATTTATTTTCTGCAGTTACTGCTAAAATCACTCTGAATTCTGCATTTCTTTGCAATGGTTTTCCTGCAGAAAAGGCAAAGTTATAGGAAGAGTTTTCCAGCACTGTTCCCACACAACCCACCAAGCTCCTTCAGGGGATCCTTTAAAAAAGGCTGCAGAGGGAAAATGGCAATTTGATATTAAGAAGAGGGTGTTTAAAAGCAAATCCCATGAGGGCACTTATGGTCTCATGTATCTGAGATACCAGAAAAGTCCCTTCTGGCAAGATAACTCTGGATTTGAAATGTGAGTTTCAGATCAGACAGACTATGAACAGACCATGAAAAAAACATCTGTGTTTCAAATGTATTCCACAGAAATAATCTCACTGGGTTTAATCCACACTACAGAAAAGACTAACAAGCAATCGGTAAGGCGGAATTGTGTTTCTGTGCCAGCCAAACCCTAAAGAAAGGAACTGAAATTATTCCAAAGAAGTTAAAATCATAAGTCTTGAGTATTTGTGTCAAATAGAGCAAGAAAGTGGTTCTAGTTTTAACATGCCTTTTTTTTTTTAGAAACATCAATACACACAGGATTGCATTCTAATTTTCTTCAGTGTATTGATGACGTGATTTTAGTTTATGTATATATGTACATAGTAGTGTCTGTGTGCACATAATTTTTTGTTCATCTGATCCAGTATTTCTTAATGAAAAAAAAAAAAATTCTTTTTCCAAAACTTATTTGCTATATATAAAAGGATTGATTCTGGCAAAATATTCTTCTTCTATTCTCACACATTCTGGTTTTGGATTTATTCATGGATTTTCTCTTCCCTATATTGTTTCAAAGGACAGGATGAAACTCTTACAGACTGTTAGTTCTTACGAAGTTCTTTTGCTGCAGTTTGGAGAAGATTTGTAATCCCTCTGAAATACAGCTCAGTCTAATGTAGGTATCTGAAACAGGTCAAAAGTTTAGGGTGTCAAGCTCAGGTGTAGGTATCAGGAGTGCAGATATCTGTAGTTTAATAATACATGTCCTACAGACTGTTCTGGTTCCCATGTGTGCCATTCACATGAACATCAGTACAAATGTAATCAAGTTCTGATAGTATTTCTTCCACGTCTACTTTGCATTCTTCATCAGTAAGAAAAAGTCCTTATTTCTTAGAAAGAGAACACATAAAAGCATATGTAATTCATGTGTTTTCTATTGATCTTTTCTCTATATTGCAATGGAAGACATAATGGGAACCAGCTGTGCGGCAAGAAGGACCTTGCTTCTTTTATAGGTGTAACACAAAAAAAGTGACTCATTACAAGTCTTGGTGATATTTCCAACCCCTTTTAGATCAAATAAAGTAAGATTGTACTTAAATATAAGAAATTATGGCAATATATTTTCTTGAATTTAAATTAGTTCCTCTTGTGCAAAAGCTTCGTGTTTGAGAGTTTAATTAACAAATAATGTACTTCCTCCCTTCTCCCCAAAATATGCCCAGTAGCAATTGGATCCTTATATCCCTGAATTATGAAAAGAATTATTTTAGCAGAGGGCTTCTATTCTATCCCGTTTTATTGATACATGACACTGCAAAGGAACAGTGCAGTTCCTTTTTATTGCCTTGTCTCTTTCAAAACTCTGGAAGTTCCAATTTAGAGCTAAAAAGTAATTATAATGCAACTTGAATGAGATTCATGAATATTGGTTTGGGAATAGCTGGCAATAGATCTGAATCTCTGTATCATTTTGGTGACCACCTCTAATTGTTTTCTTGCCTTTTCCCAGCCTTTCTCCAGGCACCACAGATTGCAATTTAACTCAAGCTACAGTTATGAGACAAAAACGTGTCCTGAGTTAAATGCAGTGATACTGCCTCTGGTCTAGGCTGTTTCTCTGTTAAGGGCTTGTGGAGAAAATCCAGAGGAAGTACTGCTATTTGTTTGCTTTCTTATGTCACATAATCACAGAATTATTGGAAAAGACCGCTAAAATAATAAATTTTAACCTCTGACCATTCACCACCTTGTCAGCTAGACCATGGCACTAAGAGCCACATCCAGTTATTACCTTTCCTCAAACATCCTTCATCCCTGCTCAGTGCTATAGAAAGGACAAGTCTATGCCTGTCTTGAAAAGGAAAAGAAATGCCTTAAAGAAGAAGTTGAGAACCAAAGGAAACAGGCAAAATTAATTAAAAAATCATGAAGGACGTGATATTAATATTTCTAAATATTTTAGAAAAATAGAGCCCAAGAAAAATAAGAGTTCTGTGTTTGGTCCCAACACAGGACCAAAGCTGGACATTGAGCTGGACATTGCTCTCTTGGTCTCTGGAGACAACAGAGTGAGGCCCTGTTGGATGGTGAGACTAGTCACACAGCTTAACCTGAAAAGCTATCTTTCTGTTCTTGTCTCAAATGATTATATACTTGGTAGTCAACCTTTTTATCGGGGAAATATACTTCCAGGCAGCATTTCAGAACTGATCAGCAGGGTTATGCAGTCCCCTCGGTTATTCTTGATGGGTCTGAATACACTATTAATACAGGGCCTTGCCTTTGAAATAAAAACAACAGCTTACACTTCCATGCAACATTCCCTTTCCAGACACAGAAGGTGAGTGCATCACCAAAGAAAGAATAGGCAGGTTACAATTCCAGAACTCTAGAGAAAAGACATCTCTAAACAACACCTATTCAAAACCCAAGATGACATCTCAGGAACTTGGACTGAAGCTTTAGGTGTTTGCAGTAATATTTTAATAAGGGGCTCACATAAAACGGGCACCTAGGTAGATGAAAGCAATAAATCCTGTGTACTTGAGGTACATGTGCCATTTGTTCAGTCCTGCTAAATGTCAAGGTTTAAAGCTGCAGAGTTAAGTCACCCCTCTCATGGATGATTTAGCATTGTCTACCTGTTGTGCACGTAAATATCTATCAGAGGGCTCTGTTGCTCCAGAATACCTTTAACTTTGTTTACGGAATTTAATAAAACAGATTCCAAGGCTACTGTGAGGCTACTGTGAGGTCCTTCTTGCATACTGAGGATCTGGCGCAGAAGTCAGTAGTACCAAAAAAGAACTGGTAATAGATTTTTCTGCTGGTCAGGATCTTGGTGTTTGGAAAACTTGGCTGTGCATAAGCAATCCATTTAATGCTGGAGACTTGGTTTTCACAGGCGGTGGAAGCCTGTTTACTCTTTCATTATGGTGAAAGTCCTTCAGAGAAGTCAGACTACTGTTTTCAGATGTACTGCAGGCACAGATTTTGTTTTTTTTCTTCCCCATGTAGTGTTTAAAGTATTGCTAAAGCCATAACGTGTGTGCCACTGCGGACTGAGGCATGGACTGACAAGATTTGTGACAATTACATTTGTTTATCCTATTAAGGTAATGGGATTTTTAGGATTAGGGCTTCACATTTCAAATAAAGATGTCGGTAAAACATTCTGCATGGTTCAATCTTTGTATGGTCAAGACAGTTTATACAATCACTGTACAACCACAATTTCTGCTGATTGTAAATCATTGTGTAGAAAAAAAATAATTAGGTTGCTGATCTCAGAATCAACATAACTGTCTAGAATTAAGATGGCATTGTAAAGAACTAGTTGTTTACTGACAACAAATTTCAACTCCATAGAAAATGAAACTTGACAGAAGATGTTATGAACATCTTTATAGATATAACCTTTATATCTCAAGGCTGTCTTGAAATTTTTCCAAGTTCATGCAGTAGCAGTGTTGAACACAAATAAACTCATATCCATCTGCATAGTATAAGCAAAGCAAAGCAAGCCTGCCTAAAATACCTATTTTTCAATCTGAATCTCTTACATACTGTGGCTGCAATGAAATGTGGAAGCTGTTGGGGGTTTTTTACATATATGAGACTCCCTTATATTTCCATTTTGATTGTAGGTGATGCAACAGAACACACATGTAGAAGGTATTAGCAGCAGCAACTTTCATGCATTATTGGGGCAGCCTGTTTGTTCTAACAGTATTCAAGACAAAAGGTTGATAGGTATAGGTAAGTGCAGAAATGCTATTGCTGTGGTCTTATGCTTGTAGGGTTATAAACATGTAGGTTAATTGCTACATGTTCGAACAAACATAACTGCCCAGAAATGAGTGTGAAGAGAGCTGTGGGAAAGACACTTCTATTTCCTGAGCATAGAAAATGAAGCAGATTTACTTCATCCTTAGTTCTGTAAAAGAACTGATGCCTGATTTCTGTGGAACTGGTATCTGCTCACTGTTTTAAGTCCTTCATGGAAGCAATGTTTTAAGGCTCATAATATTAATGAGTTTGATAGTATCTGGCCTCTACCCCCAGATGCTTTCATTTTTCACAACAAATTTTTGAGGCTTCTCTAAGACCACTTAATTGGCTGTTTAAACAAAATCTTGCTTTCAAAGGCTCTGCTAAGCTACCATGGAAAGACATATTGAAAGTTTTATTAAACCTCTTTTGACTGGTGAATATTATCCGGTCTTCCAGCTGCAAGCCTGAAAGTTGATTAGGGAAAGGGAAAAGAGAGAAAAAAAAATTAAATAATAATAAAAAAAATAATTAAAGAAAAAAGAGAAAGAAAAAGGAAAAGGAAGCAAGGGCAAAAAGAAAAAAAAAAAACACAAACCAAACCAAAAACTAGGTAATAAAATCTCAGCACACAGCTGTCAGTACCGTGGCATGGTTCAGTGGTAGAAGAAAGAGAAGAGATCCAAAGGAGGGTGCACTGCAGCACTTCTCCCTTACTGCGTGCTATGAAATGCCATGATGTGGGGACAAATATTTTTGGCATACAGTGTCTCAAAATCAGCATGTGAAAGTGTCATTGATTCAAGAGAAAGGAACAGGAAAGCATCACAGGACCCTTCACTTCCTTTCTTCTCCCATCTTTCTTGATTTCTTCAAAGCTTCTTTGCTTAAGTCAGGATATGTCATGTTAAGAATGTAGGAAATAGTTTTTCCTGTGTGATGTTCTTACACTGGTGTCATTTCATCTGCTGACACTGATTCTGATTTGTGGATAAATGAGTCCATTCTCTGATCTGTAATGGGAAGTGTGTTTCCGCTGCTTGTATCACTTAAAGATTTATGGGAAATGACTGAAGTGATGACATAGACCAGGTCACAGTGGCAGCCTTGTTACTGTTCAAAGATACTCAGTACTCTTCCATCAGCTAGAGCCTCCCTAAGTAGAACAAGAAGAAGCATGCCAATTACTGCAAATCATCTACTTTTGAGAAAGGAGGGCTTTTTTATATGTACTGTGCCAAATAATATTCTTACAGTTACGGTCAAATCTTTTACACTGCAATGAAATTATTATCATTATTGCACAACAGAAACAGTAGGCAATATAGAGTGTGACACGGGAATAATTCTTGAAATAATGAAGAGTAACTAGGTGTACTGGTTCTTTTTGGTATTTAGAGACCCAAAGGTTGAAAAACAGCAAAATGGTATTTAGAGACATGGGCACATCTGGCAAAATAGCAGAATATAATTGCCATATCATCATTTATTGCATTTCACCTACGGTAAGTCAAGAATTGCAGAGAAAGTTCAATTTATACTCATTTCTACTGACATGGTCAAATATCCTCTTTCCCCAGTTTAAGTTGCAAACAGATGAGCTTAATGGAGGATGTTGAGGACTGATGACATGATTCCCTTACAATGTAGAAGTACTGCAATCTTCTCCTAATGACTATCTTGAAAGCCAGAGAAAAAAACCCAAACATTTGGATTAGTCAGACGTTGGGAAAAAACCTCAAGACACAGAATCTCTTGGATCTTAAAAGCTACATACGGATGTATTGATTTGCCTGAGATTTGGGGGTTAAACTGAAGCTCTGTCCTAAAATGTTCAGCAAGATGTACATGAATTATAGGCCCGTCATACAAGGTAGTGAGGTGCTTTATCATAATTAGATCTCCCTTTTCTTTTCTACTCTACTTTGTTTTCCACTGTTTTCGTTGTATTATTTTAATTAACATTATTTCTCTCATGCATTTATTAATTTGTGTGATTTCTTTATCCAGTATAAGAAGAGAATTTCAGAAAAAAATCCAGAAGTGAACTTCTGATGTATATTGGCCTTCAACTATCAAAATTCAGTGTTTTCACAAGGAAAAAAAAAAATTAAAATCCCATAAATTTTATCCTAAGGCAGGGAAAATTATGCATTTCTTAGAAAGGAAGACATTTGCAAAAAAGATTTTAAAGAGTGAGGCTAAGTGTTGCTACACATGCATACACACAACATTGTGGACTGTATGCTGTAAGAGTATAAGCTCTTTAAGTTGAAAGACTGCTTGGTCTTGGCTTTCTGAGTGTACTTAGATGTAGTTTAGTAGAGTTATTCTTAGCATATTAGTAGTAATAATTTTCTCTGTAGTCCTATTTTTTATTTATCCTGTCTGACAAGTATTCAATGTATTTATACCACAGATGATGTTGAGTAGTGCAAGAAATATTCAATGAGTACACTACAAGCCTATTTTTTTTAAACTGTCAGCATTAACAAATCTGAATGCTGTATGCACAGTTTGTGTTCATGCACAAACTGGAAGCCTCCACCTATCCCCAGGTTTGGTCCTATAAGTTTTTGGCAGCCTGAATCATTTGATTGTCAGCAGAGATGCAATCTTCCATCGCTTTCTAAAACAAAAATTATTGTTAGCTACAGAGAATAAAATATACAAGTGGCTTGCCATGTTTTTGAAATCTACACACATCCTCTGCCTCCATCCAGTGCATTACAGATGCAATAAATGTGCTTTCAAGATCTAGTCAGTGCTTTTTCATTAAAAGGAAGAGGTCACCCATAATAACATAATTTCTGTGACCCAGGTAAAATGAACATGTTGCTGTGATGTCCCTGCATTTAAATGCCAAATGGTGCTTGTTCATAAGGAATTGTGTGAAAACTTATGACAGCCATTGGTGCCAGTGTTAGTGACGATTAGATCCTATGAATAACTAGATATATTAAATATGTCAAATGTTTTGCAGTCACTCTTTACTGCATTTTTTTTTTTAAATCCCTACTATGTCGGTGAATCTAGGGAAAACTTAATCGGGTTTTTAATGAAATGCAAATGTGACACAGTATTTCTTATGTGTGTAAGTATTGTCAAGCTTTTGTATTATAACCCTTTTCCATTTACATTTTTAGTTGTTCAAAATATCTCTTTATTTTGGTAATTGCAGTTGCAAACTCTGTACACCTTTAAGAACTAAGAGAAAAAAGAAAAAATAAATATTTATTTTCCCGGTTCTGCTGACACCCCAAGCTTGCTTGACTCCAGAAATCATTAAACTCCTATTTCAGCCTGAGAGCTCTTTCAGACAGAAGTGTAAAAATGTAAATTCTTATTTTTTTAGAAAGAATAATTGTAGTGGTTAACCTTGGCTAAGGGTCAAATTCCAATTCAGCTTGTTATTCACTTCTCCTCCCCAGGATAAGGAAAAAATTGGTAAGATAAGATAAAGAGAGGGAGATCACTTGCCAATCATTGTCATGGCAAAACAGATTAGGCTTGGGGAAAATTAATTTATCACCAATAAAAATAGATTTTGCTAGGAAAAAAACAAAAGTAAAAGTAAAAGAGCACTTTTCCCTCACTGCCTCCCTTCCAGATGCAACTTCACTCCTTCACTCCAGTGGGGAGAACGATGAGGATGGGGGCTTTTGTCAGTCTGTAACCACTCCTCTCTGCTTCTCCTTCCCCTGCTCCAATGTGGGCTCTTCCATGGGCAAAGCCACAGAGAAATGTTTGCAGCTCCAACTTCTCTGCACACAAGACAATCCTGTAGCCCCTCACTATCAACATGGTACTCACAGCCTTTCTAAAAATCATGATGTCATTTTCTTTTCGTTCTCTGGAATACAATAAATGATCCCAGCTTGTGTGCAAAATGATGCTCTACTTCATCCCTCTTAATCCTGAGGACACCCTCTTAATATGTCAGAAACAGCAGTGCTCTTGCTTGTACCCATACTTTAGCTTACTTCCAATGCTGCAGTCTGCTGCCATTTTGACTTTTTCAGCAGCAGTTCTTCTCTCCTTTATGACAGCTCTCCACATTCCTGAGTGCATTAAAGATTCCATTTTCCTCTGGCACCGTTTCTGAAATACCTTCCATGAGTTCTGTGTTCATTTGATAAAACCAGAGCTCTGCCACTGCATTCTTCACATCAGTGATTTATTTTGAGGAGGGAAGCAGAGAAATGGCATTCCTATTTAGCAACTCATGAAAACAACCCAAAACTAAGTGCATCAAGTGCAGGATCGGCTTTACATCTCACACAGACATGCAGCCATTACAAAAGGCACTTACCACCAGTTCCATCTAATAATTAATTTCGATTGAATTCTGACTTAATCCAAGACAAAGATCTCCCTTCAGCTACAGACAACACAAGACTCAACTACTTTATTCCAGTCGTTAATCATCCTCACTATTAAAAATATACTCCTAATTTCTCCTTTGATTTTAGCCAGTTCAATTCAAATTTATAGGAATTGTTTCCTGCTAGTCTTTGTCCTATATTCTACAGAGCACTTCAATATGTTTGAGTTTGCAAATCCCAGGATTACATTTACTCATTTTACCACTTCATTATGCTGCTCATAATAAGTCCTTGTTAGAGTTATTATTTTCCATAAGGCAGTCCTCCTTTCAGTTGATAGGATGTGCATTCTCTGCCGCAGCTGTATTAAAACACATTCTGTAGGAATGTGTCCAGTGAGCCAAATGATACAGACTGTGCTCAGTGATTGCTCCTTCCTTGCTTACGGCTCTGCCGATGCTTTCACCATTCCTAGATTTGTACAGCACTTGTTTTGTATTTAGGTGCACTACTTTGGTGGCATGCTGCATGTATGAACACCACATGATTCTGTGTCCAGTGGGTGCTGCTTTTGACTTTTGCTGAAGAGTTGTTAACCTCAGGTTGAAGGAATGGCTTCAAGTTGCACCAGGTTTAGATTGAATATTAAGAAAAATTCCTTCACTGAAAGGGTGTTCAGTCATTGGAATAGGTTTCCCAGGGAATTGGTGAAATCATCATCCGTGGAAGAATTGAAAAGAAATGAAACACTTAGGGATATGATTTAGTGGTGAATATGGTACTACTGAATTAATGATTGGACTTGATGATCTTGGAGGTCTGTTCCAAACTTATTGAGTCCACAGGTCTAACTAGCCCTTTAGTATGTGATCCATTGGTATCAGATGGTGGGAATTGACTTCTTTTATCTCACTTTTTCCTGCAAAAAGTAAAGCTTATATAATTACCCTGTCTCAATAATTGTGCAATCCTTTTCAAACACTAACAAATTTCAACCAAATTGAGAAGCATGTTTCTCCAGGTTTTACCAGAATAATTAATTAGATATGAAAGAAACAGCCTCTAGTTCTGTAACAGGAGCAAAGGTAAGAAGTGCACTTGCACATGCAGGGTGAGAATAGGTATGAAACCTTTGACAGCGCTAGAACTCATGGTCTTCCCTGCTGGTAAGAAGGCCTTTCCCTGACAGATAATTCACTGGCGGCTCGAATCTTCAAGAAACCGTGGACTTCTCCACCTTTCTGTTTATTTGACTGGTTTCTTTCCAGTCTCCTCTCTTTATTTTCCTGTGGGTGTCCTCTTGAATGCATAGCAGTTTTGTTGTGACACAAGGCTCAACGTGATAAGCTTTACCCACCAGAACTCCCCAAGAATGCATATAAATTTCGGAGAGCAGGACCAATTTCCCCTACAAACTGTGGAAATCCATGATGTCCACAATTCAATTTCCTTCATTCTTTATATTCTTCACTTCTTGGTTCCTGAATCACCTCTTCTTTTCTTTTCATTTTATTTCTTCTGACACACTATTAGAACACATCCAGGCTTTTACACTTTCTCTCATAATTAAAAATAATTAAAAATAATTAAATTGCTACTGCAAAAATCGCCTTGGTCACGACTTTCAGAAATCTGTTGACTTTAGTTATACATGACCTGATTTCAGAATACATCTAATGTATGTCACCCAGCATTCTCCTTGGTTACTAATGGACTGGAATTTCTTGAGCCTTATGTGACACAGCAGACAACTTTTTTCTTAGGTAATTCATAATTATTTAATGAACAAGTCTACCTCCCTCTTTAAAAGCAGCACAGAAGAATGTGCAATTAGTTAAGTTATGCCAACAATGTCAGACTCCACTGTGAGTCTTATAAAATGTGGAGACCCAGCATGACATCAAAAGCTGACATGTTTGTTTTAGCTTGCCAACTCATTCAAATCCTACCGTCCAGCATCTGCCCAGTCCTGACACAACTAATGAAACAAATAAACAGTCTGATTACACACCAAAAATCTCTCTGTAAAGAAGTTTCTGGTACTGTTTAAAAATTCTCCAGGGGATCTGTACATCATGTTTTAATACAAAGAGTAATTTTCACAAATATTGAGGCTTTTATTTTTCTATTTCAAATTTTCCTAGTGCTTCTTGGGAATTTTAAGATGACTTAAACCTGTCTTGCAAATGTGCAGAAAGGGAAAGGATAGTTGAAACTCCCCTACCCCCCACCCCGGCCCCATGGTTAGGTGTTAGGTGTTACTGTCTGTGGTGAGTTTAAAAGTGGAAAACTCATATCTATAGTCAGACTAAGTCAAACTAACCATCAGTTTTTTGCTTTCCTCCCTCCCCTGCTCTTGAAAACAAGAATGTATGGTACTGAGGGAAAATGACAAAATGAATTGGCTCTACATATGCTGAAGGTTTTCAGTTAAAAGTCATTGTCCCTGTAAGCAAAGCAAATAGAAGCATCTGGGTTATATTAATATTAACAATCCCTTCAGTGATATTCAGCTACAGTTTAACTGACCATGGAGGGCACCCTGGACTAAGGGCCAAAGAATGTGTTCTGGTTTATACTAGTGGAAATATTATTTTTTTCTTGAAAGAACACTGCATCAAGAAAGCAATACCCTTAAATATAAAACATTTTAGTTACTTCATGTCTTGATACATGCCAAGATTTTCTTCTAAGTGTGATTCATGCAAGATATTTTGAAGATAAATTGTGAAAAGTTTTAGGCTGAAAGTGTTGCTTTTGTCTATACATTGATCTTGTGTCTATCCTTGTAAGGGCAACTTGCCTTAATTTTACAATGTATTTTAAAGACTATGTGTATGTATTTTTGAACAAGAGAAATATGTATATCTCTTTTTCCTTTTTCTCTGTATCACCTATATCACAATCTCTCTATAGACCTATAGGTAGAGTACGTATTTAAATATAAAATTATATATCGATATATATCTCTTTACATAACTTTTACAACTTTTTCTATATACAGTTATATCGATATAGATATTTATACATATAAAAAGTTTAAAATTTCTCCAAGTCTGCAACAGACTTATGTTTATAACACAAGGTGCAAAATTTCTGAAGAAATTTCTCATGTTACAGAAAAATTAGCTTCTTTCCTTCTCTCCACCCACCAAAATCTCCCCACTTCTCTTAGGAAAATACTTAGAATGCAGGAAGACAAAATTATTGTTGGTTTAATATACAATGCATATCATATATAAAATATATTAATATAAATAACAAAAAATGTATGGAGCTGAATTTTGCCCATAACTCCTGTACCAAATTTCACTCCATAATCCTTTTCCTGCACAAAAGAATTATTTTTTTCCCCTATTTCTTGCCTTTATTTGCTATTAACTTCTTTTCTGTGTCCAGTCTGTCAGTTTTTCTGCCCTTTCAGGTTTTGATGAATAAGAAGCCAGTGGCTCAGTAAGGCTCATTTCATTAGCTATAGCAACACTGGCATGCAAGAGTAGGCCCCAAGTCAAATTCAGGGCAGAATTGTCTCAATGTACATTCTTTAACTGTTGTAGTATCTCGGATCCCATTCTCAACAAACTGAGGTGAGACCTTTTAAGCTACGAGTGTGTTGGACTGAGGAGTGTAAGATTAAAAATTACTTCCATAATGTTACTCAGTTATGATCATGATGGGAATTTTTAGAATTGACATCTGCCATTCACCATGAATCCTGAGCAAGTATCTGGTTTACAACACCTCAGGCATCAGATTTCAAGAGCACAGTCCTCTTGAGGAAAGAAAATATACTTTTTTATATTTTTATTTAAATATTCAAAGTGTAGCATAATAGTCTTTCGCACAGAAGAAGGAAGTATTGTAACAAGTGATTTACTTTAATAAAAGCAATACTATATAGCTGCAGAGAACATTCTTTGTGAGGCTTAATTCTAGTGAAGTCTTTTTCCTAGACAGTGGCAGCACTAATCATTTTATGAGTCATTGTGACAAGATTTTTCTCTTGTCAGTGATTCACAACTTTGTTCTGCTGGAATCTCTCGAAGTCCCCATGGACTCTATCTCCAGTTCTCTATTCACAGTGTTTCCTTCTTTGACTATTCAAATCCTAGGTTTGCCTTCCAGTATTCTTGTTATATCTATACCATATACTCTTAACTTATTCATAGGGATCCAAATTATCCATAAGCAATGTAGTTCAAGTAGGGGAAGCTGTTTAACCTCAAAATAAGTAATTCCATTTGGGCTACTTTGAAGTGCTAAACACCTCAATTACTCTGCTGCACGTCAAGTGAAAGCATATTTTGCTTGTCAAGGACAGGCTTTGTATGTATCTTGTACTATTGCAAGGATCTGTGTGGGTAAAGTGTAAATTATTGGAAATCTGTGGGGTTTTCTCTTTAGGGATATGCTTAAGGGTGCCTTGATTCCTGGGCAGCATGAGGAAAAGGTAGACAGGCACAAGCCACCTGCAAAACTTATTGTAGTGGGAACTGCCACACCAACAAAACCTGAACAGCTGAATGTTCACAAGGACCCTGTTATAACACAGAACATCAGTACGTTTATAGTTTCACAGAAGCCACAGTGGAGAGTCATGTGCCTGATTAATCATGTTTAATTACAAGCTCTTATTAGGCTCGTATCCATTTGGACACCATGCTGTAATACAGCAGTGCCGTCACCACCCACTGTGTGAGCAGAAGTGTCACACAGGCATGTGCAGCTCTTGTGACTCCTTTTTGTCTGGAAACTGCAGTTGAAAACTGTGCACTGTCATCCAGAAAACATAAAACATTTAATGTGTTTTCATCGTGGTTTATATAAACCTCTTCTCAACACAGATATTTCAAGCTGTCTGACATAGTGCTTCATGTGGAACATAGTCCCGTATTTCAGGAAGAATTTTTGTACAACCATAATTAATACTGAAGCTCATAACTATTATTATAGATACATTGACAAGAATTCTTCATGCAAATTAATTTTTAAAATTACATAAATCATGTGTCAGAACACATACTGCTATCTTGCATACAAGTTGATTTGGTAATAAGGATTTGCCTAACTGAATAAGCTTACATGTTTGGAAGCTTGAAAAATTTTACAGGTATTTTCCTTATAGTTCTCAATATATATATCTCTGTTCCAAGTAGTGTTAGACTTCAAGTCTTTTCCAAAGGTAGCTGTGATATTAATATATATAGTGTGTAAACCAGCTTGCCTATTGTTCATTCTATTTGCAAAATCCTATTCTGTTTTTACAGGAGTCAGAAAAATATTTCCACTGATGCAAAACATGATGCAGGAGATACAAGAATGATATTCTAAGATACTTCACAGAATCATAATAATTCATAGAATAGTTGGAAGAGAGCTTCAAAGAGCTTTTTTTTTGTTAGTCCAATCCCCCTGCAATGAGCAGGGACATAGTCAACCAGATCAGGTTGCTCAGGGACCTATCCAACCCAACTCTGCAAGTCCCCAGGGCTAGGACCATCTACCACCTCTCTGGGCAACCTGCTCCATTGTTTCATCCCTTTTGCAAATATTGCATTTATATCTGTTTAATAAACTTTCATAAAAATAAAATTAACTACTTTTAAATGCTGACCCTGCTTAAGAAATTAACTGTAAAACATAAAGGAAAAAATATTAAGAACTGAACAGCTGCTGTGTATGTTCCTCTAAAATCTCCATTTGGCATATTCATCTGCAGCCTTATATTTCCAGGATTTGTTTAGGAAGATGCTGCAAACCTGCCAGTACCTTTCAGGCCATAAAAATTATACCGATGAGCAAAATGAATGAATTATTAAATTATATGTTAACTTCCCAGTAAATGTGGGGCATTCAGAAATTCCTGTCTCAGAACAGAGAGCAGAGTCACCTTTCTTTTTTTTTCTTTTTGTTGCTATGCAGCCTTGCTATCCATTTTATGGAATCATCATCTCTCTGGTACTAAATGTAATTAAGGACCTTTTCAAAAAAATGATTTAATGATCTGCATTTTTTTTTTATCCCCCCCCCCAATTGTAGCAAGGCAAACAGAGCAACTGATTCACTAAAGGATCAGACTGTTATTTTATATGGACACATCATTGCAGTCAACAATGCTTCACCAGGATGATATGTCTTAAGGTAACAAAATAAATTAAGCACTAATCCATTAAAAGTTGGGGTTTCCTCCCACCCTACCCCTCGCTGACATGATATAAAAACTCACAAAAATGGCTTCAAGAAAGGAGAGTTTTGCAAGACAGTTCTGTCTTCACCAAGTTGAATTCTGACCCTGAATCATGAAAATGCAAACATAATGAACTATTTGTAGAGGGTCCCATAACTTCCTCTGTCCTTTTTGTCATGGACACCCTTGTAAATTTACTGTTACACTTACAACGTTCCATCCAGTCTTTGGCCCCTGTATTCAACTGGAGCATTTTCCCCAAAATAAGAATGTTTGTGGCTAAGTTCTCAGCTCTTCTTTGGCCTGTTTACCACCTTCTGTTTCACAAACAAGTTTGAAAACAGTTGAAATATTTTGTGCCTAACTAGCTTTGACTTAGTCTGGGTCCCTTCTCTCAAATAACATGTGATAGGAAAGGAAATGGCCTAAATTTATACCAGGAAAGGTTAAATTGGATATTAGGAAACATTTCTTCAGTGAAACATTGCAACAGGCTGCCCAGGGAAGTGATGGAGTCACCATCCCCAGAGGTATTTAAGAGACATGTAGATGTGGCACTTAGGGACATGTTTTAGTGGCAGACTTAGCAGTGCTGGGTTAATGATTGGACTTGATCTTAGGGGTGTTTTCAAATCTAAACAATTCTATGATTCTATGTTTTGTACCACAGTATGTGATTTCCTGAGCAGAAAAATTGCATGGGGGATCTCTGCAAGTCTGTGTTGTTTGCACTATCCTTTAAGAGAGTCTGAGTTCAAACCCAGATTTGCTGATGGCCTCAGTCTGATGGCTGTCAGGAAAGCATGCGGGCTGTCTCAGGGGAGTGAAAATTCCAGCCACATACTGTGCTCTCTGACAAGCAGGTGTGCAGCAGGGACAGGTCCCCTTCAAACAGCCTTCACCTGACTGCTTTCAATTTGCTCTTACAATGGTGCTGTGGGACTAAAGCTCTTACTTGGGTTATGAGAACAGCAACCATGTAGCTTGCTGTGGTTTTGGGGTGCTTCAAGAGCTCTAAGTGAATATGGTCCTAGCTCATGAGAGAAGAGACTGTTCTGGAAAGAAGAAAAATCAGTTTCTGAATAAATGAAAGGAGAGACAAAGTGTCTATACAAGATTTTTTTCTTTGCCCACCAGAAAATCACTTCATCTTTCTTCATCTTCATCTTTCTTGCTTTCAAGATTTCATCCATCTTGAAATGGATTTAGCTGCTCACAGTGAACAGACGGGACTGATTTATGTTTTCAGAAGAATTTTATGAAAGCTGCCAGTTCTTTCATGTTACCCATTTTTTCAACACCTTCTGACTGTAAAACTGGCTGAGTAGTGCTGAATTCTAGCTGATGATGCCAAAGTTGTTCCCAAAAACCAGTCAGGATTTTTTCAATCTTTCAGAGAAAGATCAACTTGGAAGGGAGCAGGCCATCTTAGAAATGCTTTATGACAAGGTGTGACTAAAAGGAGGAGAACAGGAGAGGTGTTCACATGCTTCTCAGCTTTCTGCTGAGGGGATTCATCATCAAGACCAGAAGTAGTACAGCTAGAACATAGCTCTCATTCCAGATTCATCTCAGAAGTTTCTTTCCTTCTGTATATTGATTTCGCCACAGCTCCTGGCTCCTCACTCCTCAGTGCTGCTCCTCAGTTTGCTTTCTGTTCCTTTAAATCAATTTTTATATCTGCAGCATCAATTTCCCAGCAGCTGCTGTCTGAGGAAACAATTTGTTTTGGTCAGAACACCTGGTAAGAATGATTTTTTTTTTTTTTTTTTGGTAGAGAATTTGTTTGGATCAGAACACATATGTTTGGCACAGACTCTTTATGCCTCCATAGACATTCCTTTTTCACCTGTTCTCCCACTGCTGCTTTTGCCTTTTCTGTATTTCACATACATGTCTTTAAAACCTGAACAAAAGCCCAAGGTTGGCAACAACACAGTGACTTATCCAAATACAGCTGAAACATGAAGAGAGAGGGTGCTCACCTGGGGACTGTGGCACATGGAAGAAGACTGGGCGATTATATTTTTGTAATAAAGTCAAGGTTTGTTAACAACCCTGCAGGAGGCAAGCTAGGGCTTTAATAAAGACAGTAGTGAAATAGAAGTGTCATGACCGAAGGATCCAGTGGAACAGAACAGCTGGAACGGTGTACTCTTTGTCTTCTCTAAAGAAAATATTTTTGGGGATAACTTTTACAGCTGGCACAAATTCCAATAAGAAATAAGGTTCTTAGGTTTTCTGTCTTCCTAAGGTGGATGTTTCAGACTCAGGAGCTAGTATCATGAGCTACTAGGTGGTTTCAGTTATGTGAGTTGCACAATCAGTATGATTCTATACACAAGATTCACACAAATGGTGCATAGTTTAGAATTTTTAGATGACTCTTGAAATTCTCAATTACACCAAAAAAAGCCTAATTAATTAGCATTAAATAAATACATACTTGAAATGCAAAGCCATCTAATATTGGATAAAAAATTCACACCATTTCATTTACCTTGCAGCTGAAGTGCAATATTTAAGTCATTAGTTTCATTCTTGCCAATGAGTTTTCAAACAGAAATTATGGCCTTTTTTCAACTGTGTATATCACAATGCTTTAGAAAAAAAGGTCAGCATCATTAAAATTAATGAGCAGGTTTAGAAATGAGTGACTAAGGTAATAAGGGTTTAGAAATCACTGCAATATTGGTTTCTCTGTATGTATGTGCATCCAGACAGAGCACTGATACAAACTAGTGATTGTTTTCCAAAACACATGGTGATGTGGTGGGTGAGTGGAAAAAAACATAATTTCCCCAAAATATTTCTGCTGCTTGTTTTCTCAGCTGATTTTTACAAGACTCACTTTTTTAGCGCCTCTGCAGTAGCTTTTTCATTTTCTCTGAATGACATGTCCTCCCCTCTGCCTGTCCTCCCTCAGAGTAGCTAGGTAGCCACTAGAAAAATTAAAAAAGGGAGAAGAAAAATAATTAAAAAAGGATCATTCTAATATATTTAAGTATACAAAAATGACATATTGGAAAACAATGTTCTTTATGTTTCTCCTTTGCTCAGTTGGGGAAGAGATGGTGAATCATAGCAAGACTTATAAAACTGGCTTTCTCTTAGACATTTGACACTTATTTTTGCCAGCATATTAAAAATTGGAGGGTTATAACAGCCACACGAACATGCATATCTTTGTGCACACATATTCCCACACATGTATGCTATCCTTGCTTTAAATACTTGCCAAGGCTTGAAATGTAGGAAGGCATCCACTCTGTAGAGAATATGTTATTGCTCCTCCAAACTTATAAGGCAGATTTTGGTTAATGTCACAGTGTTCAAATGATTAGATTGCTTACATCCACCATTTGTTTTCTTTACATTATAACTTTCCTTGTTAAAAAAGGTGGAATATGATGCTAGATTTATGGCAAAGGAAAAAGCACAGTACTTCTTATGGTTGATTTATTTTTACAGATATAAAATTAATAGACATAGCTATTATTCTCCCTGTCGATAAACTACAGTTTTAAATTTAATCAGCCAGTCTTTACTGTAAGCAAGAGCCATGTCAGTGGTTCATTTTTGCATGAATTCCTTTTGAATAAAGTGCATTATTGAAGTGTATAATGCCGAGCGCTTGAGAAGGAAAGAAAGGAAAATAGGAGGGATAGATTCCCAAAACAAAAAAGACTTTATTTTTTTAAACAAAAATTTTGTCACGTTAATCAATTTCATTGAAGTTCAGTGTGCTTTAATATGCAAATGTTTGAAAGGTGCTTTTAAGATACAAAGGAAGAGCAACCTACACAACAACAATAACAACAACAAACAGAACAAAAAGAAACCCAACCCAAACCAAAAAAATAAAAAAAAAAACAGGTCAGAAAATTACAATGGGATCTGTCAGGCTATTAATAATTTTAATAGAAACAAATTTATATGAATAGTAAATATTTATATGGATAGTAAAAAATCCCCAAACTTTGGGTATCTTTGAAGGTAGTATTTGTGATTGGTAACTTTTCTTATATTGTTACCTCCTCATAATGAAATAACAGGGGATGTGATAATACCTCTTAATAATGCACTTTCTAACAATTCTCCTCTTGTTAATTATGAAAAATAAGAGGATAATGCCAGTCAATCAATCTCTAGTTTGCTTTGAGGTTTGACACTCTAAACATTCAAAATGCTCTCTGTCAACAGAAGGGTATTTGGCTAGAAATGCACACAGCCTTCACATGATTGGAAATCCTCCAGCGAAAGACTCAAACACCTGCATAAGACTTATCAGTGCACATTTTCATAAGACTGAATGTTTAACTTTTTTTCTGTTGCTTGTATTAGTGACTGATCCAGCCATATAAATTAAATTAG
Organism: Dendrocincla tyrannina; assembly: GCA_035047865.1. Lineage (NCBI taxonomy): Eukaryota > Metazoa > Chordata > Aves > Passeriformes > Dendrocolaptidae > Dendrocincla > Dendrocincla tyrannina. The sequence goes on along the minus strand of JAWWMP010000001.1, from coordinate 41,692,264 downwards.
TTAAAATTTATCTTTTTATAATATAGATGCAGTCTCTTGAGACAGCAAGCATAAACACTTATACTAGGCAATATCATCCAAATCCACCCTCAGCAATGCACTTTTTACAAATTTTCAAGGGTACCAACTTAACATTACAATAACAATGTTTCTGCTTTTGCTTCCCTCCTTCTCTTCTTCCCTCTCTCTCTCTCCTTCCTTCCCTCCCTTCCCTCAAAGGGCTCAAAACAAGTCAAAATCTAACAACTTTTGACTGTGAGCGTTTTTTAGCTAGGTTTTATCCTTACATTTTCTCTACGCACAAGTCCAAAGAAGACATGGTCACACTTAATTCCATTACTATTGTTAATTATGACAACAGCAATCAATAAAACCCCAGAATCCTCTTAACATACTGCCCTTGAAATGAGAGGCAGCAAAACAGGTACTATAGTAATGTAGCTAGAGATGGCAAATCACTCCTGGGTTTCAATCCCCTCTGTATTAAAAAAAATAACTGGTGTATTTTTACTCACTTAGCTTTCTTCAGAGTATACAATTACAGGCAATACTGTAACACACACAGGAAAGAGAAGGAGGTAAATATCTTGCAGTGATTACCTCACTGGTTGCACTGTTCTGAAATAAGGATAATTCTCAAATAAGTATAATCAGATAGAGGTGTACAGATTTATAGCTGACCCCTCTAACATCAGGTTGACAAATACATGCCCAACCTGCTTGTACTCTGAGAAGATTGCAAGATGTTTTTTTTATACTCAACACTGAACTTGTTGCCATGCTAATTATGAACGCACCTTATTATCATTTTGAAGTGGAAAGGTGATCCTGTGCCTGCCTCTGAACCATGGTGCAGACCCACTGCCTTAAGGTGGGATGGAACAGGACCAGTGTCAAATTTTGATAGATAAAGTGTGAAGGCACATGACCAACCTTGTGCTCCTGCCTCCTGAGCCAAGGGCATATACTTCAGGAAGATAAAGTCAAGCAAAATAAAGTGAATGACTGCCTTCAGAACAGTGAAGAACTGAAAATCACTACCCCAGCAGATATGTCCAAGGTGGAAAAATGGCCACTGTGAATTTTTGTGATAAGGGCTTTTTGTCAATGACTTTGCTGCTGGTTTGCACAGAGTTAGAATGGAGTGATTTTAAAAAACAATGAATATATCTTGTGTAACACCCAAGTCAATTACTGCTTTAACTAATTTCAGAGAGGTGATAGCAGATGGTGTGCGCTCGGGTACCTCTGACAGAATACTACTGGTTTTGGCATCATGACAGCTAGACATGAAATAAACTAAACCCTAATCACATTAAGCCAACAATCTGATCATAAGTAATGGAGGGCACAGAGCAAGGCAATCTGGCCAGTCATCATTAATATCAGTCAGTTGAACTCAGCCTCCATAATCATACTCAAAACCAAAAAAATATCCCAAGATAGTCCAGTGAGGGGCAGACCCAAAACTATCTTTACATACAAAATGTAAATATTTCAAAGAATATGCTAAGCCTGCTGAAAAATGATCAGCTCCCGGTCTGTATCCTTCCATTGATGGTGTGATGCACAGTGGAGGGTGACAAGGCATGATATCACAGAATTTCACTCCTCTATCATATCCTCTATCTATCATATTGCTAAAGAACTTTATATAAATAACATTTACTCAGAAGTTTTAGGCTTTATAGATGCTTTCTTTATATTTGATATGGTAAAAAACTTCACTTCCTCTTCCATACTGTGTTGTTGATACTACTGGCACAGGATCACTCTTTCTTAAAGAAGGATGAATGTTAATAAAAGAGAACTAATTGGCTACCAAAGAAATCTTCCCCCTATGTAGAAGACAAGTGCTTTGGCTTCAGAAATGGACAAGATATGTAAGACAAAGTAGAATTTGGCTACTCTGTTTGACATAGTCAAAATTTTCTACAGTTAGCACAGGTTTGTTCAGCCTCTTTCATTTGAACAAAATTAGGATCCCCACTTTGCTCTCTGTCTCTGTTTCTTGTACACACAGAACAAATGAAAAGATATAAATCATTCAGGTACATGCAATATATGTATTTTAAAAGCTTCTGATGCAATTGTTGCTATGTGGAACAGTAGTAATAGTTTAGAGTTTATTTATCTATAGTTACTTCCTTTGTGACTCAATAGAGCTCTGGTGTCATGGAAGTTAAAATCAGAAGAGTTAGAATTTTCCTAGACCAAAATATGAGTATTTCAGTTTTAATGGCACTTTTTCTAATTTGCCTATACTCTGATTTTGATATTAATTTCTGACTGACCTGACTGTAACTATGGGAAAAGCCTTTGCAGAGAAGGGACCCATATAAAGGGAAAAATCTTTAACACAGTTGAAATTTTCAAATTTCGCATATAGTGAAAAATCAGATGAGTATTGTATTGCTTTCTGGAAGAACTGATTTTCAGACCTAGACTTATCTCCTGCATGGCAGAAATTGTACAGTAATTTTATCAAGAATGATATTGTAGGACGGTGTTGCAGTATCTAAGGAACCAATTTTAGCAACACAAAAGAAATGTTGGAGGCATAACAAGACTGAAATATCAAAACCATTTTTAGGCACGGTAATAATTTCTGTCAGAGTGTGCTATAATTTGAAAACATTATTATTATTATTATTATTGTATTTTAGTATGAATTTATAAAGAACTGAGCTGCTGCTGCTTGGGTTGAGCTATAGGTATCCTGAAGTCTTTAGTCCAAGTACAAAGTGTGGACACCTTACAAAATAAAATGTCAATATTATGTCATCCAGTCTTTGCTTTTAAACCTGCAGAGAACATTCCTGCAACATTCAAAATAAATTACACAGTAATTTGCCATTTTCCAAACATTCAGAATGTGTGCAGCCAAAGATCACTCCTGTGTCTTCATAGGTGTTCATTCAAACCACTGGTTTCCAGTGAAAGATCTTTTAGTACAATGATTGCGTTACACTTGTGAGATGACTGTGGATTTCTCAAAAGCAGTCTTCATTTACCTGTTTTGTGTAAGATTTCTATCATTGTGCCTGAATGCTTCACAGTCTTCAGCATATAGTAGAACAATAAAAAGAAAAAAAGGTTTAATGAGATCTTAAGAGGTCACTTATGTTACCTCTATAAACCACTCTATGTTATTTCTGAGATATTTCTGATTGATCTTCCTCATCCTTCCTATGTAAATGATTCAACTGTTTAACTGCCTTTAGACTAAATGTGATTTCTTATTTCCTAAACAAAAAGTACCTCATGACAATATAAATTTAGTTTTTCATGTAAAACCATTTCATTTTTCACCATTTTCCTTAGTGATTATAGAAAAAATAAATTTTTTCCACTTTGTGCCAGTTTTTTATGCAATCGAAGGCAGTTATATTTTTCCCTAGACTGATTCAGCTCTTTCATGCAGTTCATAGACCATGTTCTGTAGCCCTGTGTTCAGACTTATTTCTCTTCTCTGGACCAGAGCAATATCTTGAATTAAATTCTTCTGAGGTCTGCCCCAAGACAGAATGAATGAATTCATGCAACTGACTTTATATAAAAACCTCTATAGCAGCCTTTTTCCTTTTTTTTTTTTTTTATTGCAATATGGTGTTACAGACACTAGCCCACAGACATTGTTTCCTCTTACACCTTTACTAAATAAGCTGCATCAATGTGCAAAGGATTTGAAGAATCAGAAGTGCAGGGGAAGAGAAACCAAGAGGATCCCCTCACTCTGTGTACTGGAGGAAAAAGATCTCCCTAACGACAAGAGTCACCATAAAATCTACAAATTCGCCTTTCTCCTGTTCACACACCTGTAATTGAATTATAGAATTTCATTCCTCTTGCCCACTCTTCTTGACGCTCCTTGCTTCCCCACTTCAGTAGCATGTTGGGAACTTGGAGGAAGACAAGTAGTAGCACACACTGTTACCAGAATATAATATATGTCGGGGACCTAAAACAAGCTGTGAAGTATACCGGTTTTAAAATGTCGATCCTTATGTTCTTGTCTCTTTCCAGAACAAAAGAATATTTAATTTTTGATTCAGTTGTTCCCCTACATAAAACAATAAATGTTGAACTCTGTTTATAGTGGAATGGGACCGTGTCTTGAGTCGTTAGCACAAGATATAATAGCAAAAGTGGTGGAAGAATGTGATTTCAAAATGATTGCTTATTTAGAAGGACATAATTCTAATTGCAAACATGTTGGCTTCTATTTCCTTTAAATGGGACACAGCTGCTTTATGCTATTCAAACCTTTCTTAGGAACATAGAAAATGAGAGAAAACAAAGAATTACTGCCTGAAGGAGACTAACTTTACTTTTAAACTTAGCTAGAGGGCATGACTACAATTTCAAGCCTTTACCAAGAAAGTTCAGTTTGGCTGAAGGATGTGTTTCAGTCCTGAAATGCTCTCAGGTACTCTGTCTATGTAGCATATATACATGCAAGAATAGGGAGATTTTCTTACCTAATCGCAAATGAAAAATAACTTTGAAAAAAAAGAGAAAATAGAAGTGAGAATCACTCACTTGGAAGAGACTTCAGAGGAGGACTTCTTTAATCACAGAGAAAAATAATTGGAGGGGACTAATCAATTGCAAGTGATTTACAAATTGGTAAAAAAAAATGACACATCTGGAAGTATCATGGAAATCTCATTAAATACCTGTATGGATCCTAGTAGCACAGATACCTGGCTGAATTAATCTTAGGGAATAAGGAGTAAGAAACCACAGCATGTTTATTAGCTTTGATCAGAGGTATTGTACTAAACTTTTGCTGTCAGAGCTAGGTGATTACCAGAAACCCTTTGGAACCTGTCTGAAGTTGCTATGATTATGATGCAGATTATCCAAAGATAGAAGCATATTTTCTTGTATACAGGGAAACAAGAAGAATCTATAAAAGAACAGGAACAGATAAACAAATGACTGAATGACAGAAAACACAAAGCTCACAAGGAAAGTTCCAAATCTTCTGTTTTTATAAAAACATTTTATCACTGATTAGAAATGAATGTTATGTTACAGTTCTGTTATATCTCTTTGTGTATGAAAATGGAGTGAAGAGAGTTCCTCACTGCACAAGCATTACATCCAGGGAAAGAAAGAAAAAAATTATAATACTGAGCCTGTTCTACCTGAATTCTTTAGAGATAAAGGAAAACTTATTTCTCAGCTTGCTAACACAATATTTAGAAAGGTAATATATGATCTAAAAGAAGCTAAATAAAGTTATGGTCAAAAGAGGAGAGATGTGTGAACAACTGGTTGAACAGTGGATAAGAGGAAGTAAAAGATTGAAAATTAAGAAAATGGTTGCCAGTTTCATCAAGAAATGCTTTTGCTCATATTTTTTACCTTATTTTTCATATTTAGTTTCCTTTTCCTTTTAACAGTTCAGTCACTTGCTATTTTTAAAGTTAAATTTGAAAAAGAAAGAAAAGAGAAGGAAAAGAAATCCCAGCAAGTGTTCTTTCACTTGCTGTTCTCTTTTTATCTTTTTCTCCATATATTTTGTGGGTTTGTTTTTGTATTACTGAAGCAGTTCTGAATTTTAATGATAAAACACTTGGCTTGAACTCAACATGTGCAATAATAGGCTTAGTTACTCAGTGCTTGTCCAGAATCTCTGAGAATTTCAATCCTTAACATATTTGGAAGCAGTACATATCTTATTTCTGTTTTAAAACAATAAGAAAAATAAAGTGTATGCCAGAGCATGGATGTTATAACTTGTTTTGAAAACCCTTAAAGCAGGAAAGACTGATTATAAAACCCCCAAAAAACAAACAAAAAAAACCCCTAAAATTAGTTGAAGAGTAAAAAAGGAAAGAGAAGTTTTATCAGAAAGTAGTGTGTCTGTCTAAAACACCAGATGGGTGTGCTGCCATTCAAAGGGACATCAAAAAGCTGGATAAATGGGCCAACAAGAACACAATGAAGTTCAATGCAGGGAAATGCCAAGTTGTCCTCCAGGGCAGCCTAAGGATTGATGGCTAGAAAGCAGCTCTGCAGTGAAGAATGCAGGGTCATGGTGGAAAAGCTGAGCTTGATCCAGCAACGTGTCCTTGCTGTACAAAAGGAAAATGGCATCCTGCCCCCAGCACCCATTGGTACCTGGGGTTGTTCCTCCCCAGGTGCAGGACTTTGCCCTTCCCTTTGTTGGACTTCAAGAGGTTCTGTCAGCTCATTTTTCCAGCCTGGCTAGGTCCCTCTGCTGAGGCATCATGACCTTCTTGTGTATCGTTTCATCCAGTAACCAAAACAGACACCTGCATTCTGAAATCATGCCAGATCCTGAATCTCAGGGACCTGAAGACACACCAGTTTACCAGCAGCGCTCTGTGCAACACTCTCCTCTAGCTAGCTCTAAAGCAGATTATTCTCATGTCAGACATGCTCTCTAGAATGTTAGATTATGTGCAGAGATTAGATGTGTGCCCATTCAGTGGGAGAGGTAACACTTCAGAAGCTAGGAGAAACTGCATTTGATCTGTAGGAGATGAAGTTCCTTTAAGTCACTGGCAGTGACTTTTTAGCCAAAAGAGAAAAGAAGGTTCTATGACTGGAGGCTAAATGTGAACCAATTCAGGAAAGTCTTTTTTCCTCCATCTGTTGACCAACCAGCTTTCTTGAAAAATTCCTTCAGCCCATATAGCAAAGCAGGTGGAATTGAGAAATTCACCTGGAGGCAATCCCCATCTGTCTGCACCCAGACCATATCCTGCCATAACCTCCACCTAGTTACAAGCTGGAAAGTTAGGCAAGGTGTGGGACTTGGCCACCACCTCTCTCCAACAATTTAAAGTCAAGGATCCTCAGTAGCATGATGCTCTTGGTCCTCTGCACAATAAACAGAACCTTTCATAAACTCTGAGTTACTAAAACAATGTTGTATAAAAAGCAGTGCAAGGATTACAAACAACAGTGCCAATGCTAATTAGGGTTAGCCAAGGTTTTCTCATTCATACAACTAAGGGAACATATGGGAAATGTCATGTTGTCGTAGCAGATTCTTTGCTTCAAAAAGTTGTGTGAAACATCAAAGCCAAGTAAAATAATAGCTGCATGAAACAAATGTGAGGTACAAGAGCTTCAGATAATATATCCCTTTTCACTGTCTGACAGGTGCTGCAGTAAGAGTTCATGCAAAAATGAGATCTGCTCTTATGTCTATTGTCAAGCTGTTACTCTGTCTCTTCTTCTGAGATATTTCTCTAATTTTTATGTGAAAGCATTTAAAATACGATTTTTCAATAAAACTGTTTTTATTCAAACAGCACAGAAAGCCCTAGAATCGAAAATATCATTAACTGAAAAAAAATCATGCCTTGCAAAAGTTTGAAACATTTCTTTTTCATACAGACATAGCTCTTTTTTCTTCCTATAGTCTGTAGGATTGAACTAGAAGAGAGGTAACAATCCTGATTGTGTTAATTGTTAACTGATCCAAATTTTAAAGCAATTTCTTAAAAATATTTGCATGTAGATCTCTTTTCAATGTGGTGATTCTATATAAATAATAGAAGAGGCACTTCACCTTTTGTGTTAGGACCCACCCAGGAAGGAAATCTTTTCAGATGTTGCTCTGAGTGTTCATGTGTATGTATGCCCTAAACATAACACTCATAACTTCAGTGGTTCCTGGCGTTTCTGAGAAATGCTGAAGTAATTCTGAGCAGACAAACAGAAGCTGGTGGGAGGGACTCATAGACTGAGATTAACATCTGTTTAAGAGAAGAAGAAGAAAGTATGCTAGATTCAAGATGTGAAGGAGCTGTTTGTTTATTTGTTTAGTCTTCATTTTCCACTTGTATTTTGCATTAGGAATGCTATTGGATTCACTGTTCACAGATTCTCAAAGAAAGGAAACACAAGTAGCTGAAATGTCTACTTCCAAAACATAGAAAGAGTAACATTTTGCAAGAGCATACATTTTCTCCTTGTATTCTTGGTTACCCCATGCCAGATGACACAGCCCCCTGGGTTTCTGTTTTTTAGACATTTTTTTCCTAATTTTTAATTTCCTTTGGGGTGCGTGTGTGTGTGTTTTGGTCTTTTTTAGTTTGGTTTGGTTTGGTTGGTTGGTTGGTTGGTGTTTTTGTTTATTTCTCATTTAATCTTACATAATAGAAGCAAGCACATCAGTCAGCTTTAACAAGGTCTGGTTGCTCAGTCATGCTCACTGGCAAGCTTAACAGGATGGCAAAGGTGGGTCTTAAGCTGTGTGTGGACCTTCAGAAGTTCAAGTCGTATGCCAGATTGTACCATGAAGGTACAATCAATTTGAAGGTTTGATGGCTGGTTGCTGGGATCAGAAAGGTTGGACATATACACATTATTGGAATATCAAAAGCTTACTAGTTATTTTAAGGACTGAACATAACACCATTTTTTAATGCAATATTCAGGACTGCTCAATTAAACCTTGTTTTTACACTACCTTACTTCTTAACTTGATGCCATGGCTTGAGTTGATAAATACTACATGAAAAGCTGTTCCTGGCAGAGATTACTAGAAAGATGTTGAGAAAACTTTTATGTAGAATCATAGTGTAGTTTTAGTTACTTATGATTTGACTCTGCTATGGAAGGGTTTGTTGTGGTATATTTTTTTTTTCTACTGACCCTTTCTTTTAGTTATCTGGCGGAATATGGAAGACAGGGTCACCAAGAGAAACTGGGACTGTTTAGGGCCTGTAGATGGCATTATGACATTACTGCATTTCTGTTGACTACCTCTGAACATATTAAAAATGATAAAATGCCAAGAGGTCATAAAGGTGTATAGCAGCTGTGTCACAGCTGATGAAGTTACATGACTGCCAACTAGTATCATTTAAATCCCTTAAAAATATCAAGTGTAATGTTTAGCTGCAGTTCAGTGTGGTAAGTGAATGCCATATAACCTATGAGTAATGTACTGAGTAATGCAATCTAACTGCTTCTCATGAGAATTTGGCTGCCGTTTTAGTCAACTAAGATTAGCAATTGGCAAATCAAAACTGGAAGTCTTTGTGTAGTATAGAGTGGAAAAGGCCAAGACGTGCCTTAGGGCCTTCATTGTACTGGCATATAGAAAGCAATGTGACCTGACTACATTACACTATTGATATTATATCTTTGAATTACTGAAGATATGTCTCTTGAAAGGAATATTATTGCATTTTTTTCTTATCAGAATCCAAGACAAAAACTGAAGATGCAGCTAAAAGTGAAAACATATACTTAAGGAAGTGTAGGATTCAGTTAGCATGTTCTCCTTCCTTCTGTGAATTAAGTTTCAGGTCAGTAGTCTGTAACAAATCCTCTGTTCCAGGGGGAGACAAGCTAGTGCATTACAACACAGAAACCACACTACCTTTAAAAATGCTCGTGAAAATAAGATTATATCTACCAGGATACATAAAAGTATTTGACACATTAAATCAATAATATTTTTTCTGAGATTAACAAATCCTTTTCTTATTTAAAGGACATTCTTTCAGCAGAGATCAGCTACACTAATATTACCCTCAGTAAGCACAGTAAATTCTGAGGTAATTGTTATGATCTGAGATGAAAATTGTACTACAGTGCTTATTCAAAACATAAAGCTTTCTTGTATGTTTATATTTTGCTAGTATTCTTTACCATGGTGTTGATAGTTGAAATTGTACACAGCATTATATTATGCATATCAAGTATGGCTGGGGAGTAACGGAATTTCTTACCATACAGAATTCAAAGAAGGATATCAAAGTGACTGTTCTTCAGCTGTAATTTGGGGGTGGCCCACACTGAACAGGCATTGCTTTGCATCAACCATAGTCATTTTTGTATAATGCGGAGCGGGTGCCATGATCTAGTTTTCTAACAGAAAAAAGTCCTATCACTATGCTTTTTGATCAGATCGGTGATATTATATCAGAAGAATTAAGTGGTTCTCTTGATTCAGAAACTGAGCAAAACACAACAGTTAATGATAGTAGTATCATTAGTGTTCTGCTGTAGAAGAAAAAACCATCTCACATAATTTAGGTGATTATTAATCAGAAGCTGCATCCATATTGCATATAGATATTTCTCCATGTGAAATAAGTATATCTTCAATGTTTTCACACAAGATTTTGACAAGGTTAGGTTTACCTCAGACGACTTTTTTCCTGGCATCCTTTGAGCCATGTCTTCCAGCTGACAAGAGGCTCTTGAAAGTTTTAGAGATTTCTGCCTTTGAAACATGGACTTGCATTCCTGGTTAACACACAGAGAACTGGAGCAATGAACTCTGTAGGAGTATGAATCTGTAAGAATGGAGCAAGTAGCTGTTAGGAGAGACTACAGAAACACATCTCTATACAACAGTAAGCACAATCCATCCTCCATTCACTACAGTAGTTCCCTGTGGAGTGCTGAATAGGTAGAGCAGAACTTGCATCTGTCTGTCTTAGCAGCTCCATTGGCTTTTTCATACTCAGCTGTCTGTCTTGCATATGAGACGAAACAGCATACTCTGAGCAAAGTCATGAATCTTGGACAACATTACCATAGTTAAATTCAATGTGTATTCTTTTGCCAGCTATTAGGTTAGCAATATATTTATTCATTAGAAGTTTGGGATAAAAGTAGGGTGAAGGGAAATGAATACTCAAAACCATATTGTTGTTTCTTTTTTCAGGTGTCGATACTATATTCGACTCTAATATCCTTTAAAAGACTGCTTTGGATACTACTAATTTTATGCATTTTAAAAAAACTGTTTTGAAATGTACAGTGCAATTTTCTTCTCAGACAGAAGGTTAGTAAATATTTTGCTGTGAGAAATGCAGTTTGTCTGCATGATAGACAAACTTTGAGCCTGAGCATAGCAATTGCGTCTTAATGTTACGCTTCTTGTGGTGTTAGCTGAAATACAAGTGAGGTTTGAGATCCAGATCTGGCACTGAACAACACTGCTTCTCTGCTGTCTATGAATCTGTGCAATTTAATCCCTAGAGGATAAACCTTGCAAGTGCAAATCCAGTTAAATCAAGAAGTCCTTTTCCTATGTCAAATACAACTGTAAAAATTAAATAGTATGTACAGACCAGTATATAACAATTCTTGCATACTCATACATGCTCTAGCATACTCATACATGCTCTCCACTGCTCAATTTGTTTCAAATAGATTCTGGTGCTAACTTTATTACCTCCCTAAGAGTGTGTTTTCATTTAGAACAATGAAGCAGGCATTCACGAATGAGTTGTAATTAGGCTGAGGTATTTAGGCTCTGCTTCTAATAAGAGACATAGCAAATATGGTGTTTACTAATAATTATAGGGAAACAATCTAAACAGTTCCTCTATCATGTTGAAAACCATTGAGAAATTGAGGAGAACAAGGTCCACCTTAAATTTTGCTACTTTGAGTGCTATATTACTTTAATTATTAGTAAGAACTAAGAGGTTCTGTCATTCTTCAGATTTTATCAGTTTCTTCTTCCCCTATGGCTGTCTGCAGCTTAGGGGTCAGCCTGGTAGGGGAAACCTTCAGCTCCTGACAGTCGGTGTTGGCATTTCAAATGAATGGCAGTATCCCTACTATCTAGAATTAATGCCATTTGTCTTCGGAAGTGGGTGAGTTGCAACCATGCAACTCATTTCTTAAAAGTCTTTCTTGGGGTTTCCCCAGTCCTTGAGCTGTTTCAATGTTTTCTACTACTTTCTGGTGCCACTATGGTCATCTGAGCCCCATTTGACCCACTATTATGTTTATTGTGTTTCTTCTGCAAAGCACTTCTCCATAATCATAGCCAGGCGGTGTTGCACAGTGTCTTTAAAATTAAAGACGCTCTGCTGTACAGTCTCTAAAAGCAGACAACATCATTAACTGCCTCCTTCTCTCCCCCGCCGCCCTTCACGTATGGTGTGTGGGCCCTGACTTCACAAAGCAACCCTCAGATCTGCAAATGCACCAAGCAGCAAAAAAATATGAGTTAAAGAAACAGTATCTAAAGAGAAGATTACAATTTTCTGTGCAGAGAAGAAAAAAAATCCCAGAGATATATCAGGTCCCCTCAGCCAGCACGTGTTTGCAGGCACCTGGGGTAAGACAAAAGTTCTGGAAACTGCTAGTGACACCAGCACAACACAGGGACTGGTGCAGCTCTTGAGCATGGTCGCATTTAATGTCATGGCCCCATTAAAACCATGGGCCGTTGAACAGAGCAAAGAAAAGTCTGCAGGCTTCTGAGGAAGTGTTAATTTTCAAGGCATGAGTTGAGCCTTTTTCTCTCAAAATGTTGACTGCAGACTCCAGACTTGCCTGAAACTCATTCCTAAGTAAGGTGTAGAACCTTGAAAAAGTGTTGGTGCAACACCTTCAGTATTCTTCTCAGATTGTAATAAAAATTGAGAATCACTAAGTGGTTGAAGTTGGAAGCAACCTCTGGAGGTCATCTGGTCCACCTCACCCGCTCAAGCAGTGCCACCTAGAGCAGGTTGCTCAGGACCATGTTCAAATGGCTTTTGAATATCTCTGAGGATATAGTGTCCACCATCTTTGGGCAACCTGTGTCAGTGCTTGGTCACCTTCACGGCAAAAAAAAATGTTTCCTAATGTCAGAATTTTCTCCTGTATCTACCATACTTTCTTCAGAGACATTTGCATTTTGTAAGAAGACAGGCATATTTTCTTTGCAAATATAGACAGAGGCAAATATAGATTGTGAAATGATAGATGGCTACACAAATGATCACTACGGACTTTGCCATCAGCTGCTGAAGCAGGTACACTTGTAATTCAAAGAAAACATTGTCAGGGAGTGGATTTGTATCTCAGTGAGTTGTTTGATGGATGGGTTGAATCAGCCCTCTTGTCTGTGTGTGTAGGGGGAAAGGGGGCCAAGCCTGTCCACATAGTAAGGCTTGCAGCCAGCGTGGCTGTGTCCCCAGAAGGCACACAGCATGGGACCCACCTGGGGCACCTGTCAATCAAAAAGGCCCAGCTGGTAGCCCACCCACACCGCATCCCTGGAGCCTTTGACTGGCTGTGGTGCCCCTCACTGTGTCTAGGAGGGCACAAAGTGGTCAGTGATCCAGATATCCTGCCTGGGGGGAGCAGCCAGGGCAGCCGAACCATGTAAAAGGGGCACACAAAGCGTCTGTTTTGAGTCTGGCCTTCTCTCCTGGAACCTGCTAGCATGTGACCTCTTGGCAGTCACTATTACTCTCTTCTTTCTTTATTCTTTCTTATCTTAATCTCTTTTTTCTTCCTTTGTTCTTTTCTTCCTCTTGTGGATGACATAAAACCGATTGAGTTGTATTTCACTTAAGTTGTGGGTTGGGTTTTGCTGGGTGCAGAGAGGGTTCTCTACTCCACAGTGATGCCTGCTGGCTTGCAAAACCCTTGGGGGCTAGAGAAGCAGAGCTCTGAATTCTGTTTGGAGAGAGTAACCCGTTATTCAGTGTAATGCTCTCATGGAACCTTTGTTAAATGTTACTCCTGTAAACCCTTTTGCCAAAGCACCTATTTTCTCACTGAATTAAAGGAAATCTCTTGGGGAAAAGCATGCAACTTTTATTTTGCATGTGAATTCAAGGTATCAAAGAACTAGGACTCTTCAATAGTTCCATGTGGGAACTATTGAGACTCTAAATTAAAGTGCAACACCTGGCCATGTGTGTTCAAGACCAGGGTGTAACAGGCATGCCCCATTCTCTGGATCTCTTCACAAGGCCAGTCCTCAAAAAATTCAGGTAAATAGCCTCCCAGGAAAGAGTAGAGTCCATATAGCTCCACTTCCTTGTCTAGTAGCAAGACTAAACAGAGCTGATTTCTCCTTGTCTTTGTTACAAGTTCCATGGTCATTGCAATCTCTTGCTTTCCACTCAGGAATGGCTAGAGAAGGGAAGGACACTTGTCTGAGCTACTACAGGCATAACAGCTGCTTGACAGCTTTTAACTGAAGTCATAAAAACCCAAGCACTCTTACTTATTATTCAGCTTCATAGGTTTTTTTTAAATACAACTTCATGACAGTACCATCCTCCTTTTGGTATTTTTGTGAAATTAGTTAACTGCCTGCCAGTAAAATCCCACTTCCTTCCCTCACCAAGTTAGAAAAAGGAATGAAGTTGTTAGAGCAGATCTGTAGGCTGCTCTTCAGGCACAAGTTAAAGTACAATATTCAGATATGCTATCTGAATATAAGAAAAAAACCCTTTTATCACTGTGAGGGTGGTGGAAAACTAGAGACAGGTAGAGAGTATCTTTGGAGATATTGAAAGTGAGACTGGACATGGTCTTGGGGAAATCTGCTGAATATCTGTTCATTTCCACATGAGAGTCTGGGCTTTCAGCTCCAGTTGGAACTTCTTCCAAATACTGACTTTCCCCTATAATTTAATGCAGCACCTAATAGAGTACAATCTTGATTTTTTTTCTGGGCTCTGGGTTCTACTATAATACCAGTGTTATTGATGACTTAATTTCTTAAATGCCATGTTCACTTTTAAGTGAACAATTGTAATTTTTTTTATGTTTTTTCATATGGGCAAGGTAGAACAAATGACAGTGACTCTAAATGAACCCTGTTTATGGTTAATAACTGCATTAGCTATATAGAATACCAAATTAGATTTATTCTTAATGTAGTTTGTACTCTTCTTTCTAAAGAGACTTTCTAAATTTTTATTAACACCACTATCATTATATGTTTAAGACTGAAATATAGCATATTTTTTTCAAGACATGAGTCTTTTGTCATTGCTGGGGCATTTGGGGGGGGGGATGTGGAGGGTGGTTGTTTTGTGTTCTTTTTTTGGTTTTGGGGTGTTTTGGGTTTTTGTGTGTGTGTTTTGTGGGTTTTTTTAGTGAACAATATGTAGAAATAGAAAAAGCAAGGATAATACCTTTGTAATAATTTTAAAAAAAACAAATTTGTCTAGCAGTCAACAAATTCTTGTCTCAAGGAGCTTCTCAACTACTAATTTGGCAAGTGCTATGGTCTAATTGGTGAGGTGATGATGGATCAAAGGTCAGACTCAATGAAAGTGGAGGTCTTTTCCAACCTAAATGATTCTATGATTCTATAAAAATGAACATCCAAAGAGAGTAGACTTGGAGTGTAAGAGAATGGCATAAGGCTACGCTGGATACCATCATTAATTGCTGAAGCAGGAAACAAAGTAGAATTGAAAAAATTGATTCAGTCACATTGTGTACATAATGAATGCTTCTTCCTGACCTTGTCTTTGGTGGTATCACATTGGGAAAAACCATATCCATATCCCAACCACTGGTTGAGAGAATAGGCAGGAGACAGGCAGGCATGAAGCAATCCATCTATGTTAGTCACTCTAAGCTGTCTTTACAGACTGAGAAGAGAAACTGACACAATTTTGAATTAATCTGATTTAAATTTAAGTTAAAAAATTGAAATAGTCTGAATATTTCTTAGAGTATTTCTCAACGATTTCAAGAACATAGAAGACTTTTTACCATTCACTGATAAAGCTCTGGCTGCTTTTGCAGCCAGAATAGTCTTGTAAATTAAAGAACAGCAAATGCTAGAGATTCACTGTTGAAACATGAGTAACAATTCATGGAGAAGGAAAGTGTCCTAGTTTATTTCTATTGAGATTTATTTTTTAAAGGAAAAAAGCCAACATACACAGACTATAAAGAATTAAATAATCTTAATTAATTTTCTTTCCTTTACTTCAGCAGACCTGAGAGGTGGAAGAGATTCTAACAGAGACGGATATACTATGAGCCAAAAGAAAGGTAGCACGGGCAATTTTTAATTAACTCAAATCACTTTCTATCTTCTTGCTTCAGCATGTATTGTATTTTATGGATCTACATGTATTTTATTTTACACAGATTATAAACAATATAAATATAAATGCTGTATAATGTATAAATTATAATTATCATATATGTATATAAATATAAATAGTATGCAATTTTAAAATTATAGTTGGTTGTATATGTACAACCAATGAGACAATATCTTCACTGACATTGTCTCACTAATGGTAGTCATTTGTCAGTATTTGGCAATAGAATTAGAAAATCATCCAAAAGCCCTGGAATTCAAAAAGCAGATTGTTACATAGAACCTTACTACTCTTCAGTAGTAAGGAAAAAGTTTTCCTGCCATTACTAGCTAGTTAAAATGAAAATAAATTCCTCTGATGAAATAGAGTGTTCTGGAAGTACATGATGGCAACAGAGATTAGATTGCTCTTACATCCTACTAGTTAGGACAGTGAGTAACAGTTTCACAGTCATGCAAAATCTTTGACTTTATTTGCAGTCCAACAGAAGATCAAGGTAATTCTACCCAAGCAGTAAATCAAAAAAGAACAACAGGGAACTGAACCTTTTTAGATTCTGGAAGCAGTAGTTGCCAGTCAATCAGACAAATTTTTTCCCTCTACTTGATCAACTTTGTTCACTTCCATCTCTGTTCCCTCTGATGTTACGCTCCCTTTCCAAACAGTGTATGTCTAACTCCTGCCCTTCTTTAGGGCTGGAAATCTATTTTAAACCACAAGGTGACCTGATTCCTAACACCTTAAGTGATATTTTCTTTCACAGTGACAGCCGTTCTTCCAGGTTGTGAATGGATCTGTGTTGCTTGGGTTTAGCAAAAACACTTCTGATATCCATTAATTCAGTGTTCTTTTTTGTTCTGCCACTCATATGTTACTTTACTGGATGGGCATTCCCAGTATTCCTCCCAAATCTCATCCGTCTTGTCTAGTTGGAATGCATGGTCTTGTAGCAGGAACTGTCCTGCTCAGGATGTACAACATCCCTCACAACATGTTTGTTATCTCAGATGGAACTGTTATGTGGGAATAAAATATATTTACTTTGTTTAGATTGAAGAATATTCAACAGATACAATACAGAATTACTCAATCCCTGTTTTTTCATCAGGATCGCATCTGTATCAATTATCTTCAGTTAGCACAGCTGTCTCAAAATAACTTCTAATTCTACAAATTGAACTACTTAATAAATATTTTGCAAAAATATATTTCAGAGTCACAGTTAACATTACACATTCATAGCATAAGAATTTGCTGTTGGTTTGTCAAAGTGTGCTCAACATATATATATGTATAGATATATACTCAAATATATGAGCATACTCAAATATGTTTGTGTGTATGGTATACAGGGACAATAAGAATTTACATAATCTTTTGTAGTGCCTATGGATTATTTTGTCCATTCATTTCACATCTAGCTTAACTGTTGCTTTAGCAACAGAAAATCCAGTGTAGACAGCTCTCAGATCAGATAGAATGATTCAGCTCAGTTCAAGTCTGACAGATATGACATCATCACCACTTCTTTCACTATTTGTAGGCTTATACAAATAGAACATTCATTTTGCTTTCAGTAATGATGTAAAAATACAGTACTCATTGTACAGAGGTTATTGCTCCAATCCTTCAGTCCTCTTCCCGGTGCACTGAAAGTCATAGTTCATACCTTTTGAGGCTGGTAATATCTGAGTGTATTATGCTCCTGCTGAGCCTTTACAATGTTCTGTATGCATCCTATGTCTTGTTTAGAACAATGATTTAGCACTAAATCATCACTAGTCAGTTTTTCTGAAATGAAACAGTCTGTCACTTTTTCACCTCAGGCCAGTGATGCCATGTAACACGACTTTACTGCCTTATCACATTCTACCAAGTATCCTTGGGCTAATTATTCCAGTTCGCATTCCATTACTTAGGTACTGGCGAACAAACTAAAAAGCCAGTTTAGGGTAAAGATGCACTACATACCAGCTTCTGTGAAGCTGTCTATCTGTGGTGTTTTGGTTAAAATAGATAAAAATGTGCAGTACATATTTAGGAAATATATAGAAACTGAAATGTCATCACAATCAGTCTAGCCGCTTGATTGGCAATGGAGTAGGAGATGAACAAGGGTATGCTTCCCAATATAATTTGAACATGTTTTGTTGTGATAAAGAGGGGAAAGGTCAGTTGTCTCTGCGTAGTACAAGAATTAATAGAACATGTTTCTTAGAGCCACATCTGGAGGTCATAATCCATTCTTGAAAAGGATATTTGAACAAAATCAGATACATTTAATGAGAAGTAGACATGGACTTTTAAAACTAGTTGCCCTAAATGCCTGCTTTAGTAAACAAGAAAGGAATTCATCTAATTCTAAATATCATATCTAAATAGGTCAACTAACTCAGTTGAGAAGACAGGAAGATAAGAATAACTATTGAGCTGAAGGGCAAAAGCTCACCAAGCCAGCATTTTCTCTCTGGCTTTCTTGTTGGGTGTGACACAATCTCCAGGAAGGTGATATCCCCAGAGTGAGGCTCAACTCCAGCACAATGGGTGTGCTGGCTCTCCTGACCTCATCAAATGGAGGAAATTTAGCTGCATAGAAGGTTATAAAAAAAAAAGAAAAAAAAAAGAGAGAATTTACAAATACTGTCCAAATGCTTATGATAGTAAAAAAGCATATGTCGGGCCTCTCAGTTTAACCCCAGCCACCCACCAGCACCAGCTTGTTCACTCCCCCACCAGTCCCTACCAGTAAGACCCGAGAGAAAATAGGAAGAATAAAAGATAGAAAACACATGGGTTGAGCTAAAGACAGTTTAACAGGGGAAGCAAAAGTCATGGGGACAAGCAAATCAAAACAAGAAATTAATTCACTGCTTCCCATGGGCAGGAGGCACCATGTCCAGACAATAGGGCACCATCATGTGTAACATATATAGCAGAAGACAAAGGCCATCCCTGCAAATGTTCTCCCCTTCCTTCTTCTTTCCCCCAGCTGTATATACTGAGTATGATGTCATACAATAAGGAGTATCCCTTTGGTCATTTTTGGTCACCTGTCCCAGCTGTGTCTACTCCCAAACTCCCATGTACTCCCAGGCTCCTTGGCAGCGTGCAAGTATGAAAAGCAGAAAAGGCCTCAGCTCTGTGTAAGCACTAACATTGCTCAGCAATAACAAAAACATCTCTATATGATCAAGGCTGTGTTCAGCACAAATCCAAAACACAACTCCGTACCAGCCACTGTGAAGGAAATTAACTCTCCCCGAGCCAAAACCAGTACACTCCAACTGCACATTGATTCGGGCAACTCCAACTGCACATTGATTCCGTAGCATTGTTTTGATGGCAAAAGCAGTTTTAAGCAAGAATTTGACTAAACTATTACAGTGATCACACTTAGCTCTAGAAATCTTGATTGCATAAGAATTAATGAATATATGGAATATACATCAGGAATTTGTCTTTCAATTTTATAAACAGTGTTCTATTAACAGTAGTTGCAGAGTAACCAGAAAATATTACTACTCATAACTTACTGAGGAACTTTTTTTACTTCCTCTGGTTTTGAGAAAATCATCACAACATTGAAATAAGAACAAAATTGTAGACATTAAAGACATTATGTAAGTTGAGAAATAAGCAGAGAAGCACTATTTTAAAAAGGTTCAATATTACTGGCCCATGGATGAACCCATGCCAGACCAGGTGGATACCTGAATGAGGCTGTGACCCTGTGAGTAGCCAGAACTCAAGCAGGCTCCTGACAGGACTGGCAGACCCATGAAAAGAGGAGCCCACACTGGAGCAGGTTTGCTGGCAGGTTTTGTGATCCTGTGTGGGACTGTGTTGGAGCAGCCTGTTCCTGAAGGACTGCACTGCTGGAAGGGACTCACACTGTGGCAGTTCTTGAGGAGCTGTATCCCATGTGAGGGACCTATGTTGGAGAAGTTTATGGAGGACTGTCTCCTGTTGGAGGGTCTCCATGCTGGAGCAGAGGAAGAGTGCGAGGAGCCCTCCCTCTAAAAAAGAAGTAGGGGCAGAGACAAAGTGCGATGAACTGACTGCAGCCCCTGTTGCCCATCTCATTACACTGCTGAATGAAGGAGGTAGAGAATTTGGGAGTGAAGTTGAGCCTGAGAAGGGAGGAGTGAAGGAATTATTTATTATTTAGTTTTTTAGTTTATTATTTAGTTTTTATTTCTCTTTAATATGATTCTTTAATATTTCTCTTTAATATTTTTCTTTAATATGATTGGCAGTAAATTAAACTAGTTTCCCCAAGCTGAGGTTGTGTGATGATTACCAGCAAGTGATCTCTCTCTCTCCTTATCCCGAGCAATCAGCTTTATGGTATATTTTCCCTCCCTCTGTCCAGCTGAGAACAGTAGTGATGGAACAACTTTAGTGGGCACTGGTCTCCAGCAAGGGTCAACCCACAGAGATATTCATATGTAGATACAGGCATGGAAAGGTGTCCCGCAACTTAATGCTGCAGCTCCAGAGACTGTCAGTTTCTTCTTCAGAGCCCTGAGTACATCGACCCTCCCTCCGGGCATTTCGTTGCTTGAGCTTAAGTACAGCTACAGAAAGTACAGCTACAGAAAGTACAGCAAGTGGATCTGGATGTGAAATTTTTGTGTGAAGAAAGCTAGAAGCCTTTGTGTGAATGACACTCCTTCCCACAGGAGCTGCTGTTATGCTAAGGCTCTAGCCCTTAGCTCCTGGCTGTTCCTGGCTATGCACTTGATGATGCAGACCCTGAGCCAGACCCACAGGTTGACTTCCCAGCTTCAGCTCAGACCTGCCTTGTCGTCATGGATTTGCCTGGTTACTGCTGAGCTGTGTCTGATCCTAGTTATAATCACTAGACCTGGTCCTGATCCTGACTTTCTGGCATGACTTCATGGCTTGGCCTCAGATCTGCACCACCACTATGGACTTAGGTGATGATCTGGGCTCCAGGCTGACTCCAGCTGTCCTGTCAGACATGACACTGTGCTTGGCACCTGGCTTCCTGTCCCTTAGGGAGCAGCTGGCCCTCACGTCTCCCTGACAGTCTGTCCTTCAGACCTAATCTTCCTTTTGTTTCCCAGTCCCATAAATTGTCTTGAAGAGGTTTGGCTTATGAATAGTGGAATGGCTTATTGACAGGTTGAAATAAAGCCTCACTGCTGTTCTTCCAGGCTCATTGGTCAGATCCTTGTGGTTGAAAGACTGATTGCTCTCTAGTTGGTTGTGAGTTATTCAGCATCCCTGAGGAGACATCTCATGTGCTATTACAGGCTCAGACATGAGCTGTCTGCAAAGAGGTTTCTGAACTTTGAGTTTTCAAGACAAGAGTGCCTAACAGTAGTAAGAACAAGACACTGCTTCGAGGGACATTTGCAAACCTGCTGGGCAACACTGGTAACTACTATTTTCAAATCTTCTGAATATATGCATGCTTGCACGTGCAATCCTTCCAGAGACGGAGGGTACAATAGAATTCCTCCCTTGGTCCAGATGACAGGCCCTTTTTTTAGCTCTTGGTGGTGTTACCAGGCCAGCATACACAAGGGTGGGGTTGTGAATGCCAAATTTTTGAAGAGCCTATCAAATGCAACTGTAACTGCAGAGTAACGAGGCACAACTCTCTTTTTTAGACTGTCACATAGAAATACTGGTGAACTTGAAACAGTTCCAAGGGTAAGAAATGTGCATACTTGTGAGAGTTTGTGCAGTACCTCAGACCTCAAACTTCATGTTCTGGCTCCTGTGTGTGGCTCAGAGAACAGCAGGGAATCTTCATTTTCCTTGTATTATTTCCCTACACCAACTGAAGTTGGTTTATAGATTTGAAGTAACATTTTATAGAAATTTTGGTAAATGAACAGAAACAGGAAGAACTTTAAAAATCACTGATAAATAACTCCCTCTGTGGCAATGAGGAGAAGCAGTGTTTGATCACATGCCAGCAGAATTTGCCTTTGACTTTTATATTGATAGAAATATTAAGATTATTTTAATTCTGAACTGTCCACTGAAGGAGGCAAATGAAATGAAAATACACTTTTTTTTTTTCATTTTACAATCTGAAAGAGAAGATACAAAGATGTCTGCTGCTTAAAAAGAGTGCATTATAGAAGGTCTTTTACCTCTCTATGTGTGTTTTGGGAGGAGAGGGAAAGATAGCAAGAAAACCACTGAAATAGGCAAAATCTGTCATGGTATTAGTTTTCCAAAAACTACTTCCAAAAGAGAAGGCACATAAAGCTTCTGACTGTGTCTCATAATCATCATGATTATTTGCATTCTTAAATAAACATTTACAAGTTTCAGCCATGGTTTTATTACTGGGTTTATTTTTAAAATTATTTTTTCTTTTAATTACAGTCTGTGCCATAAAGCTGGTGAGATCTATAAACATTCTCCTTATTTATTAGTGGCTGTGTTTCTTTCTGTTATCACATTCCTTTGTCTTAACGTGGATTCTCTCTCACCTCCACCCAGGATGCAGGTTACTTTCTACCCTCTCCTGCCTGGTAAGTGTTACATGTTTTTGCTTGATGTTACACAAAATAAAGCTTCTGTTCAATTAAGAGTGTATGACAAGATACACTTTTCATTTACCCATGTTTAGCTGGGGATTTTCCGCATTACATTCACCGTAGTGCAGTCAGATTTCGTTTGTCAGTTATGGTACAGAAGTTATTCTGGGGAAGTCCGCCAGACAAGCAGTGATAAGAAATAATAAACCATGTCAAACTCATACAGAAAAAGGTCTAATCAAATGTGACTTAAAAGAGTTTATATAGAATCTATTTTCACCTGGAGCTTGATGGGCTGACAGTAATGATTACATGTACTCGAGTGAAGAAAGGTTCCAAAGGGTATACTGTTATTCCATCTTGCCATTTGAAATACCACCAGAAGGAAGAAAAGATCACATATTTATGGATTTGTAAATAAAGTGAATACTTTCTTATTACCAGTTCGCTCTTTTTCTCCAAATAATCCATGATCTTCAGTGTAAAACTGAAATTTGATGTTGTTGTGAAACAGGAGGCTTTTGGTACATAATGACTGCCAAATTCAGGTCAGTGCTATCTGCATTTTGACAATCCTGGCTCTGGAAATAAAGTTATATGTGAAATTGCATGCAAAACCTCACCTTTAAATATTTTCTCCTTTTGGTCTCAGGAGCAGGACACTTGCCTCAGTCTGCTTATACTTGAGAGACTATAGTTGCAGAAGAGGTTGTGGTTAAGATAGAGAAATGTATCTCCATATCACAGCAGAAGTTTGCTTGGGTTCCAGTCCTCCTAATGTGACAGACAGGGAAGTCTGTGAAACAGTATTTTATTCTGGAAGCCTCCAGAAATAAGTTTCATAGTCATAAATACAAAACTAGTAAATAAAATCTGCAAGATCTGAGGATTAATAAAACCTAATGTTCAGATTTTGCCATATGCTTCCAACTTTTCTTTTACTGGTTCCAGGGGAACTTCTCACACTGGAGACTCATCATATATATATATATTTATATAACTATATAACATTATGGACTAAATTCTGCCTTAGGTGATGTATTTATGGTAGAGCAGAAGAGTTCCTTCACACAGTGAACAAGAACGTTTCAGGTCCCAGCACTAGTTTTTCTGTCAGGTACATGCACTTAGTCTCCATGGTCAACTGGAGGGAAGGTTGGCTGGAGGAAATTTGAGAGCTGTCTCTTTTCAGAGAGAGTAAAACTAGCGATGTTTCTGAGTTACGTGTACACAAGAGATGAGATACGAGATGGGATATGAGACACAAACATTTCTGTGGTTGCCAAGAGGGTAGATTTAGAGAAACTGAAAAGGAAAGAAAGCCCCGAAAAAGGAAGTTCTGAAATCCATCATTTTTAAGTTATTATAAAGACTACATTCTACCTCTGCTGTGGCAGCTAGATATACATGATGGAAAAGTCTGAATAACCTAAACTAAGGAGGAGAAGATCAGCTTCAATCAGTCAGGAAAGGAGGGTTCACTTGTGTCAGCAGGGGTAGTTCAGAGGTACAGCAGAAGCTGAAAATTCTGTGTTGTGCTGTGGAGGAGGTTTTCCTACTTCTCTCCTTCTACCCTTCCTTCAATTGCATATATATTTATCATGGTTCCCATCTGATGCAGACACTCTCCCTGCCTCCTCCTTAAAAATCCTTACAAGCTTCTAGGAGGTCTTCTGCCCATGCTGCATTATGCTTGGAAATTTGGAAATTTGTCATGTAGAGGGGAGCTGTAAATGTTCAGATTGTTACTTCAGACTTTTATTTTTCCTGGAAAGAGGAAGGATTTTATTTTGACTGAAGGTCAAAACTGAAGCACTTTCCATCCCTGAGCAGGACTTTTATAGAACGGTGGGAAAGAACAGTGGCAGATTGAAACTACTCTTTCCTGTACATGCTCCTCGTTACTCTCAATAGACTCTCCAAATGAGCAGTCCTGCAGGAACAAATGAGGTTATGTGGTCATCAACTTCCTTCTTGGTTAAACATTTTTCTATTATTTTGGAGCATTTACTTTATCTGTCTGAGGAAAAACAAAGTTAATTTCTCTTTCTTTTAAAAACATTTTTGCAGGACAAGTAATATTGTTAAGGGTTTGGTACTATATTTTAAAGGAATTATAGCTCCTATTGGCTTTTTTTTTTGTTTGGTTGTTTTTTTTTTTTGTTTTAAGTCTCAGTGTCTTATAGTAACTTGCATACCTGAAACTAGCATGTCATTACAGTGTTCTGATTTATCCACTGAACTTTTCACTGGGCTAGCTTTCATTCCTCATAAATATCTATTACTTTCATGATGTTATATGTTTGCCCGTCTGTGGTTTTGAGACCCTATGGTAAAACCACAGTGTCCTGGAATCACCTTTGCTCCTTCTTATGAGTGGGGCAGTTGGAAGGACTTCAGGTTGCCTGTGTCGAACACTGTCAAAGACACAAAAGGGAGTTGCCATAAGATAAACCACCAGGAACTTGAGACAAGCATAGAAAGAAGGAATTTGTGACAGGAAGGTGCTAGTTCCAGGCCTGTCAGAGGCAAGATCTGGTTATTATCTCCTGGCTAACACAAAACAGTCTGTAAAATAAAGACGAGATCTTTGGGGAAATGGTGTCGCTACTGATGCTGGCACCAATTGACTATAGCTGTTTGTAACTCTGTCTTCCAGGCTTTCCTTCTCACAGCTCAACCAGTTAAAAACAGGACAACCATGTAGGCTGGGAATGGATCAATGCGGGGAGGAAACACAGACATGACCTTAAAGGGTCCAAGCACAATATGATCTCATGTCTTTTTAGTTTGTTCCAGACTTTTTCCATGTTGAGGAATGTAGGGCAAAGTGCAGAAAAAGATATTAAATCAAACTTTAGTGACCAAAACACAATTTCAAATTCATGCTCATACAATCCTATGTTCCTGAGTTTTTATTTCTGTCTCCCAGCATCAGCCCACAACACTTCATTTACTCACCATATCCTTCTCTCAAATAAAAGGATGAAGAAGCTAGACTCATCCCTTTACTTTGCCAAGAATATCTTTTGGAAGGCTGCACTTTCCTTCCTGATCTTCTGCTGAAAAAGGTTGTTTTCCAGGTGACTTGGGAGATGAAGGCAGAGGTGTTCAAGACAACTCTTGGTATCAACAGAGCTATAATATTAAGTATGATACCTCCCAATAAATTGATAAAACCTGACAATTTGCACCTTTTAATGTTCACTTACATTTCTAGTTTGTCATTCTGTATCTGTAATGTTAAAGAATGTAAGCTTTATTTTCAGCTGACATTTCATAATTCTATGTGTGTATGAACATCTGAAATTCCAAAAGAAAGGAAAGAGATTAGAAAAACATTAAATGACATTCCAGTGGGCCTGAGGTAATATTTATTCAGACTCCATGACCTTAACACTTTATACAATGCCTTCCACTATTATCTCTGCTCTGCACTTCACATTTAAGAGCCAGAGGATGAGCTCCAGTTTGCTTGTGGCAAATACTGGCATAATGACAAGGTATATGTGGTATCTGGCTTATCAACAGGTAGCAGGCAGGGCCAGAATTGACACCTACAAATATGTCCCACAGTCTCAAGAAAAGCAATAGTTGAAAATATTTTCAGAGATGGTTTCAAATGAGTACTGGCAATCTTTCTCTGAGAGAATAAACCATAAATCTTAAACATGTTTACAACAAGTTGCATTTAAAAAATTGAAAGATAGTAAGCTCAAAGCATACAGACAGAATAAAAGTGCAGCTGACTGAATGTCCATGCACCAGTGGTATAAGAGAACCTATTGTATTTACTTATACTGGACATAAGTTACTAAAGTCAGCAAAAAGAATTTGTAAATCAAAACACACTGCGTAATGTAGAGAATATATATTTGGTATTTCAGATTAATTCTGTGGGATGTTACTCATCTATTACATGGTTTATAAGTCCTCTCTTTTTGTCTGAAATAGTTCCCATGAAAAAATGAACATTTGCCCACAGATGAAGCAGGTTGCAGTGACTCACTTCACTAAATTTTCTCTTTGGGTCAGAAAAGAAAAAAAATTCAGCATCTTTCAGCTTCCAGATTGGTACCTTTGATAATTGCTGATGGGGTCAAATTTGTGGATCTCATACTGAAAAAAGAAATAGTGTATGTTCCCTGACCATCTGTCCCATACTTTACTGAAGTTTATTTTATTTTCTCAGCATTAAGTATAAAACCTGATTTTTGCATATTGATATTGCTTACACTTACTGTGTTTGCTTTATTCTCTTGTTTGGTTCTCACAACTTATCATTTCTCCTTCGCTCTTTTTCTCAAACAAAATACAAGTATGTCCTTTTCACACATATCCATATTTAAAAGTCTTTGCTGTACCATTGACTGTCTTTACAATTGGAAGTATTAGACAATTTTCTTGCCTGAGCTAGTGATAAAGTCAGTAACCAGATATCTTTTTTTTTTTTTTTCCTATTTTGTCTATGTGTATCAGATTTCTCTGTGGACTAATGGGGTTTATGAATAATTGCTCCTGGATCATAACTGTTGATATTCATGGCTGGTTGCTGAAGTATGGTTGACAGATTAGAGAACAGGGTTGTTAATTTCATGCCTTAGATTTTACTCCTTTTTTTTCAACTTCTTTTAAAGGGAAGAGCAAAATGGATGAGCAGGGTACTAGAAATGAACAAAAATGCATGGCCTTTCAAACAAAATATAATGTGGGTAGAACTGAATTTCCTCCCTGGATTACCCAGAGACCTCCATGAACCTCCTGAGCATCTTTAGAAACATCTCTGTTTCACATCACTTGGTGTTTGAGGATATTTACCTGGAACACAAGGAGCATTATAGCACTGAATTTTACTGTGCTTTGTCCTTTAAGAGGAAGATCTATACAAGCATAAATGAACATAAAACTTTTATTCATCTCAAAAGAAAATAGAGGAGTGATCAGTAAACTATACTGCTCTGATTTTCCACATTTGTGTTGTATAGGCTTTATTGGATATAAAGATTTTTTCAAGAGATGTGTGAGTTAGCACAGACAACATTTTGGAGGTTACCTGATCCTAAAACAGAGAAAATTTTAAAATATTTGATATTTAACATAAATGAACATAACAGATTCTTTTAATGCCACTAGTTTAAAATATTTAAGGGTGTATGTGAGGCTGGAAAAGGACGTACTCTGATTATAAGTTCAGTTCTCTTATTCCTCCTCCTCCTCCTCCTGTTCTTCTACTATTTTTTGCCAAAATGCTTTAGTATTGGTTGATGTCTCTCCATTTCTTTTGAATGAGGTAGAACAGCATAATTTTACTGGCATCTTTTTTGTTCCTTATTTCCTGCAGAGTGTTGAAGCAAAACATACAGAGAAATGTGATCCCCTCCCCCCTTAATAACATTACATCACTTGTGATTAATTGCTGATATTTATTTCAGTGATATTTTAACAATGTTATTGTTGAATGTCAAAAAGCAGTAAAATCTGAGTCATACATTATATGGTAAGTAGTTCTTCTATAGCTCTGTTATCCACAATGAATTCATGCTTTTATATCTCTATCATTTCAGCAGCAGAATTTTTTTCTCAGTAAATACAAGATCATTAAGTAGTCAGATATCTGCAATCCAGTAATTCTGATAAAATTAAAGATCCCACAATTTCACTACAGTAATAAT
This sequence comes from Dendrocincla tyrannina, assembly GCA_035047865.1. NCBI lineage: Eukaryota > Metazoa > Chordata > Aves > Passeriformes > Dendrocolaptidae > Dendrocincla > Dendrocincla tyrannina. The sequence goes on along the minus strand of JAWWMP010000001.1, from coordinate 41,664,250 downwards.
AAATAACTTATTCAATTTTATAGTAGGATAGATGGGTGCCTTTCAGTGGAGGACTTGAACCGGGCAGAAATCTAGATATCTTTTGTATACTGAAGGATATATATCCTTTTGTATATATATCTTGTTCCTTTATATTAAATGTCTGTTTTGTTATCAGGATAATTTTTTTCATATATCTCTGAATGCAGACAGACACAAAGACTAGCTGCTTGTTTTAATTTTGTCTCTGCTTACAAATTAAAGCAGTTTGTTAGAAACTGCTCAGAGTATCCTAATGAGAAAAAATAGGCTGATTTTCATCCCAGAGTTCATCATTGAATTGTCCTGTAACTGTAGACAAAGCAGTGAGGAGGATCCCACTGTGACACTGAGAGGAGGCGCTCTGTTGACCTGAGCAGGAAAACTGGTACTCAGGAGTTCTCAGGCCTAACTAGAGGTCAAGTAGAAATACCACACCATAGAGCAAGGAGGTAATTTTTGTCCTTTAGAACAATGTGAATCTTAGGCAAAGTTCGGGACAAATGGATGCATTGTGAGATAAAGCCATTCGGACTCAAATTCACTATATAACAGTTGCAAGGTGCTCCCTTCAGTGTGAATGAGTTACATTATATTAGAACGACAATTATAACTGGATCTGGTGCCATCTGATATCCACATAAATACTACTCAAAGAGAAATTAGAAACAGGACTCTCTTTTTTCTCTCTTTCTTTCTTTGGCTCTGTTAATTACTTAGCAACCAAGTTTGTGGCATTGCAGAAAAGGAGGTCATGAAGAAAACATCCTGTACTTATTTATAAATGTTGCTTTTTAATATTCACTCTCTTAAAAACTTCCTTCCCCACTCTTCCCCCCCCTCCCAAGTACATATTTAGGCCCTATGTGTTTCTTTAAAAGTTCAGTAGGATCAATATCCCCTAGTTCCTCTTCATCACCCTTTTGTTCCTGAATCTGTTTCACTGCACTGCTACATACCTCCAGTCTTACTGTGGATCAAAGACAGTATGTAAACCTCTAACATAAACACAAACCTGAAGCACCTTATAAACAGATATTGTTGTCAAAAAATCTGGAGATTAGCAACTCGTATTTTGATTTGCTACACACTATCATTGTTGATGTCTTTGAGATACTAGCATTGAGGAAGTGTCTTACCTGTGACTCAAAGTTTCAACTGTAAATGGTCTTGTGTGGAAAGAACAACTGAGCAGTAGCCTTTTTTGCCCTCTTGTCAATATTTGCTGCAGAGAAACAGCGCTAAATGAGAAAGTCTGCTTCAGGTGACCTAACTGTAGCCTTCCAGTACCTGAAGGGAGTCTACAAGAAAGATGGAAAGAGACTTTACAAAAACACATAGTGATGGAAAAAGGACTACTAGTTTCAGACTGAAAGATGGTGGGTTTAGGTTAGATACCAGGAAAAAATTCTTTAAGGTTGGTGAAGCACTGGAGCATAAACTGTGGATGCCCCATCCCTGAAAGTGTTTAAGATGAGGCTGCAGCTCTTAGCAATCTGGTCTAGCGGAAGGTGTCCATAATCCTAACCCTAACCCTAAACCTGCGCATGGCAAGGGAGTTGGAACTAGATTATCTTTTAGGTCACTTCCAGCTCAGAGCATTCTATGATTCCATGACATTGTGATTCTGATATAGCAATGAATCTGCTGTCTGGTGTTAGGAAAGTGCTTTGCAGAAAAGACTACTTCTACTTCAAAATTCACTCCTCTTGCCTCTGTCTGCTGCTGCTGCCAAGTGTCACAGCCTGGCATCCATACTACTAAATAGAGTCAACTCTATAGGTATGAGCCTGTTGTGCTGTTCACAAAGCTGCTGCTTCTGCCCTTCCAAAAAAATAATAACTGTGTCCAATTGCCCTTTGGGAATGGGGTCTGTTAGGTATTCTCCACTGGGCATTGCCTAGCAGAGTGCTAATTTTCACAAAACAAATGGTTATAAGAGACCAGGCTAACAAAGGAGTGCAAATTGCCGGTCAATTGCCTAGCTTTTTATGTGGACACATTTAATTTCCCGGTGTAAATGTATCCATCTTGTCTCCCATGCTGGGTGCAGAAAAGAGTAACAAAACATTCTTCTACATAAAATATATCTCATCCTGAGCTTTAATTCAAACTGCACAGAAACCTTAAGTTCATTAATTTATGTTGGATAGGTTATTTTAAAAGTATATGCATTTCTGTGTGATGCATAACCATAGAATTTCACCAGCATCCTTGCAAATTCAATTTGATTCTAATAGACAAGATGTGCTGTTTTCTTATCAATCATCATTACTACTGATACAAAACGATAGGTTAGAAAAGTTTCATATCCTTTGCCTAACAGGAACCAGGAGATGGCAATTGCAGAGGGAGGTGTAAAAAAGTTTAAAAATAAAAAATAAGATCCTACAAGCCAAATGATTTCCATAGTTACACCTCAGAGCATTCAGTAAGATTTCACAGCTGTCATCAAGAACTAAAATTGGCCTGTATGATCTTTCTTACTGGTTGTGATGGAAGGGAGTGAAGGAAAGTACTCTTATTCCCAAGATTTGTGTATTTTACAGTGGCAGCCATTCTTCAACTTGATTAAAAAAGAAAAAATATGACATGAATACTCTCTCTAAACATGAAAATCTACCGTGACTTAGAGGTATGACTTATAATCTCTCTATTATGATTCTGTAAGTCATAATTCACTGTGCTGGGAGGGCTCTTCTACTGTGCAAATTTCCCTCAATTCTGTACTTGGAGTCATGCCATATACATACAATCAAGTCAAACTCTAGTCCTTCCTGGTTTACACTGCATCAGTTGCTAAGGTGGATAAACATATTTAGTCATGATCTAGAAAAAAAATTGCATTTTCTTCCATCTCTTTCTGCTGGTACTTTAAGACAAGGATTTGAAACTGGTATGGCAGCATATGGACAATATATTAAAGTTTGTCACACTCATGAATATGATGAAGATGTGTTCCATAAGAACTAGAAAATAACTGCATAAGTAGTTTTCATCTCGTCTAACTTTAACCATATGCTTTTGCATGCTTGTTATAGGTAATGGAGAAAGACAGACAGTTAAGAGATACACTGTACTATGGAAAATTATATAACCACATTAATCGCCTTCTGGATACATATAATTCTCTTCACTGAACTTGCAGGCAGGTTAGAAGCTGGATTCGTCTTTCCTTATGCAAATGTTGTTGTCATATCTACTTGTCTGCATCTCAGCCAGGCTTTCTATATAGTCAAAAGGGATAAATGGATGTTTCTTCAGGTGATTCGTCAAACACTAAAGTAGAGACACAAGCAAGGGGAATGAATTTTTCTTTTCATATAAGTACACTGGAAGGTTATGGTGTTCTACACAGTTGAGAAAGCTACATTATAGACATGCAAAGACAGGTGAAATAGGAATTTTGGTGAAGTGGAAATTACTTGTTTAGATGGAAGACCTTACTTCCACAGCAGATCAATTCTGTATGATGTCTTTAAATTCCAGTCCACAGTTCATATTCCATGCATAAGCAGGTTAATAATGTATAGTAGTAAAACCTTATTTCAACTCTTTTCACAGTGCTAGTCTCTATCCAGAAATGTTTATTACCAGCAGAACAGAAAGGCCTGAAAATACTGTAGAGAGTATTTATGGAAAGAAACTCCTATGTTTGACTATCTGTAGTAGAAAAATAATACAGTTAGGGAAAGATATTGGAAGGTCCATCCAAGAGGGAAGGTGGAGAGTCTAACTTCCTGCTATTGTGTCCAAGCATGGGGTCATGAAACACAGACCTCCTGCTTTCCTTATTGGGAAAATAAGGGGGCACATGGTCTTTTATACAAGATGGGCACAGTATATATTACAGGTTTGGGCTTACTATTAGGATCACTTTTAAAATGAGAAACAAACTAAATGCTATTGGGTTCTGGGTAGTTAAAACTGGAGAGAATGCAGAGGTATCCAGTCTTTATGTGTTTTACCTTCTGAGCAGGATAAGCAACTTTCTTGATTATTAGAAGTCATCTCCTCTCCTCATTGTCAAATCAGCCCCTAGGCATAACCCTGATGTATTAGAGCAAAGAACATCATCAGCAACAGCCATCAGGTTTAAAAGCTAAAGATAGATAGCAAGAGTATATGGGCAATTTAATAACTGGATTTACCTCTAATAAATTTCAACCAAATTCTCTTTTGAAAGAGCAGATCTCATTGAGTCAAGACTTGCCCACATAGTCTACTTTTAGTAATCCTTTCCTGAGGAAAAAAAATATATAACCCTCCAATTTGTTCAAAATGCTGATCAGTGGCTTTCTCTTCTTGTACAGAACTGGGTTGGATTTGTGGAGACATTTATGGAGCTTTTGGCAGATGTATTAGAGAACATGAGATTCCTGCCTTACATGTCTTTTGAACCATTTATTTTGTACACTATATTCTTCCCACTCAACATAAAAAAGACACTTTCTCTCAAATTTATTCTTCCTAACGAAACTTCCTCAAGATTTAGGAAATAACACTGTTCACGGCCTGAAAACTGTGCAAAATGAAATGTCCCTGGACACTGGGACAGATTTTGTTGTTCTTCTGGGCTTTCATGTCAAAGGCACTATTCTGACCAATTTTATTTATGAAAAATTCTTGACAAGGGACTTGTCTGACTTCATTTCATTAGCAAATATATTACTTATATGACTTTGGCAGAAAGAAGTATTCCATTTAGATCAGGTGATACTTCTCAGCATCTAACTAACAACTACCATGGCTGCCAGCAATGTAGATATGAAATATTAACATAATGGACTTGTTTCAGAGGAATCCATTGCAGAATTAAAGGGGCCATAGCTTGGACACTGAAGAAATATCTCTACACAACACAGGATATTCATATTTTTCTAGGGGTTTCCGTTATTATAATGACTCAATATGTAGTTTGGAATATTTTTAAAATGAGCAGAAATTTGCAACTTCTATGTGAAGCAATTAAATAGGCTGCTTCTTGGGAAACAGGGCTAATGAACTGATGCTACCTGGAGAGCTGTGGCCATTTTTCCTTCTAAAGTAACTCCTGCTGCACCTCTGCAGAAGCACTGAGGCATGTTGTAGAGGGCAACATCTTGTCTGGAAGTTGTTGATCTCTGTTTCCTACTAGCAACAGCCTAATATGTATTTGCCAGTTACATTTCTTTCAAAACCCATGATCATCTCCTTCAGGCAAAGAAAGAGTGACACAGCATGGAGCTGGGTTGTCTGTTTCTTGGAGGAAGTAGGTGTCATCCTGAGACAAATGAAAAAATGGTGGAGGAAACTGAACCATTAGGGGCCAAATCTTTAGTCAGTCAGAAGTGTCCTTGTGACCAGAGATGGTTTTAGGAGGGCACTTCATGCTGAAAGAGGTAGGAGCACCCCCTAAGGTGCTGTGGCTATGGGTGGCTCATGCTGTGTTAAAGACACAAAGGGATAAAGCATCAAAACCCGTTAAAAACAGAGCAACAGGAAAGATGCTATGTAGAGGGAGCAGAAACCATTGCACTATTCTAACTCCTGTGCTGCCCATCAGCTCCTCAGAGTGCAATCCATGGCAAAAAACCCATGAAAGTTGACATGAGGAGAACTTGTGCTGTTTTACTTAATATGAAAATAGATTATGGAAGGTTTGTGCTGGTTGACAATAAAACAAGCAAAATGATCTGACTTTAGGATCTTTTGCCTTAAAAGGGTGTTTAAGAATATCTCAACAATGATTTGAGTAAATATGCTTATAACAGTATTTGAGATTAAAATACATTTATACAATATTGAGAGCTTCCAATGATTTACTGAAAATTAAGAAAAACATTGTGCTGGAATCTATCAGGGAATAGAATATTCTTTAGTACCTTTGGATTCTCTGGAGTTACTGCTTTCACCTTACCTGCCATAATGCCTAAAATCAAAACTTTTTACTATCACCAGGGGAAAAAGTAACGGCACACAGTGTTACTTAAACATCAGTAAGACTGGTGTAAGGCTCAAGGGCTAGCTTGAAGTCTGAGTTTAATGAATTCAAGTGGAGGATGATATTTGGTTTATGGATGTTAATAGAGACAGTCATGTGTGTCTCATGGATTGGCACAAGTCAGAAGTGCTTATGAAGTGTTTATGACATGCAGACTGAAGGTGGAGAAAACAGATAATAAAATAAATATGGGCTCCAGTTTCAAAGTCCTGACTAATGAAATCATTGGAGCTCTGCCATCCTACAGTGAAGCTAAAACCAGATGCAAGCTAAGTGCTGAAGGTGTTTACAGAAACATGCTGCCCCTGATTGCTGTTCTCATGGGTGCTGCCCCCATAAAAAGATGCTTCACTCAAAGATTCTGCAGCTCAGTGTCTGCATAAGAAGCAAGCACTTTAGCAGTCCCTATAAATGGAGAAAAAAATTATTGTTACACCAAAATTGTTGTCTTCTCTTACAGAAATATTTGCTTCATTTTGTTTTGCTCAAATTGATTCCATATTTTAGAATGTAAAGAACTTTGCCTAAGCACAGAGCACTGATATAAGACACAATCTTGAAGAAAACTCCAGTGAATTCTCTAGTGGAGTCATATAAATGGAAAAAGAAGTTTTTACTGTAATTTGGTACATTTTCACGTATACAACCAGTCCTTGCTCTTTTGAAGAAAAATTTATAGGGACTGAAATTTATATAGCTTCAAATCATATAAAGTCAGACCACTGCAGTATGATAGGCCACAGCATAAAACATCCCATCATATTTTTCTTTAAGGCAGAACCATTTTTAGGTGCAAAACTGATTAGAAGAATTCTTTGGAAGAAAATTATTAAAATGCTTTCTTTTTCAACTTTCCCACAAAAATGATTGAAAATTTCAGTTTAACTGTTTTTGTAATTCCTTTTGAAGTTCTCTACAATTTATCAAAATTGAAAAGTGTATTCCATATTCTATTGATATCTCATTAGTAATGACATCTCTGTAGTTCTGCTCGTATTTCACTGCTTATATGTCAGAGAATTGTTTTCCTGGCAATTCATTATTACCTTATTATTTAACATACACACACACATATGTGTATGTATAAATATATGTATATATATATGCATATATATACATATATATATATGATCCTTTCCAGAGAAACTGAATTCCAGAGCACAGCCCTCATTTATTTAAGAGACTTACATTCCTTACTTCTAGATTCATATTCTTTCATATCACTCATGATTCCACCTTGCCAAATGATCCAGTCAGTCTGACATAGTCCCATGGCTATCAGGGACTCCACCATATTTTGAAGAGATTGGAAAGTTTTATGAGTAGCAATTATGTATTTAATGATGGTTTTCTTTTACTGATTTATTGTGCTTTTCAACTTAAAGTTAATTTCTGCATATGTCATATAAATAATAAACCATATCATATGAAATTATAGTAATGTTTTTTAAAAAAACTAAAATAACAGAATCATAGACTGCTTTAGGTTGAAATGGACCTCTAGTGCCTACTTGATCTTTCTCTTTTCACAAACCAAGGTCATACAAGACCAGGTTCCGCAGGGGAATGTTCTGTAAGAAAATTCATAGATGCTCTGGGCAAGTTATTCCAGAATGTGACTACTTAAATTGTGAGAAAATTTATCCTAGTATCTTCTAGAAAATTTTCCCTTTTGCAACTTTCATCTACTAGGTTTTTTTATTCACTACATACACATATGAGAATAATCCATTTCTTATTAGATAGCTAAAGACAGCAGCAGTTATGAACAACATCAGACAATTAAAATATTATATTTACACAGTATTAAGGCTCTAAGTGGTTTAATATTTAAGCAAATGTACTATCACATAGTCTGATTCTTCCATTTTGAAACTGGAATTGTGTAGATGACAAAGTCAAATGCTAGAGAACTCAACTGGAGCCAAACCTGAGATCTCATTAAAATATCATCTATCCTTTACAAGTTTAATTGCCATAAAATCCTATTACTTTGTATAGATTTCTTGTCCAGGATTTTCATTTCAGAGGCAAATCATTCTTCTATTATCCTACTTCAGTGATTTCTTAAGAGGGTTGCAAAATACTCTCTAAACGAGAGACATTGAAATTATTCAGGATTTGGAGATTCTCACATAGCAGGATATCTGTGGAAATCTGATGCACTAGATGACATACTGAAATTTAAGGTACTAATTATGTCCTATAAAACCTTACATGTCTTTGGACCACTCTTACTGCCGCTGATGTATGTGGCCAAAATGCTCTAGCTGTTTCCCCCTCCTTATAAAGGAAAAGTATGCATCCATCTGAACACTGCCTGCAGTGTTTCCTAGATGCTCAGATTTCCTCCAGAGTTCTTTCTGCAACAGCTACAATTTCACTCTGTAGAAAATTGAATATGGTTGGAAGATACAGAGAGACAGGAGGTGTTTGCCTGCTTTGGGAACTGATTTAAATGATGATGAGGTGTAATTTAGTCATGTTTAGCATATAATTAAATATTAGACCACCTAGAGCCATGTTCAATGTCTTTATTGCATTAAACTGAAAAAAAAGCTAAAAACAGAATCAACACTATTACTAATTTACCAGTGATTTATTGAGATAACAGGTTTGCAATGCCACAGATGGGCTTTATGTTCAGGTCTGGCAGACCTGTTTAGGTTGGGAAATATGCTGCACAATTGTGGCCATATTGACTATGTCCATGGTGCTAAGGAAAAACAGCTGAGGACTGATAACTGCAATGGCTAAGTGTGGTGCCTAGCTTCTGCCCATAAGAAATTAGGCATTTGTTCTGAAGTAGAAAAAGCTGGATCATCCAAACCCAGAGAGTGAGCAAGAAGTTTATTTAGCTGATGAGAGTCTATTATTTCAATTTAGTCACAGGCCTTCTTTTGTTTAATAGTATAGGTATATTTCTCTGGAGATGTTAAATACTTGATTAAACAAGTCCCCAAAAAACCTGATGCAACTGGATCTACCCTGAGCAAAGCTGGATTGGGTGATCTATAAAAGTTTTGTAAAGTTTATATCATTACAAGATTCCATGGATGATTATTTGTAATGACAATGTGGTCCTACCTAAACTAGTTAGTCATATGCAAGTTTGATCTTGAGTGTTGAGGTCAATTGGAACAGAACACTCTGTAGCTAAAATCACCTAAAATCCTCTTAATTTCCTGCCTCTTGAAAGTGAAACCTTACCCATGCTAGACTCTGTGCTATGCCTGAGAATTATCCTGTGATCCTGTGAAAGAGTCTGAACTGGATCAAAAAAAGCCTACCAGGGACAATGCGAACTATTTGACTGTGTGGCTGATCAAGTTCCTATACCTGGAAATGTTCCCCAGCTCTATTTACTTGACTTGTACAGAAATAGCACTTGAGTATGAGAGCAGTTTAGGTAGTCCAGACAAGTCTCTCAGATCTGAGTGCTCTTCTAGTGAGGTGTTGCATGGTTGGTCTTCTCCCTTCTGTGAGCTATGCCCATTCTTTCAGGGTGCTGGCTGCATTGTCTTGGTTTCAGGTGAACTCACAGCCCATATTTTGATTATTTTAATCACAGCCCACTGTGATTAGCTACAGCTACGTTGTTGTTTTAATGTGTCCGTATGGTTTTGGCCTGGACCACCTCACGTTATACAAAGCCAAGGCACCACTTTGGATAGCTCTGGACAGTCTGCTTCTGATGGGCAGTAAGCACAAGATGATTTTACTTGGAGGACAGGAGAGAGTTTAATCATGCAGACTGGTGCTGTCGTGTGCTACTTGCCTTCAGAGCGGTCCCAGCCCACCTTGTTTACTAACACAGCCATAGTACAGTTATAATTTGCTCAGAACTCAGGAATGTTCAGCAAGATCCAACTCATCTACTTCTCATGGAAAATTTTGCAACATAAATAGAAACACCGAGTTTTCATGAAGTTTTCTGTTTCTTGGGATGATTAGTACAAAAGCTGTAAGGTGAGAAAGACAAGTTTGGGTCTTGCATAAATGTATATCTCAAATTGCAAGTATTACCTAAAAGACGTCTATGTAGTTCCAGACTTGCAGTATTCCTGAACACTTGCTGCTTCTGAGATGCCTCTTTCCGTAAAATATTTTCCTAAATTTTCTTACAGGTTAAGCTTGATGATTTGTAAAAAAACTGATGTCAGTTCTGTCATAAACCTCATTGCCCCTTTAAATCCTCTGTAATGCTATAATGGTTTATCCAGGTTTTTTCTTTTGGACCTTCTCATTAAACCTTGTGTTTTCAATCTTGAAATTACTTTACATTTTTCATCATTCTATTCAGGAACTGGAATACTTAGTATTTCCAATTATTTTTTTATACTTCTTGACCAAGGTGTTAGAGATTATTACCAAGTAAAGTGTTATATGCCTTAAAAATTTCAAAAAACTTCAGCTGCAGAATCTTGAATTGTGTTATCTGTCCTCCTAAACATGCTATTTGGAACCCCAGAATAGCAGCAGTACATTTTGTTCCACTTGGCAGCTGGGTGAACAACACAAACAGAAAGCAGGCACTAAAAGAGGACTCAGGACTGAAAATAGGCTTTTTAAATTTTTTCTACTTATTTGCTGCCAGATGGTTTCCTATAGAATTCCTCAAGTGTTTCCTACTATATTGCAGGCAAGTAAGAATTTGAAGTGCCCTGAGACCAATCCTTGTGCAGTGTACTGATGTATTCAAATAGCAGGTATGAAATATTCAAATAACTCTGAAAACATATTTACAGGAATCAACAGCATTGTTGATTGTTGTGACAGGTTGAAATTGGCCAAATGCCAATAGCCCAAAGGGCCCGGGACAGAGGCCCCAAGACCCCTCCCAACCACAAGGGGGGTGGGAAAGAGAGGGGGAAAAAAAACCGAACCCAAACTTCAGTAGGACTAAAGCAGCTTATATATAGAGAGAGAGAGAGAAAAAAAAAACAAGTTTTCACTTCCCTCTTATCCAAAAAAATTTGTTGTTCCCGAATCTCAGGACCCCTTCCTCCTGACTGGCTAATCAGCAGGTCCGTGCCTCGGCCCACTCCATGGCAGAGCGACCACAGGGAGCTTCACTGCCCTCCAGCCCTGCCGGAAGAATGATGCCCCCCTGACTTCCGACTCCCCTCTTTATATCTTTGATTACGTAAAGAAATGAGATGGAATACTTCCTTAGTTATGACCTTTTACCAGGAAGGTAAACTAAAACCACTACAGTTGTTCATCACAATAATTCTGATCACTTTAGTGTTTACTTCAAACCCTTTGTTGTTTTTGGGTTTTTTTTGTAAAGGAGTATATGAAAGTCAATGAACAGGTTTTGGGTTTTTTGGTATGTGGTTAGCTGGGAATGAATCTTCATTTACAAAGTATTTTACAGGGAGAATAGTGCAAGAAAAGAAAATGTTTGTTTGCTTATATTTTCATTTAGTTGGGCATGGTAAGTAATTTGAAATAAAAAATGTGCAAGACACTGATTGCTGATCTCAGCCGAGTTCAAGCCTGCACTATTTATGGACAACCAAAATACAACTCAACCAATCAAGATCTAAACTTCAGTTTAATCACCTGCCAAATATACTTTGATAATAGATTTCCATAGAGCTCATTGCACCGTTCTAATGCTGATATGAGTTATGACAGTAAAAAGAATTGCCATGACATTAAAACTGAATGGAGAGATATCTGTAGAAACATAACTCCTGAACTGTAATAACTTGGCATCAATGATAATGACATTTGAAGAATTATAATGCTGGTAGAAAAAATGAAGGAATAATTTAATTTCAACCCACTTTTTCAGTAGAATGGAATTTTCCTAAGCCTTTATACGTAGTGATAATTTAAGTTAATGGAAAATATTTGTTCATTTTTTTTCCCAGTTCATTGCATTTGTACTTAATAATTAATATTGTCTGAGGTATAATAAAGTCCTTTTTCAAAAAATTTTATATAGTCTTGAAGCACTGTCATATCTGAGGGCAGCAAGTTTTAAAATATATAGTAGGTCTCTAAGTATTAATAAAAACACCAATACTTAAAAATGTCAAGTAAATCTTAGAATCATAGAATAGTTTGGGTTGGAAGAGATCTTTAAAAATCACTTAGTCCAACTCCCATGCCATAGGGAGGGACCTGTTCAACTCACAAAGAGTGAAGTTGCTCACAAACCCCGTTCCAACATGATCTTGAATATTTCCAGAAACGTGGCATCCTCTGTTTCTCTGGGTAACCTTTTCCAGTGTCTCACCACCTTCACTGTAAAAAACATCTTCCTATATCTAGTCTGAATCTACCCTCTTTTAGTTTAAAACCATTACAGCTGGTCCTGTCACAACAGGACCTACTAAAAGCCTGTCCCCATCTATCTTACAACCCTCTTTAGGTACTGAAAGGCTGCTAGAAGGTCTTCCCCAAACCTTCTCTTCTGTAGGCTGAACAGCTCCAGCTCTCCCAGCCTTCCGTCCTAGGAGAGGTCATAGTTGATCAGTCTGATCATCTCTGTGGACCTACATTCTTAGGACTTGCTACAACAAGGCCACATCCTTCTTAAGTTGAGGATGCCAGAACTGGATGCAGCACTCCCTTGACCTGCTGGCCATTCTTCTTTTGATGCTTTCCTAAAATTCTATATCTTGGCTTTATTCTTCACCTGACCCATATTCCTGGGAGCTCCTCAAATGCTAAAGACAGGAAGTGAAAGAAATTGTTTGATGCACACTTATACAGATGAAATGCAAGCATATGCTTACAAAACAAACAAAAAAATTAGAAAAGAAGGTACACATTTCACAAATCTGAGATTTTGACAGTTAAATGAGAGACATAGTAGTTTACAATGTGTGTGAATAACTGGAGGCATTCTGGCTGTAACAAGGTAAACTACAAAAAAATTAGTGACTCAAACTTTAAATCCTGGGCTCATAAAAACAGTTTTGATGAGACTCTTCAATTAATTGTAGGTATTTTAATTTTCAGTTACTTGGAAGTCTGAACAAATAATTATAATTGTGTTTAGCTGTTGTGTCTAATACCTTTGATTCATAAAATTGACATTGACGGTTTTCTCAGTTTCTAGAATCCTAGGTAGTAAAATGTTGCTACTCTAGATAAAACTGAATAAGACTATGGGGTATTAGATCTTTGTTTGTCAATGCCTACAGCAATGACAATTTAGCCCCTCCAGAACAAAAATTTTCTATTAGTAAGAGCAGAGAATTGATGAACTGATGCTTTCCTGTACAGAGAGGTGCATCAGTTCCACTAACAATGTGAAACAAACCTGAAGTGAGACAGCACAATGTGAAAAGACATGGTTTTCAGGTTTCACAGTAGTACAATAGGAACAGCTTTCAACTAAATCAAAGCAATAAATCTTGAAGCCAGAAGTAGAAATGAAACGGTGTCACACCAGTTTAAAGAAATAAGTGTATACGCACTGTTGCCTTAAGGAGCGAGGAAAAAAAAAAACTGCAGACAACTTTTTAGTAGGAGATAAGTGAGCAAGAGCTTTAATCAGCTATAAAGCTCCAGGAATACATTCACACAGGAATCCCCCCTTCAGAACTAAGTTACAAGATTTTATAATAGTGTCCATCCAATCCCATTCTGTTATTTCCCTCAGTCCTGCCC